>CM034300.1:80252680-80852680 GCA_019925795.1 Dendrobium chrysotoxum | reverse complement strand
CCTTTACCTTTTCCTAAAATATAATAAATAACGAAATAAGTATAAACTCAGTAGGCCAACACCAATTCCCCAAACAAAATTTTAATTCATAACAAAATATAATTGAAATAGAATTATAAAAGTTCTATTTAACATTCAAGTTCTAGGTATACTAATGCACATATAAATGCAGAATGCATTTGTACTTATTCCCTTTATAACTTCCAATTTTTCATCTCCCACCTATTCAAGACAGGTGTAAAGCAGAATTAGAACATAATAAAACTTGCAATATATAACGAATTCAATGCCTTAACAAAATAATCCAATACATAATATTTCATCCTTGGGCCCAAGCAGATAATTTCATAATGCCTTCCTTTTCAATTCAGAAACTCCAAAATAACATGAATTTTGTGATAATGCAAATGCAATGTGAAAGTAAAACTTTTTTTGCAATAAATAACATCATATGCTGAGTTGTATAGAAATCCTCATGTTTCAATTGCCAACTCAAAGTGCTCAAAAATTTATCAAATTTACAGAGATTATGTAAAATGCTAAATTAACATATTTTATCAATTGTATGGAAGTTCAGAAATGCTTTTATTTTTCAAAATAAATAAAAATTTATATAGAGCAAATTGATAGGTGACATTTTTCATTCTTATAATCAAAATGCTTAGAACATAGAGTAAAATAATATATTAAAAGTTACACGGTAAAATATTTTTAAAACAAAAGAAAAACACTTTGAAAAATATATCCTTCGATTCTATACTTTGGTTTAAATTATAAATAGGGTATAGGTTGCTTACCTCGAGCCCAATAGTTTTCCTAACTGGATGGCCAGACAAAAATCGGATTTTAGACTCCAAATCCTCTCTTTTTCCTTCTCTTTCCTTCCTCTCCTCTCCTTTCTTCCTCGATAAGCTGTTGGGTGTTTAGTCTTAAGTTAGTGAATTTAGATATTTATTATTTTAAAAAATCACTACTTCGACCTAACACCACACCATCACCAATTAAACTCTCAAACTCTCTCAAACTTCCTAAACTCCATCCCCAACACCATTACAACACCACCAGGCCGCAACACTTCCCTCAAACCCTCCTTTTCCTCATTTTCCCAAAAGCACAGCGCTGCAGCGCTCATAGAGAAAAAATTATGACTTCTAGTTTTCCAGTTTGTCAGCCCGCATTTTCTAATTCCTTATACTTCATTCAGAAAAATCTGACTAGCATTCTCTAATTAAATGCTAACACGTGTTAAATTTTTTTTTTTCTTTAACCCGATGACCCGGCCCAGCTCCAACCATGCGTTTTTAAAGTTGGTGAAACCCGCGAAAGCTCTAAAATATTTTAGATGAAGACAGGGGGAAAAGGTTCATAGCTCTTAAATTTTTTAGGTGAAGAAATGATAAAAAAATTCAGAAAAATCATTATTTCTTATTTATTTTGCTTGGTTGTCGAGGGAGAAAGAATGTGCGAGAAGTTTGAACACGGAGATTTATGGCTGCCGGCGGAGTTCATCGGGGAGATTTTTTTTTTAGTTCATCGGCGAGGGTTTCTTTCATAAGAAAATATGAGCAGCAACTTTAATGGCAGATATCGAAAGGGGGAGAGCTTTGGTGCTAGAGAACACAAGCCTTGCAAATATCGAAAGTCGATGTTGTGCGATGAAGATGGAATATCAATTTTGATATTTGCTAAAAGAGAAAAACAAGAAACAGACGATGAAGATACAACGATTTCGAATATTTTCTGTGTTATTTTCATTCATTTTAAATCCTTTTTTAGCTTGTGCATAATTTTGTATAAGAAATATTTTTCTAAAAATGTTATTTTTTCCCTAATCTTTTGAGTTTGTTCATAACTGTGTATAGATGTGTATTGTTATGTATTGCTATATATTGTTATGTATTCTTATACTTGTGTTCTTCTTTTACAACCCAGCTAATATAGAAGCCCCAAGTTTTGCTACAATACCTAAGCCGAGCCCTTCGCTTGTTATTGCTCATGGCTTGCTTCAAGCGAGCTAGTATTAGGTTTAAGTAGATTAATAAGTATATAAATATTTAGTTATATATTAGTTTTGATTGCTAAGCCACCTCAATTTCGTTGCCTGAAGAATCGAGAACTACTTGAAATTCTCAAGATAAATATATTATTATGTATTGGTGTGCATTCCTGTGTATTGTTGTTTACTACTATGTATTAGTGTGTATTATTGTATATTGATATGTATTAGTATGTATTGCTATGTATTACTGTAATTGGTGTGTATTTGTACGTATTAGTGTGTATTTATGTGTATTAGTATATATTAGTGTGTATTAGTATGTATTAGTGTATATTATTGTGTATTAGTATGTATTACTGTGTATTGCTATATATTAGTGTGTATTAGTATGTGTTGGTATATATTGGTGTGTATTAGTGTGTATTTGTATGATTACTGTGTATTATTGTGTATTATTATATATTGGTGTGTGCTGGTGTATATTAATATGCATTTATGTGTATTGGTGTGTATTAGTGTATATTAGTGTGTATTGATATGTATTAGTGTGTATTATTATATATTATTGTGTATTTATATGTATTAGTGTATATTACTGTGTGTTATTATCTATTAGTGTGTATTGTTATGTATTGTGTATATGAGTGTGTATTGGTATGTATTTGTGTGTATTGGTATGTATTATTGTGTATTGCTGTGCATTTTATTGTGTATTGTTGCATATTTTGTTGTACATTATTGTGTATTTTGCTATGTATTTTGTTCGGTATTATTGTGTATTTTGATGTGTATTATTATATATTTTTTTGTGTATTGTTGTATATTTTGGTGTGTATTATTATGTATTTTATTGTGTATTGCTATGTATTTTGTTGTATATTGCTGTTTATTTTACTATTCATTTTGGTGTGTATTATTGGATATTTTATTGTGTATTTTGTTATATATTTTGTTGTATATTGCTGAATATTTTGGTGTGTATACTGTATATTTTATTCTTTATTGCTGTATATTTTGTTGTGTGTATTACTATATATTTTGCTGTGTATTGCTATATATTTTACTTTATATTATTGTGTATTGCTATGTATTTTGCTGTGTATAGCTATATATTTTGGTGTGTATTATTGTATATTTTGCTATGTATTATTGTGTACTGCTGTATATTTTGTTGTATATTGCTGTGTAAAACTGTGTATTGCTATATATTTTGTTGTGTATTGCTGTATATTTTACTGTGTATTGTTGTGTATTTTTGTGTGTATTACTGTGTATTTTGTTGTATATTTTGTTGTGTATTTTACTATGTATTGTTGTGTATTATTGTGTTATGATATATATTTTGTTGTGTATTGCTTTGTATTTTACTGTTTGTAACAAGTTTGCAATTTAATGTTTTTTCATAAATCAATTCTTGCCAAAGACAAATGTATTTAGAATTTGTTCAAATTATTATATTTATACATTGAAAATAAATTAGAATACAAAATTTAAAATGCATTCAAAATTTGCTATAAATTTATTGCTCCCAATAAAATATTAGAGAATTTAAAAGTATTACATTTATTTTATTTTGATACTAGTATTAATTGCATTAAATTGCTGCAAAAGATATTATATTTTACTTATTATATTAAAGAAGAGTGAGAAAGATAAGAAATTTACTCATAAATAAAATATTTAAAGCATCAACTTGACGACCTGCACTCCGACTCCCGAAGCTAATCTATTGCCTCCCTTTAATGTGAAGAGAGACATTATGGATTTTACTAGCCATTTATATTCAGCTAAATGGTAAATTGGACTATTTTTCTCATTATTCTCTCTCGATAACATTTTAACCGTTTAAACTTTTAACGAAGACTAGGGATGGATTTAACTTATTATTTATATTCAACAAAATATTTAAGCTGATTATAATAATACTGATTGACAGAGAGGAGGGAAGTGCCTGTTCTTCTCTCACATTTCGGCCCTGCTTCCTCCCTCGTCTCAGTCATGCCTATTAGCTTCAGCATTGTGCAGATGCTATTACTTCTCTTCTTCAATCTCTGTGTATTTCCTTATTATTGTAACACATTGCATGCAAGCAGAATCACTCATCTTCCAGGCTTCAATGGCTCACTCCCTTTCTATCTTGAAACTGGGTAAGTCCTCTACCTAATACTCCATTTCTATTCCTCTACATATTGCATGTGATTTTTGTCTAATATTTTTATGTTACTCCTCGGTTGGAAGCAGCTATGTGACCGTGAATGAAAAGAGCGGTGCAGAGCTCTTCTACTACTTTGTAGAGTCTGATAGGAAGCCCAAAGATGATCCACTCATCCTTTGGCTTGTTGGTGGCCCTTACTGCTCTGGTTTTGTTGGCTTCGCCTTAGAGATTGGTGATTACTATTTTTGCTGTTTTCGGTTCAAGTTTTTTTTTTCATGGAACTTTGATTTTTGAAAGAGATCGATCGACAACATAGCAATCATGCTAAGTCTTGGAGGTTTAATGAAATGCTGAGATTGACCACTCCTTGATGGTTATGTCCCTAACTTTTATGAATATGATCATTCAATTCTAATAATTAGCTGTATTGTCGTAGGACCTGATTTCAATTAGTATGTAAACCTTCATTCCGGGCTCTATTCCTGCATATTTTTCTGGTGTTGTGCGTATAGAGATATAGAGTAGTTTTTTTATTTTCCCAGTAGAGGGAGAGGAGACCAGACTTGTGATGCTCGATCGTTCTTAATCTATACCTGGGGTGGTTTGCAATTTCGACAATGTCTGAACGATAGAAAAATTTCAGGTGACAATCATATATTACAAATGTAAGATTTCATCATTTTCTATATGCTTGTTGTATGCAGGACCTGTTAAGTTTAATGTAAAAGCATATGATGGAACTTTGCCTACTTTAATTTCCAATCCTTATTCATGGACAAAGGTGTGTGATTAAGAACTAAACCCTTTTCCTCTATATTCATGTCATTTATATCATGTTTTTAAAGAAATTTAATTGGATTATTAGATCTCTAGCATTATCTTTTTGGATTGGCCTGTGGGGTCTGGATTCTCATTTTCAAGAAGCGTGGTGGATTATCATACAGATGATGTACAATCCACAAAACAAATCTATAAGTTCCTTATAAAGGTAAAGATGAAGATATTAATTACAAAGTTTTTCAAGCATGTTGAGAAATTATCATTTGCAACTCCTTTTTGTTAGTCATGATACTATATACATATTCAAAGTATTTTGAAGTAATGCAGTGGTTGCTTGCTCATCCAAGTTTTCAATCAAATCCTTTTTATGTTGGTGGCGATTCATATGGTGGGAAGATGGCTCCTCTACTTACTCTAGAGATAGTAGAAGGTATATATTCTTATAATTTTGGCATTATCTAATTTATAAATCTGTGGTGCATAATTTTGTGATTGAAATGTTAATGATATATGTAATGGATCACAGGCAATGAAGATTTTCAACAACCCTTTATAAATCTCAAGGTATGTTCTTAAGCTATTTTATGCCAAAAAAAATTCTTGGGAGTGATACACACACATGTGCAATTTGTTATAAATAAATAAGTTAGTGCATTCGAATGCGAGCTTATGGAGAGGGGCAAAAGCTTTCAACCACTTGGCTTGGACATGCCTTTACTCACATTCTTTCAAAAAGTTGACATAGACTAGTGTATCTTTTCTTCACAATAAATAAGGCATATTATGCACACAATACATAACAACTAAAATGCATGTCACATAAATGCATTAAATCTTTTTCAAAATGCAATTTATAAATTTTGAAATTTTTTTCTCCTAATTTCTACAATGCTATGAATATAACTTAATCGTTTCTGATGTTTCTTAGGGTTATTTAGTTGGCAACCCTATAACAGGTGAAAGAATTGACATCAGTTCTCGAGCTCCTCATGCTCATGGATTGGGAATAATTTCTCATGAACTATTCGAGGTTTCTATTTTCATTTTTTTTTTAAATTGAAGAAAAAAACTATTTATTATATTGTGAACTTTTATGCAATGCCAATTACCAAAAAAAAAAGCAAAGGATATTCTGAGCTAAATTTAACTAACAATATAAGACATTTATTGTTGAGTTGCAAGATTGTTCTTTTTATTTTACAGTATAATATTATTTGTCCGGTGAAAAATAATTACTTATAGCTATCTTGATTGTTTCCTTGCAACTATATATATATATATATATATATATATATATATGTTACTAATCAAGAAAAAGACAAGTGTCTTGTATTTAAAGCTAAATTTAACTTGAGAAAACTGAGTAATAATCATTTAGCTCACTTGAAGTTTAGCTAACTATTATTTTGTCCATATGTTTGATAAAATATCAAACACCACCCTTATGCTACCTTTTTTTCGTCCAACTTTTAATGGTTTAACATTAAAATGTTGAAATTATATAAAAAGGGCTTTTCATAATTTATTAAATAAAATTCAAATTAATATCAAAATAAATGTTGATCTTGATCAATCTATTGTTGCTCTCAAATTCTTAACATAAATTTCTTTGTATGTTAGTGAGATGTGTAGGTTTGTACATGATTTTTATGTGGTAACATATCAAATACAATTTTCTAACATATTATTTGATGTAAAGAGTTATTTTAATATTAATCTAACAGAAGTTGGATGTAAAAATATAGCATAAAAGGGGTATTTGGTATTTTGTCAAATATCAAGGGGCAATATTATAATTAGCTTAACTTCAAAGGAGCTATTAGATGGCTATCCTTGAGATATCTCCTTCAAGTTTTAACACATGTATGAAGGCAAGTGGCTATATTAGCTCTTCCTTATTGAGATATAATGTTCTTACAAAATGTAGGTGATCTTTTTTATTTCAGCTAATACAAATAAATTGTGTGGGGGAAGACTATCTCAATCCTAAGAGTGCTGGTTGTGAAGCTAACCTCAAAATTTTGGATGGGGTAATCTGATCCATTTTGAAAATATTTATATGATTTTCTCATTACAAAGATGATAAAAAATGGCATGGATGATGTTAACTCATATAATGTTATACATTTACTTAGTTTTTTTCAGAGATCAATATTGGTGACATATTGAAGCCTAAATGTGCTAATGACTTTCTTAAACGAAGAAAACTAGGACGAGGCAATTGGTCAATCAAGAAGAAGACTTTTGAATTCCATTATTCATTATCCATGCCAGATATTGATTGTGTAGTTATGTCATTTGAATTCATTTGATATCTATTTTATTTACATAACCAACAAGATTTTTCAATTCATACCAAAAAATGATTAAAATGTTATTATTTTTTGTAGAATGATCGTAATCTTTCCTATTACTGGTCAAATGACAATCTCACCAAAGAAGCCCTTCATATCAAGGAGGTAAATTGATTATTTCTTAGTTACTTTTGGTAAGAGCAATGCTACCCTAATCGATAAATAGGGCAAAAAATCTAGATGAATGTGGTGAAGTTACCCCAAAAAATGATAAAAAAAGGGGTACTCTTTTGATTGTTGTTAGTTTCTTCTATTCAACCAAGTTGTTTTGGTTTATATGTACCTTTTATCCTACTTAACCACGTAGCTTTAGTTAATATCTTTTTATGAACCACACTTGCGATCCTTTTGTATTTTCTAAAAAAAATTATATATTGGATCACTTGTATAGAACTCTCATTAGTTTGAATTTTTTAATAGAAAAATAGAATAATTTCTAAAACTTTATAAAACGTGGTCATGACATTATACTAAGGCTTTGTTTGGGACGGCTTTCTTATTGCTTCTTAAAGCACCTTTTCAGTATAGAATTTTTAATTTTTGTACTAAAATCTTATTTTAAGAAGTAATAAGAAAGCCGTCCCAAATGAATGCTAAATATCACAAGTTTTAGTAATATTACCAAGGTTTCAAGACAAACTTCATTAAAACAAGTAGGTTATTAGAAAATCCTGATATCAAGTTGTGTGCTCCGAAAATTCGTGCCCCCGCCTCTTTGCGGACCCCTTTTTTTCTTTTTCGGGTCGTCGAGGAGAGTTTTAACGTATATGTTCCAGGGTAAATTTTCATAAAACATATTGTGTTTGGAATAAGACACTACCCAGAGATTTCATCATCATTTTGCAAGGACTTTATAATCTAAGTTCAATTTTCCTATAGGCGCAAGGCCTTATAGTTAATTACCCCTCCCAATAACAAGAAAGAACTTTCGATTAAGGCCAATTATCAAATAGATCTATAGAGATACATGGTATTTGGTGTATAGTAGCAGCATGGGTTTAGCTTTTTGAGATTTAATATTTAAAATTGAAAATTTCATTCATCTTGCACTTAAAAGCAGATGGTGGGAGAACTGATGATGGACTCAATCAAGATCCCATGGTTCTATTGTCCCTGGTTATCATGGTCCCTGGTCTACTTAATCAAAGGAGGTAGTCGACCCAACCCGACAGAAGGATCCTTGTAGGCATTCATGGGTTGCTTCATCCAAGGTTATTTTGTAGACCTGGGATGAGTATTTGTCTAATGGGATAAATATAAATCCACCTTAGCTAATAGAGGGCTTTGTGCTCTATCGATTATATCCTATTGATTCATATCTCAAAGATTTGAAGTCATTGGGGAGCATATGGGCTATGACCATGTGGGCTCCAAAAATTCACACCTCGGCCTCCCCTCTTTCAGTAAAGTTTTAACGAATTCAATTTCAAGGGAAATTTTCAGAAGGCACATTGGGTTTGAAATAATACATTGCCCAGAGATTTTGCTTTCATTTTGCAAGGACTTTTTGATCTGAGTTCTAGTTTCCTATAGGTGCAAGCCACTAGAGAGAACATTTGATTAAGGCTATTCATCAATCAGATATATAAGGATATGTAGTATTTGGTGTATAGTATCAGCATAGGTTTAGTATTTGAGAATTTAATATTTAAAATAAGAATTCACCACCTTACACTTAAAGCGGATGGTGGGGGAGTGATAATCAGTCCGATCAAGACCCCATGGTTCCGTTATCTTGGGTCATCATGGTCCCTAGTCTACTTAAGCAGAGGAGATAGTTGACCCAACCTAACAGAAGGATCCTTGTCGGCAACCATGGGTTGCATCATCTAAGGGCACATTGTAGACCTGGGGTGAGTATTTATTTAAAGGGGCAAATTTGAATCTACCTTAGTTAGTTGAGATATTTGTGTACTATCGATTATATCTTATTGATTCATATCTTAAGGTTGAAGTCATTGGGGAGCATGTGGGCTATGACCGTAACTATAATACAGTAGAGTCATTAGACCAAGCCACTAGGTCAAAGGGTAGCGGACATAATCGTTAACCACGTGGAGCTGATCTGGCCAAGCCATGGGTTCTTTACGGAGACATCTGGTCAAACCGTCGATTAGAGGACCAATTCCACGTCCTTACTGGTATTGGATAGATTGAGAATGAATCCTGGTATATTCTCGACCAGACACTTACTCTTTGTGAGCTGAAGTATATTTTTAAATTTGTCCACCTCGACAAATTATTACAAAGGATGGATGGATTTTGGTTTAAGTGTTTTAGTGTTTATTTCAATTTTAAATATTTTGATTTTGATATTTTTGAGTTTTGAATTTTTATGGGCATTTTGGAGGTATTATGAATTTTTATGGTCTCCTCCGATTGAGATTTTCTATCAGCATGACCATCATCGGGATGTTATTATAATCATGTGAAAATATTTGTATTTTATAAGCATTTGGAGGCATTTGAAAGTGTAGAGTGAATCCTTTTGGTTGAGATTTTCTGTCAATACGACCATCATTGGGGTTTTTATGAGTGATTTCACTTGTTGATTGAACCTTGTCAACTCTGTCTACTTGCCGTCAGAGGATCAGGTTTTTTATAGGCTTTATAGTAAATTTTCTTGATTATAGGCTTTAAAGGCCTAATATGAACATATCAAAATAAATATTTTGATTTATGTCGTGACCATATATTTATTTGATAGTTCGAGCCGTGTCGACTCTTATCTACTCACATAGAAGGATCATGCTCAAATTTGGATTTATTATTTGACCAGCACAACATCCTCAGACGTCACGTGTATACCCATAGCATGCTCTCTGGGGCCTATGTGGGTATTTAGGGGGCAGTTTAAAATATTTGGCACTGATCAGTTGTGCTGGTGGCTATTGTTTAAATGTGCACAACGCTCTACTTGAAAGCCTGTAGATGTTTTCTATCCGCTCTTACGAGTGTTGCAGATCCGATGGCATGGTGTCATATTACGTGTTATATGCTACTTTATGTAGATGGATACTTACATTCATTACAAACTTCTATGATTCTACCTGTAGGCAATGTATTATGCTCACTGCAAATCTTTCTCATTTATGTTTATAGGAGAGTTCATTATACTTGTAATGTGTCCAATGTCATTTCTTATAAGCACGATCGTTGTATGTATTACAAATATTCTATTGTTATCCACTGGCAGGCTATATTTTGTGCAAATCTTCTAGCACCGCTCATATGTATTCACACTTATCACATTCCTCCTGCATCTTGCTTGTGATGTGTTTGAAGAGGCCACACACACACATTATTGCCAGTGGGCATTTGCATCTGTTATAATCTTATATCTCTTATATGTAAAGGAACCTTCGATGGGCAAGTTGTACTGAATGCAGGTCTTCTAGTGCTGCTCGTAGGTGAATCATAGCACTGCTCTACTGGTGACTTGTTTCTTCTTATAAGTGAGATGTTGTGCATTAGTGAGTCCCTTGGGATTGCTCATAGACACTTACATTCATGACAGTTCTTTTGTGCTTGCTCACAAATAACTTGTTGAGTATGTAATAGGTCTTCTACAATGACCTGTAGGAGCTTGTATTTTTTGTAGTACTGCAGCGTATTTACTATCACGGTGTTGACCTGTATACCAAAGTAACTAAAATAAAGAAAAATTTGCTCAGAGCTCATATATGTCTGGCACCATCACCTCTGCATGATGAAACTCCATGGACACTGCTCAAATCCTGCGTTATCTGCTATTCAGATATCCTACACAGCTCCGTATATTGATCGCACGTCAACACCGCCTTGTCATGCCTCAATCGTTGTCACATGCTTGCGTTAAAATGAATTGAGGAGGCTGTTGGTTACTTCTCTCGCTCATGAACAAAGCGCCTCAAGCCTCCTTCCTCCTATCTTCAAGCTCTCAATCCCTGCTTAGTTAGAAAGCCAGCTTCAACGCCTATACCCCGACCTTCTACCTCTCATCGCCTCTCAACCAACATCACACTTTCCTATTCAATCTAGCTATTGAAGTTGATCATATTGACCCTCAACCCCCAATCCAACATCCCATTTCTTCCTCTATCAAATTCCCCTCCATCTGAAAGCCAAACCCCTACCCGCTGCCTCACCTCCTGTGCTGAAGCCTCCACTCTACCTCACACACTGACCTGCCCTAGCTGTGACCCCAGCCCGTTCGCATGCCTTCTGACTCAATCAGCCCCAGCCTCCTTCGAAAATGTCCCTTCATGCCGGATATGAAGTCACCCCTTCCTGCTGTTCGTCTGTTGGATCGGAAGCAACAATGACGATCAGAGCTCTTTCACTGTGAAGGTATCTCTCTTCCCTTCATGTGTTTCTTCGGCTAAGTCCCACGATAAAATGAAGGAAAATTGAGGATCTAACTCATTGAAAGATTTAACAGTTCCCTAAGTCCTATTTATCTATATTTAGTTTAAATCCTGCTTAAATTTTGCGTAAATCTAATGGTAGAAAAGAGGAAAATTGAGGATGTAATTGTTGTGAGATCTACTGGTTCCCTAAATCCTATTCACATGATTTAGTTAAATCCCACTCAAACGCTGTATGAATCATATATCTGGACAACATCTATTTAATAGGATTCAGCGTAAATCTTACATAAATCCTAATTCAAATCCTACTTAAAACCTTTAAAAATCTTGCTCAAATTCAACCTGAATCCTATTCAAATCTGGCTCAAATCATATTAGTTATAATTATTCATAATTAATTGTCATTAATAATGAATAAGTATAATTAATTACTAATTATGGTTAATGATCATTAATTTTAATTAATTCTATTCAATTTTCTAATCATAATTAGTTGTTATTAATTATAATTAATTATTTTTAAGTATAGTAAATTATTATTGATTATAATCCATTATAATTAATTTTTACTAATTATGATTAATCATAATAAAATAAAAAGGGAGAGAAAGGAAGAGAGGGAAAGAGAAGCTTCTCTCACCTCGATTTATGTGCCAACATCGACAACAGAGCTGTCGTCACCCCGACATAGCTGATACAACCAACGACATCATTGTCAACTCCTGTGTAGGTATAAAAGTTCAAACCCTATCCTCAATGCTTGTAGTATGACAAGCAATCACTCATGCGCGCTTTTCTTAGCACGGTGAGAGGAAACTCGATGTGGTGCATGTGGCGAGGTAGGTAATCCTCGTAAGCACTTTTCGTAGCATGGCAGGGCAAATTTTAAGTACCCATGTTTGCCTCAATGTCGGCGGGGAAACGACTGTACATTTTTAAATAGATACTCCTGAAGACCCATGCACGCCTTTCTTGGCATGGTGGGATTAAAGACTACGGCTATAGTGTCATCAAACACCAACCTTGCATGTCTTTCTTGGCGTGGTAGGAAGGCCATGACTCCCTAAATTTTCCCCAAATGGGGGATATGCAGAGATGCTACCAAAATTCAAATTGAATCGCATATGATCTGAACAACAAAATGACTTAACTTGAGCATCAACACAAGGGACCTGTACTTGAAATGAATGTACAGAATTTAATCGAAGCGCGGGGAATTGAATCTGAATTGATAAGGTAAGGGACTTAAACTGAATTATAGGGAACAAAACTCTAAATGCTAAAATGCAAATATCAATTGATTAAAGTTAATGAATTCAAACAAGCATAAGCATATAAGTAGGGGACTTGTGATGAACAAGACCTCGATGCATACAGACAGTGAATGATAATCAATTTATAATAATTATAAACAAATGTCAATCACCAATACTGGTATACATGGAACACAATGAATGATATTGATTGATGTATGATGAATGTAATAGACTCTTACAACAGTCCCTATACAGTCGAATACATTGTACTTATAGGCGACAATAGCTGACTATAGAATGTGCGGGTGTCTCTTACTTGCATCGATGAAAGCCTTAATGCAAGCAACAATCAGCTTGCAAGTTGTGGTGGTGACTTTTGCAAACAATAATAGAAGAACCATCATTATTTTGGGAGTTGGAAGTTTTTGAAAAAAGATGTTTTAAAAAGTTAATCTTCTTTAGGAAATTTGATTCTTTGAATTTCAGTCTTGAAATTGAACACATCATTATTAACGATATATTACCCCTGAGGAAAAGATATCTTTCCCTAATAGATGCAAATAGCAAAATTGAAAGTTTCATTCTAATTGTAATAGTCAAATTTAAGGAAGAACTACATATGACTGTGAAGGGTTAGAATGATGTTTCTATCAGTATTTAAGTATTATAATCGGGATGGAATATCATTATTTTCATATCCAAAATCACTATGATAAATGATATATCTCACTAAGGGAAGAAGATACCACCTATCATCGATCATCTGAATATGATGATAATGATTATCGTTGATTTTAATTTTTTCTAGGGAAGACTAATTGAGTTTTAAAAATTAGTTTTAAAAATAAGATGTGGGCTCTAAATTTCCTAAGAGCGCAAGCTGTCATAGTTAATTACATCGTAGGGAGGTTGAATTTTCTATGAATACTCTCGATTAAAATAACAACAAAAATTTTATTTTTAGAGGTTTTTAAGGAGTGATATCAAAGAAGAAAATTTAGAGTTTCAACGACGATTGGATTGAGTTGGAATAATTATTTTTAGAGTTCAAAGGAGGAAGGGTAGGGGTATATTGAGATTCTGAAATAATCTAGAAACACCCCAGCCTATTCTATGTGTTGGGCTTTAAATTTTGATTTGGAGAGATGCTTTAATTTGAGTTGATCATTTTATTAGAAATTTGGGATTATATTCCCGAAAGTTGAGGTAGTAAAGCCTATTCTTACCTTAGAACCTAAATTTAAATTGGATACTAGGCAACAATGACCCGAACTTAACTAATGTAGTGTAAAAACTGGACTTACCCTAGCTTGGATTAGGGAGCTAGCTAACCGCCTAGGCGATTTGAAAAAAAAATATGTATCTAGTCTTTAATAAAAGAGTGGTAGGGGCGTTGCTAATTAAAGTTTTAAATAGTTAGGGCTGACATCTAGAGAGGATCCTAAGTAACCCCTTGACTTAGTGTAGGGTGATTATACTTGAGAAAATATAGTTAATATTTTAAACCTTTTTAATTGGTTTCTAATGCAATGCATGCTAATTGACTCGATAAAATACATAAATTTATATGTAGTAGTTTTAAAAAGGCTTAAAAATGATTTTTTTCCTAGAGATTGCACAACATTCCCTTGATAGAATTGTACTCTAATAGGTCAGGTAATCTGCCAGAACCCGCATGTGGGGAGGTGCCTAACAAGGAAGAGAAAGTAAAAATATATTTTAATGAGAACTCCCGACGGCTCGAGCTTACTTCTTAAATTGTTAGGATTTCTATCTTAAGCCTAAAATTTTAATTTTAAGTAAAAAAAATTTATTCGTACCCTTAAAAGCCTCCGCATATCCAGGCTAAATAAAAATGGCATGCAAGAGAAAAGAACTAAGAAAAGCTGGCAACCCTATGCGCAAACAAAGTAAATCAAATAATCAATCAATTAAATTAATTAATTAAGATAATGTCTAAAAGCAAATGTCTTTTTAATTATAACTCAAGGTCTACAAAAATTAAAAGTGATCGGGTACTACTGATAACAATCTGGATTCTAATCCTTGGGCTGACGCAAGTGGCTTTGAGTGGGATACTCTTCTATCTTCACTTCTTCACCTTTCTTCAAGCTCCTTGGATTCTTCAGGTCTTAGTATCCAAATGAAAAAAAACTCTCCCTTAAAGGGATTTTTTTTTCTCTTTGGACATTAAAAATCATCCTAACTTTGGATGTCCCAATGGAAGGAAACCCTCCCCTAAGGGATACTTCCTCCTCTTTAGGCTCCAAGTTGGATGTAGTATCCCTAACTCAAAGACACTTTCACAGCATTTTATAACTTGACTGAATTACATCAAATTTAAAATAAGAATCTAGACTCCATGTACGGTTATCCTAAGTAGTTAAAATTAGAACATCCTAAGCAGTTTATATATATGCATTTAATAAAATCTCCGTCACGTTTGGCCATACTCTTTTTAATTTTAAGGGGGCTTTAGCAATTTTAGCACATGCAAAAAATTTTGCTAATTCAAATGTTTAATTTGCCCCTTTTATTTTAGCCCTACATGAGCATGGCCACCTACAGAAAACTCAGTGAGCAACTAGATCCTTCCTAATCTAAGGGTAGTCTAATACCCATCACATCAATTCATAGATTGTATTAAATAAATAAACACTCACATCAATCAACTAATTTAGTAAAAGTATACAATGAAGACTTAGAAAATATGACACATAAGTAACAAAAAAGTAAACACCAGCCTAGCCTAGATCTAGAGTCTGTTGTCCTAACAAACCATCTAATGTATATGCAAAAGGTTGTGTGGCTTGGATATGTCCTAGACCTGGTAGTTTATTAAAGTTATCTAATGTTTGGGTCTGTTAAAGGTCAAAAGGAGGATTTAGTTTGAGTTTAAATATTAATGTATTAAAATTGTTTTAAAATATATTTTAAAGGTTGATTGATTACTACCTTTGTTGCTCACCAGGATCATGAAGTTTATTTCACCTTCATTGGTGCCAATTTAATAGCCTCGTAGGCCCTGGTTACCTAGTAATAACTAATATAAATTATTCAATTTAATTTGTTGAGGATTAAGGGTTTATAGATTCTTAAATCAATTGATTAATTACTAGTTTGAATGATTAAATTAGAATTTTCTAGAATTTTAAGTGAATTATTAGATTTTGGAATTACTTAACTTTCAATTAATGTGATTTCTAGATTTTAGGTATTTTTCCTATTACTAGACCTTAAGATGAGTAATTAGACTCAAAGTTTGCTTAATTTAAAATTTTCAACATTAAGTTATGATTTTCTAAAATTTTGACCTAAATTTGAACTATGGTTGACCATATAGTTGACTTTTTGACTTTGACTAAATTTAGGAGGTTTGGCATTTTTAAAAAATATTAGATTTTAATTGAAGTTAAATTCCATTGAGTTTGATCAATTTAGAATTTTCTAGAATTACCTACGAATTTCTAAAGTTTGGATGTTTAATTAATTTTAAAATTATTTAATTAGAAAGGATTTGGAGATTTTGATCCAAATCAATCCCAAACTCCTTGAAATCACCACCAAAGGTTAGAAATGATCGAAGGGGATAATTCCAAGTGTTCAAAGATTTTTTTGGAATTTTAAATATTTTTAATTAATTAAATTAGTTAAAGGTTGATTTTCATTAAAAATTAGATTAACCTTAAATTAATGATCTGATCAAAGGGATTTTATTTTTCATGGATTAGGAGTTCAATTATGATCAATTAGAAACCTTATATAAATTTTTAGGATTTTATATGAATTAATTATGATTTAATTAAGGCTCTAAGCTAAATCTAAGGGGTGATTTTGGGTTCCCTAATTGGTGGATCAAATGGGCTCCATTTTTAGTGAAACTTGGGCCATGGGTTCACCTGAACTCAAGGCCTAAGCCAACTAAACTTGGGCCCAAATTGAATCCCCTAAGGTGGTTAACCAAACCACCCAATGTAACCATAGAGTTACCTTAGAAAAATTTTAACTCACTTCCTAAGGTAAGGGAGGAGATGAAATCAGTGGCTTTAAACTCCATATCCTAAGCACAATCAACACACAAGCAATCAAATCCCAATTCCCATTAGAAAGATCATGAGGCTAATTTAAATTTAGGGGTCAAACCATGACCTCTAAGTTCAAGTTAACTAAAACATGCCCTCAAACAATTCAAATAGAGGAAAGAAAATTTGGACATGTCAGAGACATGCCCAAATTCAATTCTCCAAAGTCTCAAGTTGTGATGAGTTCAATTTCATGAAAAAGCTTAAAATACCCTTACGATAGTTACTATAATTAACAAGATTTCATGCAAAATCATAACATGAGACCATAGGGCGTTTGAAGATCTCTCTTAGTTCTTTCCAATGAGCTTAAGAACTCCTTATTTGGTCAACTAGATTGAGAGATATGGATTTTAGAAGATTCTTGTGTTTTCTAGATTTAATAAACCTAGAATTACACAGCCAGCCCACGCTTTCCACGCGAGCGCCGTCTGATTGGTCAGCAAATCATTACTGCTGACTGTGTAAATGTGGAACTAGGCATAACTGTCAGATCATTGATCAAACTTTTGCGATCAAACCTGATCCAGGACAACGAGATATAATCCAAACTATTATTTAAATCAACGACTAGGATTATATCTTCAACCTTTTGCCTGTGTCCATAGTAGTGAACCTTCTCTAGTGGAGAGATTTCAACAAAGCTAGCTCAAGATCATAGCTAGAAGGGGCTAAGAAGCTGGGTGAATAGAGAGAAATGTTTGGGGAACTTTGGGGAGGCATTTTGAAAGCTTGGGAGCGAATGAGCTCCTCTGGATGAAGGTGCCCTATTCAATGACCTCACAGCCATGTATGGTTGGGAATGACTGGGCGGACCATCAGATGGCCTCTAAGTAGAAGGGGATATCTCCCCAAGGTCTCGTGAGCTCAAGTCTAGTAAATCCAGGGCCTGGAAGGCTTTGTATGAGGCCCAAGGCTGAGGGGAACGCTGAAACTCTAATCTGCTTGCTCTGGATACCAGCGGGAACTGGATGGGTCAGGCTGAGGTGGAAAGGCCGCTAGGGATGTGGCGAGCTCGACAGAAGAGCCAATTGGCCATGGGGGAGCCTAGATTGAAAGGGAGGCTCAGGTTGACCCAAACTTGTACGGTTTGGGTCCATTTGGGTACAACCTAGGTTGAGTCAGGTGGTGGGATTGAGGTGAGAGGTGCATTGGGTCAAGGGCTACCCAATGCAAGTGAAGGTTGAACCTAAATTGATCTCTATAGAAAATTAGCTAAAATCAAAGTGAGTTTGACCACTTTGAGCTAGCCTAAGTGTTGACCCATGTCTACCCAAGGGTTGGGCTAGCTAGGGTAGGTGTGTTGGACCTAGATCAAGCCAATGCAAGTGTTGATTTGGTTTGGTGAGGCATAGGATGGGAAATGGCTCAACCGATAGTGGTTTTGATCACTTTGGACTAGCCTACTTCCCAACCTAAGTTAACCCAAGGGCTGGGTCAACTAAGGTAGGTGCATTGGGACATAGGGGGGCCAATGCCATCATTGGTTTGATCCAATTTTGGTCTAGGGTGGATTTTGGCTCATAGAAGACCCTCTTTGGACACTTGGGTCAAGTCAAATGGCTAACCCAAGTGGGCCCAAGTCTTGGGATTCCAAGAGGACACCCCTAGGGACCTAATGGATTTTCCCAAGGGTTTAAATTGGCTTGACAAGGCCTTGGTCAAAGGGTTTAAAGAGGTTAAAGGTGTATGGGAGGTTTAGTCAAACTTGTTTAACTTGGTCAACCAAGTTAACTTCGGGTCAAGGATTTGGTCCATTGAGTTCAAATTGATCATATGAACTCAATGAAAGTGGTTTCAAGTCAAGAGAAGTTTATTTGGTTTGAAAATGCCATTTGAAACCTTAAGGGGCATTTTGGTCAACTAGGTCAAACCAAAGATTGGGTTTGAGTCCAATATGCCCCTAATGATATTTAGGATTTATTAGAATATGTTTCAAAGGTTGATAAGGTTGAGCTATGTTGAGTTTTGGGAAAACTCCAAAATTCTCCTTAAAGGGCATTTATCATTTTGACCCCTGGATTAATCTGGGTTAAACTTGGACTAACAAAGTGTGGATTACTAGTCAATAAGTCATAATAGAGGTCATGGATGTGATCAAAGGCCTTGGGAAGAGTTTCAAGATCAAATTCCACAAGGTGGAGGGTCCAGTGGCATAGGTTATAAATATTTGAAGGTTTTATAGCCTTTGGAAAGAAATTCAATTTATGGGGCTAGGGCACTCAGATTGAGCTAAAATTTGGAGGGTTGACCCTAAAGACATGCTTAATCAATTGATAGACCATGGACTGGATTTCAAGGTGATAGAAAAATCACCCTGAAAGGATTTCAGGGCCTGGGTCCCTAACCTTAGGATTTGGTTTTGAATCCTAGATTTAGACTAGATTTTGGGTTTAAATGATTGTGTTTGAATTACCTACATCAATGCCAATCAAATAAATAATTGAAATTGATTGGATATGATTTGAAGGTCAATTAAAGGTTGGTTGAAAGTTGGACAAGAGTTTAGAATTTGAAGACTAGACTGAAGATTGAATTGTAAAGTGGAATTGAATTTGATTAGATTTTAACTGGGACATATATGATTGACAAGTGAACACCTGCCAATCATTAGGTCACCAGAAACAAACCCAGGTAGGTCCTAATGACCTCATATATAAATGAGATCAACAGTCATGCATACAACAATTTATATAAAGACAACATACATTGAACACAGCAATACCTCACAGCCAACGCCAACAATTTGCATACAACTTACCACTACCACCAAGCACACTAAAACCACCAGTGAATGATGATGGTGGACATGATGCAAACTATCAGATTGAAGTCAAGAGCCCTCTTTGAACATGAATATCTTGCAAGCAGCAATAGTTAGTGGGGAAGGGCATAAGTACCTCCCACATGCAATTATGAAATATTTACTATGCAAATAATAGTCTGCCTGTAGATTAAAATGGAGGCACTTGAAATTAACAATGAAAACCTATTACACATACAACAGATCACATCAAGATAATAGGCACTAAGTACAGTAATGCCTTGAAGTCAACATCAATAACTCACATGCAACTAATGCTACTGCGACAAGTACACAAACACTACCTGTGAATAGTGAGGATGGATGTGATGCAAGTACGTGTAGCATGCAACAAACATTAGAGTGTCTACATAGTTGACAATAATAATACCCTACAAGCACATTCAATCATGCAAGCGATAATATCTGAGTATGCACTGAATGACCAATCAAGTACATATGAAGAAGTTACAAGCACCTTCAAGTCGGTATCCAATAAGTACACCAATATCCTATAAATAAGGAAGGTTCATCTGCAACAAATGTGAAACAACAGCACGTGACTGTAGGAAGCCCGTCATGCTACAGTGACCTACCTATAAACAACAATGAGTAACTCGCAGTAGATGTCAGGTCACCCCTCCAGTCAATAATAATGCATAATGAATAGGTGCGGCTGATACAGTCTCTTTGTGGATAATAATAGTGGGTATCTAATTGTGACACTGTGATGTAAAGCATACATAATTGAATGATTTTGTAGAGTCAAAAAATGATCAGTTAAAGCGATGTTTTTGTCGTATCATCTCTACAAAAATATTGAAGACTTCTGACAACTGAGAATGTCTACATAGTGCCAATCAAAGAATGAGTAGTTGAAGAAGAAAATGTCTCACTCTACGACCTCTTCAAAAAGGTTGGGGTTCCCAAAAAAATGCCACACCATTTGAGTAAAGATTGACATCCTACATATGAATTATAAATACATAGAATAGCCCCCTCAGGTATACTAATCTGGAGGCGTAGAAGAAGCTTCTATGTACTATATGCATATCAAATACTAGAATGTCACTGAGATAATGAAGATGACCTGGCCCTCTATCTTGTTCATGCTTCTAGGAGAATACCTTGTGGCAAATTGAAGATAAGGAGAACCAACAGTGCATTTGCTGAGCCTTGAGCCTCTTCAGATGAAGATACCTCATCTATCACAAAATGACATAATGTTGTTTGGATGTCTTTACCCAATCTAAACAAGGGTTGGTCAATTCATAGAAACGACATCAAGTATTAGCTTGTCAATAATGTGAATGTTATGCCTCAATCGTTATCATTTATAGATGACTTATAAGGTGTCAAGGACTCTGCATATTTGTTTGTCATTATTGGAATGATTCAATGTGCATGTTCATAGTTGACATTGAGTGCAGGGTGTTGCTACATTCATCCATTTCTTTATGCATGTTGATTATCGTCACTTGTAGGTGGACCACTATATGCATAATAAGTCTTCTACATTCACTCATGGATGCTCGCATGTATTATAGATTTGTCATGCTTGTTGATATACAACACGTTGTATGTAGGTATTTGCATTCTCGAAGACCTTCAACATCTATTGGATTTCATATTATTGATTATAAGCATGCTGTCATATGTCCCATTTGATTTTAAAATGTAGATTGATTTGATCATCTTTCATTAAAGATTAGATGTTGTGTCTTACAAGCAGGTTGCATCACAAATTCTTCATTAGTTCATTAATGTTCACTTGTACATTTACATCTTAATTACAATTGTGCATTTATTAATTAAGAGTTTGATTCCCTGCATTGTGTTCAAATTCATATTCAGTTCATCGTCATTTATTCAATGTCAACTCCCCTGCGTCATATTCAAGTTCAAGTCTTTTAAAGTTTGTTCAAGTTCAAATACAGTCCCCTGTTAATTGTTCAAGTTCAGGTTCCCTGTTTACTTGAAATTTTAGCAGCCTCTCAGTGTCTCCCCTATTTATGGGAAATATGAGTCTTGGCCTTCTCACCACGCTACGAAGAGAACATATGGTAGGTGTCAGATGACACCATGGTCATGAATCTTTAACCCCCACCACGCCACGAATAACATGTATGGGTCTTCGAGGTACCTATTTAAAAATACATAATTGCTTTACCCGTATGCTCTGAGGCACATACGGGTATTTAGAAGTGTCCCCGCCACGCTATGAGAGCATGTATAGGGCTTACCCACCTTACCACATGCATCGCATAGGGTTTTCTCCCACCATGCCATGAAGAGCGTGTATAGGAGGTTTCCTGACGCACCGCGAGCGCCAAAAATGGGCTTTTTGGAGGCCCTTTATTGAGTTTGAAGCATTTATACCTTTAGGTAAGAGTCGATGGTGATGATGATGATGAATGCATAAACATTTTTCATTTTTCTCCCTTTTTTCAATATATATATATATATATTTCCTCTTTCCTTTTTATTTTAAGTTTTTCTTGAAATAATGCAAGATAATAGTATCACTATCAATAATATTATTACTAATAAAGAAAAAAAATTAATTACAACATTAGTGATAACAATGTAAGTAATAGTGAAAGCAAAGTCATTGTTAATATTAACAAACAAAAATAATACTAACAATGCTATCATCATCAACACATCAATAATATTCACAATAATAAGAGATGAGAGAGAGAGAGAGAGAGAGAGGAAACTACCTTGACAGATGAAGATGAAATGGGCTTATTTGAGTAAGTATATTTGGGTTTCATAAAGGTACTAGTAGACTGAGAGGGCTATTTTGATATCTGGAGGAAATGAATGTGCTGGCTTCGATAGGGTAGGATGAGCTTTTGAAGTTGGCCGGGTAAATGGGCTGATAATAGGTGTGGAAAGGAAGTGTAAGGTGAAGGTTCGCGTGAAAGGGAATGGGAGTAAAAGTTGTTTAGCTTTATATTGTTGGTCACAAATAGAACAGATAAAGAAGGGAACATGACTTAAGGCTACCAAAGACTCACAAGTCGTGGCGGTTTTAGTTATGAATAAAACTGATCGGTTAGTGGAGCTTTAGAGGATCGAATATAGAGGTTGACGGATTAGCTTGTGACTTCATTGAAGTTTGTCGAACGTGACAAAAAAGGTGATGGATGAAGGGTTTTGCGGCACAGTGATAGGAAGGTCCGAACAACTCATGGACTTTGAAGCTAGTAGGGCTGGACGGGGTCAAATAGGGATCAGGGGTTAGGAGAAGGTGGTCGTGAGCCTCCGATCCAGCTAGTTGGATCAAAAAAGTGAGTTGTCTTAAGTTTAATAAGGTTTAAATGGTGTTAAGGGGATGACGATTAAGGCTAGTCGCCGATCAGATATGTAGGGATACGTAGTATCTGGTGTATAGTAGCAACATATGTTTAGTATTTAAGAATTTAATATTTAAAATCAAAAATTTACCACCTTGCACATAAAGCAGATAGTGGGGGAGTGATGATGAGCTCAATCAAGATCCAATGGTTCTATGGTCCTGGGGCATCATGGTTCTTGGTTTACTTAGTCAGCGGAGGTAGTCGACCTAACCTAAAAGAAGGATCGTTGTCAGCAGCCATGGGATGCTTCATCTAAGGGTAACTTGTAGACCTTGGGTGAGTATTTATCTAAAGGGACAAATCTGAATCCACCTTAGCTAATAGAGGGATTTTTGCCCTATTGATTATATTCTATTGATTCATATCTCAAGGATTTGAAGCCATTGGGGAGTATGTGGACTATGATCGTAATCGTAATACAGTTGAGTCGTTTGATCATGCCATTAGGTTAGAGGTTTGCGGTCATAATCATTAACCACGTGGAGTTGATCTAGCCGAGCCATGGGTTTTTTATGGAGCCATATAGCCGAACCACCGATCAGAGGACCAATGCTATATCCTTATTGGCTGAAGACTATTTGAGAATGAATCTTAGTGATATTCTGGACCAGACATTAGCTCTTTGTAAGCTCAAGTGATATTTAAATTTATCCACCTTAGCAACTACTGTGGAGGGTGGATGGATATTTTTGCATTAAGTATTTATTTATATTGAAAGGTGGTTTTTGAAAAGATTAGTTTTCTTTGAGAAATTTTGGAATTAGCTTTAAATTTTAATTCTGAAATCGAACATCCCATCAAATAAGGTATACCACCTTGAGATTTTAAAATGGGGTTAAGATTTATAATTGCAAATCTCATCTCGACTATCATAACCAGATTTAGGAAAGAACTTCATATGGCCTCGAAGGGTCAAAATAAAGTTCAATTAAATATCTAGCTATGATAATCTAGATGAATTATCATTATTCTCGTATTTGAAGTCTCATCAATGAATGATATATCTCCCTAAAGAAAGAAAATATCATTCATTATCGATTCTTTGAATATGACGATAATGATCGCTCTCAATTTTATTTTTTCCAAAGAAGACTAATTAAGTTTTAAAAATCAATTTTTGAAAAAGTTGATGTGGGTTCTACATCTCTGATGACCACAAGCCCTTGTATTTAATTACATCGTAGAAAATTAGGGTTTTCTATGAATACTCTTGATTAAAATAACGATAGAAATTCTGTTTAGAGATTTTTTAGGTGTGATATCAAAGGAGGTGAATTTTAGAATCTCAATCGGGATTGGATCAAATTTTGAACACTTATTTTTGGAGTCAATGAAGGAGGGGTAAGTGACACTTTTAGATTCTGGAACAATCTAGAAGTGTCCCAACTTAATCTAAATGTTGGGCTTTAAATTTTAGATTGGAAGAATTTTTAATTTGAGTTGAATGATTTATTAGAAATTTGGGATTATATTCTCAGAGGTTGTTGTCTTATGATTCAAAATCTACCCCAGATCCTAAATCTATTTTGGGCACCGAAAGATGGTGGCATGAACCTAATTAATGCTATGCAAAACCTAGACTTACCTCGGCCTGGATTGGGGAGCTCGCTAACCACTTAGTCGATTTAAAATCCATGAGTCTGGTCTTTATGAAAGAGTGGTATGAACATTGTTATTAAAGTTTTTTAGAACTGGGACCGACGTCTAGAGCTGATCCTAATTGGTTCCTTGACTTATGTAGGGTGAGAATGCTTGAAGAAATGAGATTAAAATTTTAGATGCATTTTAATTAGTTTTTAATGCAGTGTAAGTTGATCGACTCATTTAAAAGCACGAAATGGAATGTAGAAATTTTTTAAAAAGGCTTAAAATATTTTTTTCTGGAGATTGCACAACATCTCCTTGACAGATCTACACCCTCAAAAGCTAGGTGCTCTGCCAGAACCCGCAAGCGGGGAGATGCCTAATAAGGAAGAGAAGCAATTAATATGATTATGTGGACTCCCAGCAGTCCTAGGCTTACTTCTTAAATCATTAAAATTTCTATGTGAGCTAAAATTTTTATTTTTTGTTTTAAGTAAAAAAGATTTTGACGTGCCCTCACAAGCCTCTATATATCCAGGCTAAAATAAAAATGGCACATAATTGCCAAAAAACTAATAAAAGTAGGCAATCTTATACGCAATCATATTAAATCAAACACATCAATCAATTAAATTAATTCTTTAAAGTAATATCCATAGGCAAATGCCCTATTTATTACAACTCAGAATTATAGAAATTAAAAGTGGTCAGGTACCACTAACCACAAACCCAAGTTCTAATCCTAAAACAGATGCAAGTGACTTTGAGTGGGATACTCTTGGTCTTCAACTCTTCATTCTTCTCATCTTTGAACTCCTTGGATTCATCGTACCTGGATATCCAAATGAAAAAGAAAACTCTTCCCCCTAAGGGAGATTTTATTCTTTTTAACTTTGGGTATTTGAAATGATCCCAATTTGGGCCTCCAAATGGAAAAGGACAATCCCCTAAGGGGTATCCTTTTCTCTTTGGAGTCCAACTTTGGACCTATGTATCCCGACTCAAAGAACAACTTTCATAACTCTTAACTTGAACAAAATTATATTAATCTCAAAGCAAAAATCTAGACTCTCCTATAAGATTATCCTAAGCATTTAAAAGTAAAGTACATCCCAAGCATTTATATAATAAAATCAAAATACTCAAACCAGCCATGCTTGACTATGTTCTTATTTATTTGGGGGCTAAGCAAGAAGAAACACCTGTAGCAGTTATATAATTATTAATTTTAGCCCCCTTTTATTGCCCTGCATGAGCATGGCCACCTATAAAAAACTCAGTGAGCAATCAGATCGATCCTAATTCTCAAAAATTTTCAGTCACAGTATGTAATGAAAATTCAGAAAACCTGGCACACAATAGTAAGAGTAAACACTAGCTAGCCTAGACTAGGGTTGGTTGTCCTAGCAAACCATCTAAAGTGTGTGCTGAAGGTAATGTGGTTGGGGTAGATCTTAAAATAGGTAACTTGTTAAAGTTGTCTAATGTTCGGGTGTGTTGAAGGTTGAAGGGTAAACTTATGTTTGAGTCTAAGTATTAATGTGTTAAAGTTTGGTTCAAGATATATTTTAAGGATTGATTAATCAAATGGATTTAATTAGTTAAAAATTAAGGGATCGATAAATTTTATTCAATTTGATTAATTACTAATTTTTAGGATTAAATTGATTTATATTTTTCATCAATAGGTTCGTGACGTTGTGTCATCAGGCTCGAGGAACTAGGCCTCCTTAGGGCACTCAGCCCCGCAGCCCAAAGTAGTCTATCCTAAAAACTTGAATGATGTAGTTAAATTAAGAATTATAATTTGGTTAAATCATTAGAATTTGATTAATTTTGAAATTTGCCATCCATTGAATTCATTCGTGGTCTTGTGCCATTTGGCTCGAGGAACCATGCCTCATTAGGACACTTAGCCCCGTAGCCTAAAGTAGTCCTTTTTAAAAATTTCATCTTTAGAGTGCTTGTTATGTATTAAAATGTTGCTTAACTGATTCTATTAATCAATTTAGAGTTTTTTGATATTTTAACCAATTATTAAATTTTTAAATTTTTGAGAATTATTTAATCACATCAATTAAAGGGCCAAAAGTTGAATTTTAAATTAAAATTAATTTTGAAAGTTTTAAATTTTTAATAAATATTAGACCCTAAAATAAGTAATTAGACTATTAGTTTGCTCAATTTGGAGTTTTATAAAGAAAGTTATGATTTTCTAAAGTTTGGACATAGATTTGAACTACGATAGACCGGAAAGTTAACTTTTTGACTTTGACTTAATGTTAGAGTTTTGATATTTTTAGAAAATATTAGATTTTAATTAGAGTTGAATAGCTTTAAATTTGATTCAATTAGAGTTTTCTAGAATTATTAGTAATTTTTCAAAGTTTGGGTATTTTTGGAATTTCCTAAAATTATCTTAATTAAGGGAATTTTTAGATTTTGATCCAAATCAACCCCAAACCTCTTAGAATCACCCCAAAGGTTAGATGACTTTAGGCGGTGTTTCCAAGCTTTTTGAGAATTTTTGAAATTTTAAAATATTTTAAATTAATTATTTTAATTAATTATTAGTTTTCCTTGAAAATTAAATTAAAGTGAAATTAGGGGTTATTTGATTGGGCTTTTATTTTCATTAATTAAGGGTTTGATTATGAGCAATTAGAGCTCTTAAATAAATTTTTAAGATTTAAAATAATGTTTTAATGAATTAATTAAGGTTCTTGGCTAAATTTAGAGTGAATTTTGGGATTCCTAGTTGGTGGACCAAATGGGCCCCAAATCCAATAAATTTTGGTTCATGAGATCACCTGATCTCAAAGTCTAATCTCCCTAAATTTTGGCTCAAATGGATCTATCTAAGGTGGCTAACCAAACCACCCAAGGTAACTACTAGGTCACTTTAGGAAATTCCTAAGTCACTACCCTTGGCTTTGATGGGGGTGCAATCAGTGGCTCTACACTCCTTAGACTAAGCACAATTAACACACTAAATTTCATACCCTAAGTCCATTGGATGGATCATAGAGGCAAGTTGAAATCAAGGGTCAAACCATGACCCTTAACTCCAAATTGATCAAATAGTGCCCTAAAATGATTCAAACAGTTGACATAAAATTCGGACATGTCGGACTGCGCTTTTGCATGCGGCACGCTCTGATTGGCAGGCCAATGATTGCCTGCTGACTGCGTAAATATGGAATTAAAGCCAGCTGTTGGATCACAAATTTGATGGTTGTGATCAACAGGGCTCCGAAAGTATGGGATCTAAATCACGCCATTCATCTAAATTAATAGCTACGATTATGTCTTCAACCTCCCATGACTACCCGAGTTTGTAGAACTTTTTTGGCATGATCTCAGGGATCCCGCTGGTGAAACTCTGTCAAACTTCACAGAGAGCATCAGAATAATGGAAACCTTCAATCCAACAATAGAAATCCATTGGGGTGAATGTTTCCTTCACACTTGACCAGACTACCTAACTAGGAAGCTCGGGAGGAGGATCTCACCGTGTAGAAAGCCTCAACAGATGGGATCTTCTATCGAGAAGCTTGAGAGGATGAAGGCGATCACTTCTCCTTCAGGTGTCGAAGTCGGAGGACCGCTGGAGGTATGAGTTTGAGTGAGAGGCAGAGAGCTTAAGTAGAAGTTCGCTCGGGATGATGGCTGGCAACGACCAGGAAGCGAGGGAATACTATGGGATTACTCAGTGAGCTCTAGGGAGGCTTTTTGAAATCTTGGAATTAAATGATGGGGTCTCGGTTGAGGTGCTCTTTTCAAGTCATCCCTGCAACCATGGATGGTTGGGATCAATCGGGGCAATCATTGGATGGCCTCCAGGTGAAGGGGACATGTCCTCTGAGCCTCATGAGCTCGAAGCCGGTGAGCCCAGGATTTAGAAGCCTTTGTATGAATCCCGAGATGGAGGGGACCACCAGAGCTAAATTGGTTTTGGCCACCGTCGACCAGGGACTGGGTCAGGTCGAGCTAGAAAGATTGCTAGGGCCCTAGTAAACTCAACTAAATGGTTAATTAGGCATGGGGGAGCCTGGATCACTAATAGGGCTCGGGTTGACCCAAACCTGTACGATTTTGGTCAATTTGAGCTCAACCTGGGTCAACCCAGGGGGTAGGATTGAGGTGGAAGGTGCGTTGGGTCAAGGGGCACCCAATGTAAGGGTGAATTCGATCTAATTGGGTCTGAGGTGAGAAATGGCTTGGGTCAAGATAGTTTTGAGCACTTTGGGCTAGCCTAGATATTGACCCAAGTCAACCTAAGGGCTGGGCTAACTAGGATAAGTGCCTTGGGTTTAGGGCTATCCAATGGAAGTGTTGATTGGGTTAGGTGGGGCTTAGGTTGGGAAATGTCTCAACCCATAGTAATTTTGGTCACTTTGGGTTAGCCTAATTACTAACCCAAGTTGACCTAAGGGTTGGGTCAACTAGGGAAGGTGTATTGGGTCAAGGGAAGCCCAATGCCACCATTTGTTTGATCTAATTGGGCTAGGGTTGGAAATTGGCTCAAGGGGAACCCATTTTTGGGCACTTGGGTCAATCCAAATAGTTAACCCAAGTGAGACCAAGGCTTGGATCTTCAAGAAGGGTCTCTTAAGGACCCAATGGGTCACCCCATAGTTTGAATGGGTTAGAGAGGTCTTGGTCAAAGGGTTTGAGAAGGTGGGAGTGTATGGAAGGTTTGGTCCAACTTAGTTGACTTGGTCAACAAAATTGACCAAGGGTCAAGGGTTAGGTCCATTGAGTTCAATTGGATCATATGAACTCAATGGGAGTAATCTCAAGTCAAGGGGAGGTCATTTAGTTTAAAATGGGTATTTAAACCCTTGAGGGTCACTTTGGTCAATCATGGTTGACTAGGTCAACCAGGTCAAACTAAAGTGTGGGTTTATATTCAATGTGTTCTTAAAAATATTTAGGATCCATTGGGATAGGTTTTGGAGGTTGATGAGGAAAGACCATATTGAGTTTTAGGGAAAAGATCAAAATTTTGCTTAAAGGGCATTTTGGTTATTTTAACCCCTAGCCAACCCTAGGTCAAGTTGACTCCAACAAAGTGTAGTTTATTGGGTAACTAGTCATAATAAAAGCTATGAACATGATCAAGGGGTTTGGGGGAGGTCCCAAGATCCATTTCCACAGTGGGAAATATAGTGGCATAGACTATGAATAATAAAAGGTCTTATAACCTTTAGAAATCAATCTAATTTTTGGGGTTAGAGACCTCCAAATGAGTTCAAATTTGGAAGGTTGGCATTAGAGATATGTCTTATCAATATACAATTGATAAACCCTATATCATATGCCAATTGACTGGGTTTTGAAGGTGACAGAAGAATCACCCTAAAGGGATTTAGGACATGGGTCCTTAACCCTAAGGTTTGGTTTGGAATGTTGAATCTGGATTGGGTTTAGGAGTTGATTGGTTGAACTAGGATCACCCGCATGAATGATATTCAAATGGATGGTTTGAAATTGATTGGGTATGGCGTGAGGGTTGATTGGAAGTTTGGTTGAAGGTTGGATTAGGGATTAAATTGGAAAGTAGAATTAAATTTGATTGGGATTAAATTGGTTCTTAATTAGGACCTATATGGTTAGGAAATAGACATCATCCAATTATTAGATCACCAGAAAGAAACTCAAGTGGGTCCTAGTGACCTCATATAAAAATGAGTTCAACAAATGGACCCCCAATATGTATAGTAGAATGAAGTTCTAGTGTACATATTGGCGTTGATCAAATAGATGGATGGAATTGGGGGTTTTGATTCTAAGGAAAGGAAAGACTAAACCTTAGAAAATCAAAGTTGAGTGGTTACCAGGGTGGTGCCATAAAGGGCATTGTCCACCATTAGTGGATAATCGTATGGCGTGGTCGAAATATGCCCAATACATAGGATTAAAACCTAAGGGAAGGAAGTATCTAATTCGAAGGGGAGAAGACTGGATGGTCATATGGTGGGGTCAAAATATGCCCAACACAGAGGACTGGGTTAAATGACAATGTGGTGGGGTCTAAATATGCCTAACACAGAGGGTTGAATGATTGTATGATGGGGTGAAGATATGCCCATCACAGATGATCAGGTTAAATGACCATGTGGTAGGGCCAAAATATGCCCAACATAGAGGGTCGAATGATCATATGAAAGGGTTAAGATATGCCCATCATAGAGGATCGGGTTGAATGACCATGTGGTGGGGTCAAAATATGCCCAACATAGAGGAACTAGTGATCGTATGATAAAGTAAAGATATGCCCATCACAGAGGATTGGATTGAATGACCATATGGTGGGGTCTAAATATGCCAAACACAGAGGGCCGAATGATTATATGATGGGGTCGAGATATGCCCATCACATAGATTGGGTTGAAAGTGCAAAGTGATTGTTTGATAATTTTGATCTCTTTGAAATTATTTTAACAGTGAAAGCAAGATTGACCAAAGTTGATTCAGGATAGCAAAACATTTCATTAATTAGAAATCCAATCTACATCTAGTATAGTATTTCTTAAGAAATGCCCATTGACATGTAATATTGGGTGATTTCCTTTATAATCCACTAGCTAATATGAGCCCTCTTCGTAGACTATTTCTATAATAAAGGGTCCTACCCAAGTTAGTTCAAACTTTCTACCAATCTTTCGGTGGGCTAAGATAGGCCTCCAAAGAATCAAGATCGAGTCTCCTACTTGGAAGGTTCTAGGTCGCACTAACTTATCGTGAGATTGAACCATTCGGGCTTTATATAACTCTAGAATTTGTTAAGCTTGGAGACAATGCTCTTCAAGGCCTTTGAGTTCTTCTAGCTAGAGTTGTGCATTATGCTTAGTTATGATTTAATTCTGGATTGCAACTCTGAGCAAAGGAATTTATATTTCCAAGGAAAGAACAGCATCAGACCCATACACTAGTGCAAATGGAATGGATTGGGTCGAGAATCTATAAGTGATCTGATAGGCCCACAAAGCTTTCACAAATCTCTCATCCCATTGATGTTTGTTGTCATCAAGCGTGTTTTTGATAATCTGCACCAAAGTCTTATTGAAGGCCTCTACTAACCCATTAGCTCAGGGGTAATAGATTATTGAGTATCTCCAATTAATGTCATGGTATCTTATAAAATTATTGATTTTGTAGACTTGAATATAGACCCATTATTGGATATAATTTTGCGGGGTACACCGAAACGATATACGATATAGTCATGAAAGAACTTCAAAATATGGTGTGATTGTTTGATTGAAAAATATATTTTTGAAAAAGGTGTTTAATTTTCTTTGGAAAAGTTAAATTTCTGGAATTTTAATTTTATAATCGAATACTTATTATGAATGATATATCACCTCAAAAGGTGAACATATCGTTCCCTAATAGGTTCAGATTATAAATCTTTGAATTTATTCTGATTATCGTAGCCAAACTCAAGGAAAAACAATATATGATCCCGAAGGATCAAAATGATGTTTAATCCATTGTTTGATTATAATAATCAAGATAAAATATCATTAATTTCATAATCAAAGTTATGATTGTAATTGATATATCTATCCGAAGAAAGAAAGTATCAATCACTATCGATGGTTTGAATATGACGATGATGATCGTTAGGTTTGAATTTCCCAAAGATAATTAATTGAAGGTTTTGAAAACTAAATTTTTGAAAATCTGGTCTGGGTTTCTAAATCTACTACGAGCGCAAGCCCTCGTAGTTAATTACATCGTAGGAAACCAGAAATTTCCTACGAAAACTCTCGATTAAAATAGCGATACGAATTTTATTTAAGATTTCAAAGATTGATATCAACGAAGGTTAAGGACTTGAATTTTCAAATGGGATTGGTTCAAGGTTGAACATTTATTTCTGGAGTCAAAGGAAGAAGAGTAGGAGGTGCCTTGAGATTCTGAATTACTCTAGAAACACCTCAAACTATCCTAAGTGTTGGGTTTAAATTTGATTGAAATAGATTTAATGTTTGAATGGTCAATTTTATTAGAAGTTGGGAACTAGATTCCCGGAAGGTTGAGGTTTAAGATTAGAAATTTGACTCAGAACCTAAGTCTAAAAATGGGTACTGAGAATCAGTGACCAGAATCCTAGCTAATGCAATGCAATCCTGGACTTACCCCGGCCTGGATTGGGGAGTCAGCTAAATCACCTAAACGCTTTAAAATCATGAGTCAAGTCTTTTAAATGTAGAGTGGTTAGGGGACGTTGTTTAAGATTAGTTTAAGGAGAGCAGGGCTGACATCTAGAGCAGATTCCTATTTAGCCCCTTAACATATGTTGGGTTAAATGCTTAAGCTAGAAATGCAATTAAGATTTAGACTCAATTTTTAATTTGTATCTAATACAATGTATGCTAGTTGACTCGATGAAATGCTTAAATCAAAATGAAGCAGTTTTAAAATAGGCTTAAAAATAGGTTTGATCCTAGAGATTGCACAACATCCCCTTGGACAGAACTGCACCCTAATAGGTCAGGTGGTCTGCCAAAACCCGCAGGCAGGGAGGTGCCTAACAAGGTAGAGAAAAGTTCAATATGATGCATGAAAAACTCCCGGCGAGCCCGGGCTTACTTCTTAAGAGCGTTAGAGTTTCTATCTGAGCTTAAAATTTTTAATTTTGTTTAAGTAGAAAAGGTTTATGACCGTACCCTCACGAGCCTCCGACCGGGTTCCAGGCTAAATCAAAATCGACATGCAAGAACGCCAAATAAACTACTAAAAGCATACGGGTCCTTAATCGCAATCAACACATCAATCAAATCAATTAAATAATTAAATTAATTAAATAAATGCTCAAACTGAAAGTCCATAGGCAAGTGCCTTTTAATAATACAACCCAGGGTCTGCAGGAAAGTAAAGTGGCCGGGTACCACTGACTACAACCCGGATTCTACTCCTAAGACTCAAGTGACTTTGAGATTTGAGATTCTTCTCGTTCTTCACTTCTTCATCTTCTTGGAACTCCTTGGATCGTCGGGTCTGGATATCCAAATGAAAAGAAACTCCCCCCGAATAGGGGTGTTATCTTTTCTCTTTGGATATTTAAACTTCATCATAATTTGGATCTCCAAATGAATAGGAACTCTCCCCTAAGGGATGTTCCTTCCTCTTTGGATTCAAATTGGATTTTTAAGCATCTCAATCTCAAATCACTTTAAATTTACAACTCAATTTACATCTCAAATTACATTAATTAAAATTAAAATCTAGACTCAACAACCTGCAGGATTATCCTAATAATCAACAGTTATATTTACACCCCAAGCAGTTAATATATTTGAAATTTAAATGCTCAAACCAGCCACACTTGGCCATGCTTTTTTTGATTTAAAGGGGGACTTAAGCAATTTTCTGGAGCACCTGTGCAATTTAATAATTATAATTTTGCCCCCTTTAATTTATGCCCTGTATGAGCATGGCCACCTGCATAAGATTGAATTAGTACAAATCGTCCCTAGCCTAGGGGTAGATCTAATCGTACAATCAACTATATCACAGAATGCAGTAAATAAATAAACAATCACAGCAATTCTATGTCTAGCAAACAGCATGCAATGAAAACTCGAAGACCCGGCACACAGCAGAAAAGTAAACATCGGCCTAGCCTAAAACTAGAGTTGGTAGTCCTAGCAAACCATCTAAAGTGTGTGTAGTAGGCAGTGTGGCTTTGATGTGTCCTAAATAGGCACTTAATTGAAGTTGCTTGAGGTTCAAGTTGGTTGAAAGGCTTAAGGGGGATTTAATTTGAATTTAAATATTAATGACTTGAAATTGATTTCAAACTTGATTTTAATTGTTTGTTAGATACCACCTTTGTTTCACACCGAGGCCGTGAAGTTTATTTCACCTTCCTTGGGGCTAATTTAATAGCCTCGTAGGCCTGGGTTACCCAGTGGTACCCGATATAATTTAGTGATTTGAGTTTGATTAAGGTTGGAAGGTTGATAAATTTTAATTAGAATTAGTTGGTTGTTGGTTTTAAGTTCAAATTAATGTTTTCTGCAATTTTGAATGATATGTTGAATTTTGGAATTTTCTGGATTATTTTAATCATTTAATTAAGGGGTTAAAAAAATGACTTTTTGATTTAAAATGTTTTCTGGAAATTTAATCTTGTATTAAAATGCTAGACCTTAATACGATCAGTTAGACAGTAAGTACACTGAAATTGGATTTTTCTACATTTTATTATGAAGGTTTGAAGTTTTGACTTGAATTTGAACTAAGTTTGACCAAAAGTTGACTTTTTCAAAATTGATTGATTTCTGGAAATTTAATATTTTTGATAAATATTAGACTTATTATGAGTTGTATGCCTTTGAGTTTTCTCAATTTGGAGTTTATTTGAATTAGTTATGAATGTTTGAAGTTTTGAGTGTTTAATGAATTATTTAAATTGTTTAATTAGAGACCCTTTTTATGATTTGAATCCAAATGACCTCCAAACTCCTTGAAATCAACTCCAAAGGTCAGGAATGACCTAAGGAGTGATTTCCAAGTATTTGGAAATTTTCTGGAATTTTTAATTATTTTTAATTAATTAAATTAATTAAATTTCAAATTTTAATTAAACCTAAATTAAACTTAATTTTGAAGTCCAGTCAAGGGGCTTTTATTTTTCATTGATTAAGGGTTTAATTCTGATCAGTTTGAGATATTAAATGTAATTTTTGGATTTAAACTTAATTTATTACATTTTCTGGAAGGTTTAAGGGCTTAATTAAGGTTTAAGTTTGATTAGGTTAATTAATGGACTTAATGATTTCAAAATTCAGTGAGAATTTTTCTTGAGGCTGTATGTGTCACTAAGTTTGAATGTTCAAAGTTTCAAGTCAATTGGAAATGTATCCTAATTATTGAAATTTTTCTAAGTTCTCTAAACTTAGGTCCTTAATTATTATCCTTAATGATGTCACTAGATTTAAATGGGTTTGAATCAAAGTTTCTAACCCTTGGACATACATGTAAACATATCACAGCAATAATGTGTCCTAATGCTAAGCATATAAAGAATTATGAATTTTTAAATTTATGGGTCCAAAATGAACCCATACATTTGAAAATTCAATTCATAGAAATTCTGGTTAAAACATGACCCAAGAAAATTAGGGTAGGTTAAGGATTCCCCCTAATATATGCCATCCAAATTTGAGGTCAATTTGACCATGGGATTTTGAGAAATGTGAGAAAAATGAAAAATCATCATCTCTGTTTTTCTCTAAACTCAATGATCAAAATTGTTTCAAATTATTTTTAAAATTAAGTAGACATCAAGAGCTTTCCAACAAGCCAAAGAACACCCAATTTAGATTAAAAATGAATTTTCTATGAATTTTTAAAGTTTTGAGCATTTAAAATAAATTTTAAATTCATTTTTAATTAATTTAACTGCCGGCCAATCATTGGAATGACGGCGGCGGCGGCTTTCCTCGTACTTGACACGTGGCACACTCTGATTGAGCCACTTGCCACGTCAGCAAGGATATCGGGCCGTCCGATCCGCGCCCGATCGGATGGACGAACCAGATTTTGCCACGTCACCGGGCTGTATGGCCAAACGGCGCAGGTTCGAATCCCGCCGGCTACAGCATACGGTCCGGCTTGATCTGCACCGTCCGATCGCAATACACACGCGATCGGACGGTCCAGATCGCTCCCGAAATCTTAGTTCAAAATAAACTAGAATTTTAAATGCTCATAACTTTCGATCCGACCGTTCAAATTTCATGAAATTTGAAACATAGGATCTAGATACCCTACTCTTTCAATCCATGGAGTTTCAAAGCTCCATGCATTGGGATTTGGGAGAAATCAATGTTTGATCATAGAACTTAAAATGACGATAACTTACAATCTAGCCGTCGGATTTTGACGATCTTGGGCTCGTTGGAAAGCTGCTAATATCCTCGTCAACTTGGTAGAAGACATTGAAATCTAGATCTGGCTGGATTTGAAGTTATTTGTGTATCTCCTGATTCTCTCTCCAGATCCTCTCTCTTCACCAATGAGGGCTTTGGAGGCTAGATTTTGATGGGGAGAAGCATGGGGGAGCTATAGGGATTATTGGAGAAGCTCTCAGAGAAGCTTAGAAAGCTTGAGGAGTTCTGGAGGAGAAAATTTAGGTGAGAGAGTGTTAGCATGAGAATGAGAGCTCTATTTGGGGTTTTGCCCTATTCTAACCTCTCCAGGCCAAATTAATGGCTGGGATTAATTAGAAGAACTCCTGGATGGCTGCCACATGTCCCCCAAACAGTTAGAGAGCAGGGGAATAAAGGACCAAAGGACACATGAGGTGGAAAGGCCTCATGGTCCCCACCTTGGCATGTGGGAGTGATGAGAGCTGTTTGATCAAGATCCAAGAGCTTAGAATTGCTCAAGGAAGGTTCTAGAGTGCATTTAAGCTGCTGGAATGGTTTAAGTAAAGGTATGTTAGCCTTAGTAGGTCATTTGACCAACTTTGACTATCATAAACCTTTGGTTTGAATGCTTGACTGGTTTGACCAGTCAATTGGTCAAACTAAGTGACATGGCCAGCAGGGTGGCACCATGGAATGGTTTGAAGGGAATATAAAATCAAAGTTGGGCCATGAGATTGAAGTTTGAAGTGATATAAAAAGTTTTGAATGGGTTTGACCAAGTCAAAATGACTTGACTTGGTCAAAAGAACCATGATTTGATTTAAGTAAGTTTGGATAGATTTGAAACATGTTTAGAGGTGTGTTTGATAGTTTGAGGAGTTTGATGAGATTTGAATAGGTTGATTTGATTAAATGCATTAAATTGAGTCATATGGGTTAAATTTGACCAATCATAGCTTAGTTGACTTGGTCAACTCTTGAATAGGTCAAAGAGTCTAATCAAGTCTGAATCAATAAGAGAAGTGGTCAGAGAAGTTTGAATGGGTTTAAAATTGACTTGGAGCTTGATTCAAAGTAGGGAAGCTTAAGGGTTGAACTGGTCAACCCAGGTTGACTTGGTCAACCAGGTTGACCCAGAGCCAGGGTCTGGACTGAATCAATTTCAAATAATATTTGAAGTCTGGTAGAAGTGGTTTGAGGGTTTGAATAGGTCATTTGGGTCAAATCACCTATTTGGGCTCTTAATGGGCTAAATGGGTCAACTAGGTTGACTTGGTCAACCAGGTTGACCCAGGGTCAGGAATGGGTCTGACTAGTTCAGAATGACATTCTAAGTCTACTGGTGGTGGTCTCAAGGTCTGAGGAGGTCATTTGGTCAAAATGACCTATTTGGGCCCTTAATGGGCCTTTTAGGTCAACCCTGGTTGACTTGGTCAACATGGTGGGTCCAGGGTCTGGGAATGGGTTCAACAAATTTGAAATGATATTTGGAGACCAATGTAGGTGGTCCCAAGGTCTGGGGAGGTCATTTGGTCAGAATGACCTATTTTGACCCTAAAGGGGCCTTCTAGGTCAACTAGGTTGACTTGGTCAACCAGGTTGACCCAGGGGCTAGTTCTGGGTTCAACGGGTTTGGTTTGATATTTGAAACTTGCTGGAGGTGGTTGCATTTGATTTGGAGCTCATTTGACCAAAGTGACTATTCACACCCCATAGGGGGATTTTGGTCATTTTGACCCCTGGTCAACTGGGGGTCAAATTGAGTCCAACAAAATGCAGTTTAATGCTCAATAAGTCATATTCAAGGGTCTGGAGGTTATTGGAGGCTTTGGAAAAAGCTCTAGGGTCGAAATCCACTGGGTGGGAGGTCCAGTGGCATGAACTGTAAATATTTGAAGGTTTTACAGCCTTTGGATTTCAATTCAGTTTCTGGGGTTAGAGACCTCAGAATGAGCTCAAATTTGGAGGGTTGCCTCTAGAGACATGTCACATCAGTGTGGAACTGATAGATCTTGAATCAGAGGTCATTTGATAGGGTTTTGAGGTGTTCAAAAATTTGCTGGAAAAGGCTTTCAGGACTTAGACCTTTGGCCTTTGATTTGAATCTGAAAATCTGGTTTTGAATTGGATTTTGAGCTTGAATGATAGGATTTGAATTAAGTTTAGATTGAATTGAAGCTTGGATTGATTTAGAGGAATCCTAGGATTTAGAATAGGTCCTAGGGTCCAAATCAGCTTAAGGGAATCCTAGGGTCTAGAATAGATCCTAGGGACTGGAGTCTGGGAAGATCCTAGAATCTAGAAGTCCTAAGAAAATCCTAGGATTTGGGGTCTGGAAGAATCCTATAATCTAGAAGAATCCTAAGATCTAGGAATCCTAAGATTCAAGATCTAGAAGGATCTTAGGATCTAGAGTAGATCCTAAGGTTTTATTTCTAGGAGGATCTTAGGGTCTGGAAGTCCTAGGGCCTGGAATTTAGAATAGTCTTAGGATCTAGAAGAATCCTAAGCTCTAGATAGATCTAGGAGAATCCTAAGGTCTAAGAGGATTATATGATGTAGAATCAGGTAGAATCCTAGGGTCTAGAATAGATCCTAAGGTCTGAAGTCTAGGAGAATCCTAGAATCTAGATTTGTCTTAAATTGCATTGATCTGGGGTCAGGATTGATTTGAATTTGGATTGATCTTAAAGTTTAGATTGATCTAAGATCAGATTGATCCTAGGGTTAAGATTGATCCTAAGGATTGAAAAGATCCTAAGGTCTGGATTGGTCCTACTAAGCTCATACAAAAATGAGGTCAACAGTGATGTTATGTTGTGTAGGGGAATCGCTTTTACCTACTTTGAAAAGTAATCAATCGCAGCTAATACGAAACGATAACCTTTTGAAGGAGGGTCAATTTGGCCTGATAATATCTGTGCCCCAACTTTCAAAGGGCCATGAAGCTATCATAGGATGCAACATATTAGTGGCTGATGTAAAACCACACCATAGATCTGGCACTGATGACAACGTCTCACAATATTCATGCAATCGTCAATCATCATAGGCCAGTAGTATCCAAGTCTTATAATTTTCAAGTTCATTTTTAGACTCGATTGATGAGCACAGCACAGTCTAGAGTGGACCTCATTAACAATCTTCAGGGCCTCTCATTTGTCTAAATAGCATACCCACATTTGATCGAACGATCGATAATATAGCGTATTATTGACTAGTGCATAAAATAGGGCATGTTTTTTGATTTAGTTGGTGAGGGACTTTTCTTGGAGAAGTTTGCCTTCTTGAAGGTAGTCAATTAACGGTTGTCTCTAATCGCCTTCTTCGATGATTACTAAAGAGGAAGAAAGGATCTGGGAAGGTTGCTTGTGATGTGTTCCAAATCTATATGAGAGATGACTTGATGACCTTGAATCTCTATAGGGGTGGAGTCTTCTTCTCGACATGTAAATTCCTTAGCAAGCTTTGCTAAGGCCTCTGCCATAGAATTACTTCCACATAGAATCATATACAAAGTTATAACTAGGATTTGCTCAAGAAGGTGACCGATATACTAGTGGTATTTGAGGACCTTAGGATTTAAAATCTTTTAAGTTCCTACAACCTAGTCTATCACTAATTAAGAATCACCAAATATTTTAATCTGTTTAATCTCCATCAAGATTGCAAGTTCCAGGCCAGTTATCAGGGCTTCATACTCTGCCTCATTGTTCATGCAAGGCTCTAATAAATGGTAGGAAAAATGTATCATTTCCCTTTTTGGTGTTATAGAAATCATGCCAATTTTAGCTTTTTCGAAGATGGTAGATTTCTGAATTTTGCCTAATTAAGAGGATGTCGCACCATCAAAAATATAATTTCCATATAGGATCATCAGGTTCCCTTAAACTAATGATTTATTTGTCAGGTAAATCATCATTTAAAGGAGAATCTGCCGGCAACAGGTGCGTCGCAAGAAAGTCGTCAATAGCCTACCCTTTCATAGCACGTAGGGGAATGAAAGTGATCTCGAATTGAAGCAATTCCATAGACCACCAAGCCAAATGTCCTGATAACATAGGTTGGGTCATAAGATAATTTAAGAGATTGGCTCTGGAAATCAAACTAATTGAATGAGAAAGCATATAGTGACTTAGTTTTTGAGCTGTAAAAACTAAGGCAAGATAATGTTTCTCAATCAAAAGATACTAGATTTCTATAGGAAAAAGTCTTCAGCTCAGGTAATAGAGGGCATTCTCTTTCACTTCATCATTGACTTAAGCTAACAAGGAACCTAAAGACTCATCCAGGGCCATATTATAGAGGGTCAAAGGTTTTCTCGAAAAAGGGGTTGCCAAGATTGGCGGATTAGCAAGGTATTCTTTAATACTTTCAAAAGTACTCTGACATTTCTCATCTCATATAAATTTGGTATCCTTCTTAGTAAGGTTAAAGCAGGTTGACATCTTCCAAAAAGATTGGATATAAACCTCCTTATATACGCTAGCCTACTTTGGAGAGACCTCAGCTGAGTAAGGCTCTTAGGAGGTGGCATATTTAAGATGGCTTCAATTTTTGAGGGATCAATTTCAATTCTATGGCGCCTCACTATGAATCCTAAGAATTTCCCTGAAGTAATGCCGAAAGCACACTTTAAGGGATTCATTTTGAGGTCATAGCAGTGCAACTGCTTAAAAATGACTCTTAAGTCATATAAATGAGCCTCTTTAACTTTGCTCTTGACAACCAAATAGTCAATGTAGCATTCAACTTAATTATGGATTAAGCCATCAAAGATTTGAGTCATGGTTTGCTGGTTGACGGCTCCGACATTCTTAAGGCTAAAGGGCATTACCCTATAACAAAAGATTCCTATGTGAGTTCTGAATACATTATTTTTATCATCTTCTAGGGCCATCATGATTTGATTGTAACTGGATGAGCCATCCATAAAGGAGAAAATAGCATGCGAGGAGGCAATGTCCATCATGAGTTTGGGTATGGGTAAAGAAAATTTATCCTTAGGATATGCCTTATTTAGATCCCTATAGTCAACATAAATTTGCATTTGATTATTCTTCTTTCAAACTAATACGATGTTGGCTACCCAAGAAGGATATTATTCCTCTCGGATAAACCCAATCACGACCAATTTCTTGACTTCAAAAATTACTTACTGCTCAATTTCGAGATGTATGTGTCGATGAGCTTATTTAACAGGAATGGCATCAGGTCAAATTCCAAATTTATGGATTGCTATGTCAGCAGATAAACCCAACATTTCATCGTATATCCAGACAGAGTAGTCCCTAAACTCAAAAAGAAGTTGAATCAGATCCTTGGGCTCGTTCTCCCTTAATAAGGTACTTATGAAGGTGGGGCGAGGGTCATCGTTGGTTCCCAGGTTAACTTCTCTCAACTCGTCAACTATCGATTTAATCTCTTCCTCTAATTCCGGGGGTGCATCCCGAACCTGAAGTTCATCAGGATCATCTAAAGTCTCCAAATAGAGTCCATCGAGAGGGTCAACAACTCCAGTAGGGACATTTTGAGATTCAAGATAATAAGTTATCATTATGCAATATTCATCATCATTAAGTAATATTCATCATCATCAAGCAAACTAATAGTACCAATACCACTTGTCAAATTCCTCTTAATTTTTGTTCGCCAAATATTCTCGTGGTATTTAGCTTGAACTTAGTCCATCGATATGGTACATGACCTTTAGTGAAAGAATTCCTTACACAGATAAGAAAGTAGCCAAAAAGTAATTCCATTAACTTATTGGAATTTGCCTCTTCGAGGGTTACATCAACTTCATCCCTTGAGGAGGAGGACCTAGGAAAAAAAATTTGGACTTTCCTTACTTCACTGCTTAGGTTGGGGCCTCTTTAATCTCTAACCCTATAATCCTGCCAGTTGATAATAAGGTCAAGGATAGGGCCTATATAGTCAATTCATTATCACTTTGAATCTTTGGAGCCTCAACCTCGGGGTCACTATCCTGGCCTAAAGTGAGATCAAATTTTGGAGGAGGATTTGCATTCTAGTAATCAAAACAAATTACAACACCCTATTTTTTTTTGTTCTTCATCGAAACTTGATTCTGGATTGATATACATAGGGGTTATTCTTCTTTCAAATGAAGCACAGCCTTAACCCCGTGTCCTTTGGGCCATCCTCTGACCTCTTTGAGGTAACATGTTCGGAGGCCTAAGGACTACGATATCGAGGTCGTCTTCGCTATCTGATTTTTTTACTTTTTGCTATTTTTCCTTTTCTTTTGATCCTTGATTTTGACTAGGGATTTGCACGCTTGTCTCCTCCTCAATATTGATCTTAGCTTTAGAACGGTAAGAGGACCCTTTTGGTATAAAGTATGAGGCATCCTCATAGATATTGATCTCTTGAATTGAGAATGGTTGTAAATCACCCTTAATCACGTGCTCAGTTTCATCTCGTTGGTACTTGATGCATTAATAAAGGGTAGATGGAATAATCCTATATTCGTGGATCTAGGGCCTTCCTAGAAGTGCATTAAAATACATAGCTGAATCAATGATATAAAATTTTGCTTCAGTCTTGAGTTCTCCTATTTCTAATAGAAGGGTGATCAAACCTAGAGCCCTCTCGCCTTTCTCCTTGAACCCACGTAGCACCAACCTATCGGTGACGAGCTCAATGGTATCAACTTTGAGATAGGCAAGGGTCTTTATATTCATTTCGTTGACTGATGCACCCGGATCAACAAGGACTCTTGATAACTTGAAATTCCCTACATTTATAATAGTGTAAAAAGAAACTTCCAAAGGTGAGCCAAAATATTGTAGTCAATCTTAGGAACATTGATATTAGGAACCAGTGGAGTAGAAGGAAGATTGGATTGTTGAGGAAGATTCAGAATTGGATTATTAGATACAACTTATTTACCTTAATCCTAAGGGGCCAGTCTAGGGGGTAAGACATTATCGTCTCGGTCTGCTTGACATTTTTGGGAGGGAAAACTACAATGGAGTATGCACTCTCCATAGGCATCAAATTGTCATTTTTTGAATAAGAGTAAGAATTTCAGAAGTTTATCATAATAGGACTTCCTTGAAAGTCTATTTAGGGGAAGTCACTTTCTGATAAGGCCTCAGGTTCAACTTCTCCTTGAAGGGTTAAATCATGAAGGTCGAGTTTTTGAATACTTAGATCGATCTCAATAGGACTTTAAAATTCTTCAGAAGTATTATCAACTTGATTTCATCATTGTGGTTAATCACCAAAATTGACGTAGAAGGATACTTTTTATTAAATTTGCAATCCTTTGCCTTTGATGGGGCAAAGTAAAAGTCAAATAACAGGAGCAGGGATGGGGCTTTTATGTCACCATCCACCGTTCGAATACATCTCTCATCAACACACTTCCTCTCTATAAAAATATCATTCTTTTCTTTTTCATTCAATATAGTAGTTCCTACGACTACTAGATAGGGAAGCAGCTTAACATCCTCCTACGAAGCCTCCAAGTCAATCTCCCAAATTAGGCCATGGGCTCTCATCGACAGCTATTGAGAAAGATGAAAAGAATTTTTAATTGACTTTTTAAGTGCAAGGGATAAAGTTATATCCCAACTATCCTCAATTAAAAAAAAATAGAAGGATTACTTGAAATAATTTTGACTGACCCTGTTTCGAGCCTACTAGATATTCTTTAGGAATGATAATATTACCTTGCTTGTAATTCTTCTCTACACAATCTTTGAAAATAATGCAGTCCTCTATTGGATGACTGAGCATGCAAGGATAAGGATAGTATTTGGGATCATCTTTCTTATCTGCATCTTCTAGCCTCTTGGCCTCAAGCAACTAGAAATCTGATTTCTTTTGAAGGCTCCTGAAGATCTTCCTTACAACTCTATTTTAAAAGGGTATGGTCTAGCAAACCTCTCTTTAATGTAGGTCGAGTAAGGTTCTCTAAGAGGTGGAATGGCTATCTCTGGACTGGTGGTGGTGGAGGAGGAGCACTGGGCTGACTGGTCACTAGCTATTTTACCTTATCAACTACCAATACCATGGCTGCTTTCTTCTCGAAGGACTTGATCAGTTTTGGAGCTCTCTTATCTTCTGAAATATCCTTCAAGAATGGCATCTGAGGAGCCTCTTCCTATAAATTACTTGCTTTGTTTAGGAGCTTTCAAAAGTTTTGATTGTAAAACCCTATAGAAGAAAAGTAAAAGGCTCATAGATATACTTCAGAAGAATCTTCACTGCATGTTACTTTTGCAGCTGGGGCTCACATTCAATCAAGAGGTTTCTCCATCTCAAAATGTACTCAACTAGATACTCTCTCGGCTTTTGCTTTCTAATGATGAGATCTCCCATGGTCGTGCATTTCTGCACTCCTGAAAATCTCTTTAAGAATAAATTTTTAAGTTCGATGAAAGTTTTAACTGAAATGTTTGAAAAATCTGCGTACCACTCAAAAGCTATGCTAGAAAGATTACTAATGAATTGGTAAAATAGTAGAGCATCTAACCCCCCAGCATTACAATAACTTGCTCTGATATGAGCCAGATGCTACCTCAGGTTTTTTATTCCGGTGAAAATCTTGAAGGATGGTGGCACAAAGCCCTTAGGATAAGAAACTAAATTATGATCCTTGGGATAGGGTCTACTCTTTCGAATAGATGCAGTTCCTTGTGAATGGGCTAAGGCCTCCCTTACCTGGTCCTTAATCATCTGCTTGATTTCTTTTTGAATTGGTATCGAAGGGACTGGGGAAACTGTCGGCTGGAGCACTGACTGAACAAGGGAGCTAACAAAACTGGCTGTTGGACGGGTGAAAATGTTGAAATTGACTCTATAATCTTAGAACAAGATTCTATCTTTTTTAGCTTGGTCAGTGATTGCTTGAATGGAAAATTATTGTAGTTTGAGAGAAGCCTTTTGTGACTTATCTAACCGCTCTTGCATTTCCTTGACCTATAACAACATATTTGCCACTTGCGCCTTTAGGTTTTTAATATGCTGATCATTACCTCTAACTTTTACTGATCCGTATAAATTTGAATTAACAGCTGCTAAGCCTTCCTCCTTACCAGAATGACATTTACTCAGCTCAGTTTCCTTAACAATCCCCTAGTTTTAACCATGCAAACATCACTAACTGGTACATCTTTATCCACTATCATGTCATCCAAATCTGGGTCAAATGCTTCCTCAGCTTCTTTCTTTTTTAAGATATCCTTAATCTCATGCCCTACCTCATCGACCGGTCGGTCCCCTATTGTGTCAAGGTCGATGGGTAAGTAGACTTTATAATCTATCATGTCATAAAACTCTGCATCTTGTAGCTTAGAAATAACATCTTGTAGTTTGAGATCATCAGTCGTCAGGGGTTCTACCATTAACTGCTCAATCACTTGATGGTCTTCATCTTGGGTTACCCCTCCCCTTCAACTGTCTCAGGGTTGGTAGTTTGAAGGGTTGCTTCCTATACTGGGTAAGGGACATCTACCTTAGGAGGTGATGCAAGGGCTTGGAGGGTGATAGCTCTTACATCTGGTAAGGTAAAGTTCTTAGATCCCTGGTAGGGAGCTCGGGGATAATGGGTAGAATCTGAGAGGAACTGTTTGGGACATCAACTGAAATATCAACTAGGTTGGTAACAAAAACATCAACTAAACTGGTAGTTGGAACGTCAACTGAACTGATAACTGGAACATCAACTGGATCAATTGAAGCCCAGACAAAATTGACTGGGATCTATAATAACTTAGTTGAAGGCTGAGGTGGCTAAACGGAAGGTCTGGAACATCAACCCTACTAATTTTCTTAGGGACGTATCTTCTTTCAGCAGATTTAGGCCTTTTGCCCTTGGCTTCGATCATCCATTTGATTTCAAAATCCTCTTTGGTTTTCACCACCACTGAGGCTAGCTTTACAAATTTTGGTGAGGGGACTGGTGGCCTACCAATAGAATGGCGGCCCTTCCAGGTTTGGTAACTATAAATCCCTCCATTTTAGAGGACAGAAGGCGTGGCACCCAGTGGTAACCATCTACTAACAGGAAGTTGTTGGCTATCTCACAAACTTCTTATTTCTTCCAATAGGCTGAGAAGTCAAATTCTTAGCCTCAGACTTCTCCTCCTTCAGGATCTCCTTCTCAAAGCAGTGGGAGATAACTCTTTTATATGTTTAATATACTGTTCCTTTGTCTCCCCCATTTGGGCAGCACAAGTACGAATGATGTTTCTCAACATCCTTAACATTTGAAGTTATTTTTCTTTAGGAGTCTTTTTAATTGAGTAGTCTACCAGGCATGGTGGGGTATTAGCTATCCTAGCCAACCTCTCCTCCCCTACAACAGCAACTAAGGGGTGGAAATAACTCCCTTGAAACAGTGGAGAGGAAGCAGGGATAGGTAGATCCTTAACAGCCTCTAGCTCTACCTGGCCTAGAGTCTTAACCTCAACAATTTTCTTTGACTTGGCAATCTTCCTCCTAATTCTTCTCAAATAGTTCTTCCTCTGATTCTTATTGGTAAATAGGATTCCAGAACTCAACCCCTTCTTAAAAATAGATCTAACTTTAGGGGTCTCAACAGTAGCTTCTGACTCTTTTTCCTTCTCACTGAGGTTAAGGGGGTCAAGTCCTATCCCTAGGAACAACTCTAACACAAGACTGTCTAGTCCAGTAGCATTTAAGTAAACTAATTTCTCCCTGTTCATCATCAGCTCCATGGTGTTAAATCCCAAACCAAATTGAATTTTGCTCCCATAATCAATCTTTTCCCAAGTTAAACCCTTCTCGAAAGTGAAAATCAGTTTGCCAACCATTGGATTGGTTTGGGTTTGAATTTTATGAAATTTGAAAGGAGAATTGGAATTAGATATTTTTTAAATCAGAAATTAAAAATCATAACGTACCCTGTATTCTATTACATATGTTGAGTTATAGGATTTACAACCCGATATATGATGGTAGAATACGAAAGTTAGTTATGGCTTTAAAAAAGATTAAAATTTTCACCACATGTACTAGACTACAAGGAAATGTTGTAGGGTAGTGTATGATGGTGTAAATTCTAGATTAAAAAGATTTGAAAAGAATTTGATCTTAAAAAATAATGATGAATTTTCTTTAAATTTTGAAACATAACAAGTTGGATTTTCACCCAACCTGAAGGCTTACAAAATTAACAAGAAAATTTAAGAGTGTTGTTCACTTGACTCTTCCTAACCATTGATTAATCTAGAGGTGGAATGTCAAAGCTAAAGGTTGGAAAATTTGAAGATCTTGAAAATAAGATCAACGGGACTCCTTATAATTTTAGAACTCAACATATTGACGTGGAGTCAATGGTGGAGGTTCATAAAATTGATTTGGAAAATTTAAGAATTTAACTTAATACTATCGCCATACCAGTTAACTTGGGGCAGAACGTCAAAGCTCAATTTCCTGGATAGAGATTTTATCTCTCTTTAATGTGAATTATAGATATTTGTTAAGCTCTCCTAAGAGAGAAATAGGTAGAGGTGCCAACAGAAGGAAAGGTGGTTAGGACCATCGATGAAATAAAATTTTGCCATTATTAAAGATGGAGTGAGAGAGAGAGAGAGAGATAACGTCCCACCGGGCATGCTATTTTTTGTTTAGATTGAAATGTGCTTTTGAAAAGATTAGTTTTCTTTGGGAAATTTTAGAATTAACTTTGAATTTTAATTCAGAAATCGAACATCCCATCAGAAAAGGTATACCACCTCGAGAGGTGAAAATAAGATTTCAAAATGAGGTTCAGATTTAAAATTATAAATCACATCTCGAATATCGTAACCATAGGAACTTTATTTATCCTCGAAGGGTCAAAATAAAGTTCAATTAAATATCTAGCTATGATAATCTTGATGAATTATCATTATTCTCATATTCGAAGTCTCATTAATGAATGATATATCTCCTCAAAGAAAGAAAATACCATTCATTATCAATTGTTTGAATATGACGATAATGATCACTATTAATTTTGATTTTTCCAAAAAAGACTAATTGAGTTTTAAAAATCAATTTTTGAAAAAGTTAAGTTAGGTTCTAAATCTCCTAGGAGTACAAGCCCTCAAATTTAATTACATCATAAGAATCAGGGTCTCGTATGAATACTCTTGATTAAAATGATGGTAGAAATTCTTTTTAAAGATTTTCTAGGAGTGATATCAAATAAAGTGAATTTTGGCATCTCAATCGATGTTGGATTGAATTTTGAACACTTTTTTTTGGAGTCAATGGAGGAGGGTTAAGAGACACTTTGAGATTCTGGAATAATAAAGAAGTGTCCCAACCTAATTTAAGTGTTGGGCTTTAAATTTTAGTTTGGAAGAATCTTTAATTTAAGTTGAATGATTTATTAGAAATTTGGGATTATATTCCTGGAGATTAGGGTCTTATGATTCAAAATCTACCTTGGATCCTAAATCTATTTGGGCACTGAATGATGGTGGTCTGAACCTAACTAATACTGCGCAAAACTTGGACTTACCTTAGTCAAGATTAAGGAGCTAGCTAACCACCTAGTCAATTTAAAATCTATGAGTTCGATCTTTTTAAAAGAGTGGTAGGGATGTTGTTATTAAAGTTTTTGAGAATTGGGATCGATGTCTAGAGCTGATCCTAATTGGTCCCTTGACTTATGTAGGGTGAGAATGCTTGAAGAAATATATTTAAAATTTTAGATATTTTTTAATTAATTTCTAATGCAATGCATGCTGATCGACTCAATTAAATACATGAAATAGAATATATGTAGCAATTTTTAAAAAAGTCTCAAAAATATTTTTTCCTAGAGATTACAAAACATCCTCTTGACAGATTTGCACCCTCAAAGGCCAGATGGTCTGCTAGAACTCGCAGGCAAGGAGGTGTCTAATAAGGAAGAGAAGCAATTAATATGATTATATGAACTCTCGTCGGTCCCGATCTTACTTTTTAGATTATTAAAATTTCTATGTGAGCTAAAATTTTTATTTTTAATTTTAAGTAGAAAAGGTTTTGACGTGCACTCACGAGCCTCCAAACAAAAATGACACACAATCGCTAAAAAAACTAATAAAAGTAGGCAATCATATATGCAATCATATCAAATCAAACACATCAATCAATTAAATTAATTCATTAAAGTAATTTTTGCAAGCAAATGCCCCATTTATTATAACATAGAATTATAAAAATTAGAAGTGGCCAGATACCAATAACCTCAATCTTGGGTTCTAATCCTAAGATAGACGTAAGTGACTTTGAGTGGGATACTCTTGGTCTTCAACTCTTCATTATTCTTGTCTTCAAACTCCTTAGATTCATCGTAACTGGATACCCAAATGGAAAAGAAAATCTCCCCCCCCCCCCCCCCCCCAAAGAGAGGTTATTCTTTTCCTCTTTGGGTATTTGAAATGATTTAAATTTGGGCCTCTAAATGGAAAAGGACTATCCCCCTAAGGGATATCCTTTCTTCTTTGGAGTTCAATTTTAGACCTATGTATCCCGACTCGAAGAAAAACTTTCACAACTCTTAACTTGAAATAAATTACATTAATCTCAAAGCAAAAACTAGACTCTCTTACAAGATTATCCTAAGCATTTAAAAGTAAAGTACATCCCAAGCAGTTATATAGTAAAATTAAAATACTCAAACCAGTCATGCTTGGTCATGCACTTATTTATTTGGAGGTTAAGCAAGCTGAACCACCTGTAGCAGTTATAAAATTATTAAATTTTAGCCCTCTTTTATTGCCCTATATGAGCATGGCCACCTATAGAAAACTCAGTGAGTAACTAGATCTATCATAACCTAAGGGTAAACTATCACTCATCACATCAATTCTTAGAGTGCAGTAAAAGTAGACAAACACATCAATCAATTTTCAATCATAGCATGCAATAAAACTCAAAAAATTTGGCACACAGTAATAAGAGTAAACACCGGCCTAACTTAGACTAGGATTAGTTGTCCTAGCAAACCATCTAAAGTGTGTGTTGAAGGTCATGTGGCTAGGGTAGATCTCAAAATAGGTAACTTTTAAAGTTGTCTAATGTTCGGGTATATTGAAGGTTGAAGGGTAAATTTATGTTTGAGTCTCAGTATTAATGTATTAAAGTTTAGTTTAAGATGTATTTTAAGGATTGATTAATCAAATGGATTTAATTAGTTAGAAATTAAGGGATCAATAAATTTCATATAATTTTATTAATTGCTAATTTTTGGGAATAAATTAATTTAGATTTTTTATTAACCGATTTATGGCGCTATGTCATCAAGTTAGAGGAACCATGCTTCCTTAAGACACTTAGCCCCGCAGCTTGAAGTAGTTCATCCTAAAAATCTAATGTATGTTGTTGAATTAAGAATTTTAATTTGGTTAAATTATTAAAAATTGATTAATTTTAAAATTTTACAGTCTATTGAATCCATTCATGGCATTGTGCCATCAAGCTCGAGGAACCAGACCTCCTTATGACACTTAGCCCCGTAACCCGAAGTAATCCATCCTAAAAACTTCATCTTTAAAGTGCTTGTTATGTATTAAAATATTGGTTAACTGATTTTATTAATCAAGTTAGATTTTTCTGAGATTTTATCTAATTATAGAATTTTTGGATTTCTGAGAATTATTTAATCACATTAATTAAAGGGCCAAAAATTGACTTTTTAATATAAATTAAATTTTAAAATTTTAAGATTGTTAATAAATATTAGACCCTAAAATGAGTAATTAGACTATTAGTTTACTCAATTTAGAGTTTTTTATAGAAGTTATGATTTTTTGAAGTTTTGACCTAAATTTGAACTACGGTTGATCGGAAAGTTGACTGTTTAACTTTGACTTAGTTTTGGAGTTTTGATATTTTTATAAAATATTATATTTTAATTAGATTTGAATGGATTTGAGTTTGATTAAATTAGATTTTTCTAGAATTATTAGTAATTTTTCAAAGTTTGGATATTTTTAGAATTTTCTAAAATTGCCTTAATTAAGAAAATTTTTAGATTTTGATCCAAATCAACCTCAAACCTCCTGGAATCACCCCCAAAGGTCATAAATGACCTAAGGAGGTGTTTCCAAGTATTTGGGGAATTTTTTGGAATTTTTAAATATTTTTATTTAATTATTTTAATTAGTTATTGGATTTCCTTAAAAATTAAAATAAAGTGAAATTAGGGGTTATCTAATATGAATTTTATTTTTTGTTAATTAAGGGTTTGATTATGAGCAATTAAAGGTCTTAAATAAATTGTTAGGATTTAAAATGAATTTTTAATGATCTAATTAAGGTTTTAGGCTAAATCTAGAGTGGGATTTTGGGATTCCTAGTTAGTGGACAAAATGGGCCCCAAATCTAGTTAATTTTGGACCATGGGATCACCTGACCTCAAAGTCCAATATCCTTGAATTTGGGCTCAAATAGACCTATCTAAGGTTAACCAAGCCACCCAAGGTAACCACTAGGTCACCATAAAAAATTCCTAAGTCACTACCCTAGGCTTGGATGGGGGTGCAATTAGTGGCTCTACACTCCTTAAACTAAGCACATTTAACACAAAAAATTTCAAACCCTAATTCCTATTGGATAGATCATAGAGGCAATTTGAAATCAAGGGTCAAACTTTGACCCTTGACCCCAAATTAACCAAATGGTGCCCTTAAATGATTCAAACAGTGGAGATAAAATTTGGACATATCAAAGACATGCCCAAATTCAATCTCCCAAAGTCCCAAGCCATGGAAACACCTAAATAGCACACAAATATAATAATACCATAGATATTCAAATAGAAATTAATATCTATATAGAATTGATCAAGGCTTGGGACCATAGGGCTTTTGAAGATCTCCTTGAGATCTTTTCAATGAGTTTAAGAACACCTAATTTTGTCAAGTGTGGAGGGAGAAATGAATTTTTGAATTTTTCTGTGATTTTTGAATTCATTAAATCCGGATTTATACAGTCAGATTTTGCTTTTACACCTGGCGCGCTCCGATTAGCAGGCCAATGATTGCTTGATGATTGTGTAAACGTGAAATTAAAGCCAGCTGATGGATTACAAATCAGATAGTTGTGATCAACAGGGGCCCAGAACCGCAAGATCTAAATCGCATAATTCATCTAAATCAACGGCTACAATTATGTCTTCAACCTCCCGTAACTTCCCAAGAACGTAGAGCTTTTTCGACGTGATCCATGATATCCGGCCAGTGAAACTCCATCAAATTTCACAAAGAGCATCAAAACAATGGAAACTTTCAATCCAACGATGGAAATCTGTTGGGGTGAAGGTTTCCTTCACACTTGACCGGACTACCTAGCTAGGGAGCTCGGGAGGAGGATCTCACCGTGTACAAAGCCCCAATAGATTGGATTTTCTATTGACAAGCTTGAGAGGATGAAGGCTATCACTTCTCCTTTAAGTGTCAAAGCCAAATGACCGTCGAAGGTATGAGCTTGAGTGAGAGGCGGAGAGCTTTGGCCAGAGTTCGCTCGGTATGATGGCTGGGAATGACCAGGAAGCTAGGGAACACTATGGGATTACTCAGGGAGATCTAGGGTGGCTTTTCAAAATCTTGGAATTGATTGATGGGGTCTGGGTTAAGCCGACTTATTCAAGTCATCCCTGCAGCCATGGATGGCTGAGATCAATCGGGGAAACCGCTAAATGGCCTCCAAATCCCTTGAGCCTCGTGAGCTTGAAGCTGGTGAGCCCAGGCTTTGGAAGCCTTTAGATGAGGCACAAGAATGAGGGGACCACTGGAGCTGAATCTTCATTGATTCCAACCGCCACCAACCAGGGACTAGGTCAGGTCAAGCTAGAAAGATTGTTGGGCCCTAGTGAACTCAACTGAAGGGTCAATTGGGCATAGGGGAGCCTGGATCACTAATGGGGCTCAGGTTGACCCAAACATATACAGTTTGGGTTAATTTGAGCTCAACATGAGTCAGACCAACGAGTGGGATTGAGGTGGAAGGTGCATTGGGTCAAGGGGCACCTAATGCAAGGGTCAATTGGACCTAATTGGGTCTGAGGTGAGAAATGGCTTGGGTCAAGATGATTTTGAGCACTTTGGGCTAGCCTAGAGGTTGACCCAAGTCAACCTAAGTGCTGGGTTGACTAGGATAGGTGCCTTGGGACTAGGGCTATCCAATGGAAGTATTAATTAGGTTAGGTGGGGCTTAGGTTGAGAAATGACTCAATCCATAGTAGTTTTGCCCACTTTGGGTTAGCTTAATTCCTAACCCAAGTTGACCCAAGGGTTGGGTTAACTAGGGAAGGTGTATTGGGTCAAGAGAAACCCAATGCCACCATTGGTTTGATCTAATTGGGCTAGGGTGGGAAATTGACTCAAGGGGAACCCCTCTTTGGGCACTTGGGTCAAGACAAATGGCTAACGTAAGTGAGCCCAAGGCTTTAGTCTTCAAGAAGGGTCTCTTGAGGACCCAATGGGTCACCCCGTGGGTTTAAATGAGTTTGGAGAGGTCTTGGTCAAAGGGTTTGAGAAGGTGGGAGTGTATGGAAGGTTTGGTCCAACTTAGTTGACTTGGCCAACCAAGTTGACCTAGGGTCAAGGGTTAGGTCTATTGAGTTCAAGTGGATCATATGAACTCAATGGGAGTGGTCCCAAGTCAAGGGGAGGTCATTTGTCTTAAAATGAGTGTTTAAACACTTAAGGGTCACTTTGGTCAACCATGATTGACTAGGTCAACTAGGGCAAACCAAAGTGTGGGTTTGGGTTCAATGTGTTTTTAAGGACATTTAGGATCCACTGGGATAGTTTTTAGAGATTGATGAGGAAAGACCATATTGAATTCTAGGGAAAATACCAAAATTCCCCTTAAAGGGCATTTTAGTCATTTTGACCCCTGGCCAACCCTAGGTCAAATTGAGTCCAACAAAGTATAGGTTATTGGTAAACAAGTCATAATGAAAGCTATGAACATGATGAAAGGGTTTGGGGGTGGTCTCAAGATTAATTTCCACAAAGTGGGAAATCCAATGGCAAAGGCTATAAAGAATTTAAAGTTTTATAGCCTTTAGAAATCAATCTGGTTTATGGGGTTAGAGACCTCCAAATGAGTTCAAATTTGAAGCGTTTACATTAGAGATATGTCTTATCAATTTGAAATTTATATACCCTACATCATATGCCAATTGACTGGGTTTTAAGGTGATAGAAGAATCACCCAGAAAGGTTTCAGGACCTGGATCCTTTACCCTAAGGTTTGGTTTGGAATGTTGAATCTAAATTGGGTTTAGGAGTTGAATGATTGAACTAGGATCACCCACATGAATGAAAGTCAAATGGATGGTTTGAAATTGATTGGGTATGGCTTCAGGGTTGATTGGAAGTTTGGTTGAAGGCTGGATGGAGGATTTAATTGGAAAGTAGAATTGAATTTGATTGAGATTGAATTGGGTCTTAATTGGGACCTATATGGTTAGGAAGCAGACATCTTCCAATCATTAGGTCACCTGAAAGAAACCTAAGTGGGTCCTAGTGACCTCATATAAAAATGAGGTCAACAATATTTTGGTTATTTATTTTAATTTTAAATATTTTGTATTTTCTTGTATTATGTTTGCATATTTGCATTTTTATTTGTATACTAAGATGCTTGCATGCGCACTTCTACATTTGTGTGTATACATGTTGCATTGTATGTGTGAGAGCATTTTGAAATATTTGACACTGATCAGCTATACGAGCAGCTATCATTTAAATGTGCGAGATGTTCTTTTTGAAAGCTTTTAGATGCCTTCTTCCCACTTGTATGAGCATGCATATTCAGTGTCGTGGCATCACGTTATCGGTTGCCTTTTGCTTTATACAAGCAGACTGTCATGCACTAACTAGTCTCCTGCTATTGCTTGTTGATAATTGCATTCACCACAGATGTGATGCCTTTGTCCATGGTCAAGTCGCTTTGCATGCAAATCTTCTAGCACTACCTGTAGGTGAATCGTATCACTGCTGCCACGGGCCACTTGTTGCTTCTTATAAGTGAGCTGTTGTATATTAATGAGGCTCTTGTGATTGCTTGTAGACACTTACATTCGATGTAGTTCTTTCATGCTTGTTCACAAATAGCTTGTTGAGTGTATAACAAGTCTTCTATAACTATCAGTAGAAGCTTGCATTTGTCATAGTACTGCAGCTTATCTACTATCACGGCTTACAAGGGTCTGTGCTTATGCCTTCTATTGGATAGTTGTTTTAGTTGTGGAGGTGATATGGTATCATTACTATAACAGCTTGTAGGTACTTTGTGTTGTGTTGTAAATATGTTGCCTTTTCTTGTAGACAATATATTGTACACATGGCAGGTCTCCTGTAATAGCCCGTAAGAGTTTGCATTTGGTACACGTCATATGTCTTCACTTGTAGGCAGGCGGTGTATTTACTTGCTATTATATGGTTGTTGATTGTAAGGATGTTGTAACATCTGCTGCATGTTGCTACAACAACTAGTATGTGCGTAGGTACCTTTTATGTATTGCAGATATACTATCTTTGCCTACAAGTAGCAAGTCGCATAAGCATCTATGTTCACAAGGGACTTTTGTGTTCATTACATGTTAAATCCCTCCTCATGTAGGGGACAGATGCATTAGCTTGTCACTGATGTGAATGCTATGCCTCAACCATTATCATTTGTAGGCGACTTATAAGGTGTCAAGGACTCCACATACTTGTTTGTCATTACTTGCATGATTCAATGTGCTTGTTCGTATGTTGACATTGAGTGCAAGGTGTTGCTACATTCATCCATTTCTCCATGTATGTTGATTGTTGTAACTTGCAGGTGGACCACTGTATGCATGATAAGTCTTCTATATTCACTCATGGATGTTTGCATGTATTATAGATTTTTCATGTTTATTGATATACAACATGTTGTATGCTAGCATTTATATTCTTGAAGACCTTTAACATCTATTGGAGATTTCATATTATTGATTGCAAATATGCTGCCGTATTTTCCATTTGATTTTCAAATGTAGATTAATTTGATCATCTTTTATTAAAGATTCGATGTTATGGTTTACAAGCAAGTTGTGTCGTAAGTTCATCATTAGTTCATTAATGTTCACTTATACATTTGCATCTTAAGTATAATTGTGCATTTGTTAATTAAGAGTCTAGCTCCCTACATTGTGTTTAAATTTATGTTCAGTTTGTCGTCATTTATTGAATGTCAAGTCCCCTGTGTCATATTCAAGTTCAAGTCTTTTACATTTGGTTCAAATTCAAGTCCATTGTGGCTCATTTATGTTCAAATTAGGTTCATTGTTGTTTAGTTTTAGCTCCCCTGTTTACTAATAAATTTCAACAGCCTCCCAGCGTCTCCCCTGTTTAGGAGAAATTCTAGGAGTCTAGGCCTTTCCACCATACTAGGAAAAGCGTATACAGTAGGTGTCGGATGAAACCACAACCATAAATCTTCAAGCCCACCATGCCAGAGAAAGGCGTGTATAATCTTTGGGGTACCTGTTTGAAATGCTCATTTATTTCCCCATAGGCACTTAGGCATCTACGAGTACTTATATTGGTCCCCATCACGCTAGAGAAAAGTGCATACAGGACCTACCCACATCGTCGTAAGCTTCGAACCCAATTTCCTTCCAGCATGCTAGAGAAAAGTATATATGGGTGATTTTTCGTTTGGTGCTCTACGAGCACCGAAAATGGAGTTTGGGTTTAGAACACTATACCTTTGCGTGTGGTGGTCGACGGCGACGAAAATGACGAGTAAAAAGATATCTTCCCTATTTTTTTCTCTTTTTTTTTTCTCCCCCTTTTTATTCATCCATCATTTTTTTATCATTTCATTCATCATTTTTATAACAATAGTAACAACATTACTAATATTATTAATAATGGTAATAGTGATATTAATATTAATATTGGTAATGGTATTATTATTAATATTAATATTAACATAAATAATAATATTAATATTGATAATGATACCAATATTAATATTAATATTTATGCAGATAATAATATTAATATTAAAATTGATAATTAAATATTGACAATTAAGCTAATATTAATATTAACATTAATATAAACAGTAATAGTAATGTTAGTATGACACTAATATTAATATCAATATTAACGCAAGCAATAATATTAATATTAATATTGATGATGAAATTAATAATAATATTAATATCAATAATGAATAGCAATTATTGATAACACAAACACTAATGATAGAGGAGCCAAAGGTGGACTCATTGTTTGGGCTTATGTGGAGCTCAATTGAATAGGGAAGATTGGATTGGGTTGCTCGGAAGTGGATATGGCTGAGTGGTTAAAATGGGTTGATTTTGTGGAGTTGTCTAGATTGAGGAGGGTAATTGGTTGCTTTGCTTTGGGCCAATGGGCTGTCTCTTGTTTGGAGCTTCTAACAAAGAAGAAGGGGATGAGTTGGCCTGCAACGTGGAGAAGAGATCAAAGAGGGAGTGGACTGTTGGGCTTTTGGTTTGTAGTAGATTAAGGTTTTAAGTGGGAGAAACTAATGCCTGTTGTGGGGAGAAGGACAATCGTATGAAGGCGTGGGGGATCTGGCTCGCGTGCGTCCAAGCAGGAAGACAGACAAGTTTTGCGACAGGGAGATGTTCAGTAGCTTGCAGTTGATCAAACGACTGGATCTTTAAAGGTCAGTATAGGGGGCTTGGGTCGTGAGTTGATTAGTCGAAGCATTTTGAAGAGGCAAGGGAGAAGGGTCGGCTTCAACAGGCAGATTTGATGTGAACGTGTCGAATAGTGAGGTAGATCGGGAGGCTATAGTGGCAGTGAGGGAGTTCCAGTTGGTAGTTGCAGTTTATGGAAACAAGAGGGATTTTGACGTGGCTCTCTCATGCAACAAGGTCAAATGAACGGGATTTGGCTTTGGTGAAGAGTAGGTGACGAGATTTGATCGCGGCTATGGAAGGAAAGTTTTGGCCAGGCTATAACTTGAAGGAATCAGAAGGTTGTGAGGTTTACAAATAGGGTTGCAAACAAATCGAGTTGAGCCGAGGCCTATTCGAGTTCAAGCTCGTTTGTCAAAATCGTGCTCAAGCTGGGCTCGAAGCTTCTTGGACAGGTGTTCGAGCTAGTGCTCATTTAAAACTTCCACGTTCTAGCTCAGCTCGTATTCAGGTTTGAGCTTGTTTAATTTCAAGTTTGTTGAGCCTCTTATTGAGTGGCTTGTTTATAACGAGCCGAGCCGACTACAATTCACAAAATAATTTTTTTTATTAAAATCAAACCGAGCAGCTCATTTACAACCCGCCAGTTGCCTGCTATTCAGCAAATGGCTTTTAGATGTCTTTGTTTTTATATAGCAAAATAATTTCTTTTGTGGCGGTGTGGGACTAAACCCCCACAGCTTTTTTTTTTAGTTTGTTAAGGCCACGGAGGAGAGAGAAAGGGCAGGCGGGTCCACGAGAGTTTAAAAACAATTTTTTTGTTCTGAGCGAGAATTGACGCGGAAATTTAATAAATTTTTTATAAATTAAGGCAGGTCGAGTAGTTTGAAAAAAATTTGTTATAAGATTTAATAAAATATTTCTAATTAGATAGATTAGTAAAAATATAAGTTAAAAATATGTCTAATGAAACGGTTAAAGTTTAAAATATTAAATTAGTAAAAATAAATTATTAAATTAGTACATTTAATAGTATATATTTTTAAAACTCTAATTGAGCTCTAATCGAGCTTCTTAGTCGAGCTCTAATCGAGCTTCTAAGCGAGCTTTATTCACGAGCTTCTAAACGAGACTGTTCGTGAACATAAATGAACTGAACGACACATTGTTCAAACTCGTTAAAGATTGAGATGTACGCCAAGAGTTTTAATATTTAAAAGATTTTTTAGATCTTTAATCAGATGATTTAACTCATCATATGCGGAAGCTAATGATTTATAAATAATTAAAAAGACGGTGATTATATTCTAATTATCACAACAAAAAAAATTAATCTGGGATTTTCACCAAGCAGTTATTACAGATAATAAAGTGTATAAAAATAAAGTGTAAAAGTAAAAATCAGAATGAACACATCAGATTTATAGTGGTTCGGTCAAACCATGACCTACGTCCACTCCCCGGAGTCCTCTCTGAGTATTGCATTATCACTATAGTGTCTCTCCTTTAGCCCCCACAACTAGGCGAAGAAGCCCTTACAAACTCTCTTCCACCAACCCGATGCAGCAGAGGACCGTACTCCTTTACAGGCAGAGAACCTTGACTCCTTTTCACCCTCCTGGTGAGGTAGAGGACCTTGACTCCTTTTTGCCCTCCTGGTGAGGCAGAGGACCTTGACTCCTTTTCACCCTCCTGGTGAGGCAGAAAGCCTGGAATCACTTTCACCTTCCCCGGTGCGGTGGAGTAGCCGGGTCCTTTAACACCAAAGAGGTCTTCTTCTTCCCAAAGCTTCCCTCAAGACAAACCTTGACTCTTGGAGGAACTCAGGTGCAAGTTTGCGGGAGCAACCGTGTGAAAACCCCCTCTCACACTCCCTTGAAGCCCACAAGGATCTTCTCCCTGTCTTACAAACTCCACCCTTTCTCTCCCTAGCCCAAAGCTCTCTCTTCAAGCTTTCTTTAGAAGAAAACAACTCAATGAATGCCCAAAAGACTCATACAAAGTCTTATGAGAAAGCTTAAGTAGAGGGATTCAAAAAATCCTAAAAATCCAATTCATCTGTCAAAGATTGTTCAGTACGATCGTAGGATCGTCTTGTACGATGTGCAGAATTTGACCTGTTAGTACTGGACGATTGCAGCATCATACAATAGGATTAGTTCAATCGAAGTGCAATTTGTCTAGGATGAATCATGGGACAACCAAAATTATCTATGTTGATCGTACAGTACGATCCAAATATCAAAATTATGCAGATTCGATTGACTAATCACAGGATTAAATTAGATAATGTTTTAAACATTGTACAGTACGATTAGATTTGTACAGTACGAATAGAACAACTTTCAAATTCAAATCTTTGCCTAATTTAATGAACGATAGGGTTTCTAATTATAATAGATTGTTTAGTACGACGTGGTGTTCGTACTGTACGATTAATTATATTTCAAAATTATTTTTTCAGAAAAATAAAATATTTTAATTAATTTCTGTAAAACTAGATCGTACAGTATGATGTACAGAAAACTTAAAATATTTAACATTAAACTTTCTCCCCTTGTGTGTGTGTGCACGGTCACCAGGCTAGCATACACCTTTATAAGACTTGACTCAAGAAGTTAAAAATAAATAAATAAAAATTAAAGACTATTTCAACATAACATATTTTACCCAAACTTGAGCTCTGAATCTTCAAAAAACGGTGTCTGTTGTACCTGAAATGTTAGTCAGCACATAAATAGAAATACACTACACATATGAATAGAAATAACGAGGTAACCATTAATAATTGTTATCATCAAAAATATAATCTCGGGAGCCCGAGTTGCAACAGCACGTTCATTTAGCTATCGAGTATTTATCAAAAGTGTTCAAACTCATTTGTTTACCTTATCAAACGAATATGAATGAGCCCTTATTGAGCCGAGCCCCGAGCAGCTCGTCGAACGCTCGGTTTATTTGCAGCCCTATTTGTGAATGAGAAGGAGGACTATTCAAATAAGAAGAGAGGATTTCAGAAACTTGTGTGCGCAAGGAAGCCAAGAAGAAAAAAAGTGAACGAACATTCATTTCAACTTTGATTTAATGACGGAGCAGTCTAAATAGAGATCTTGCGAGACGACGCAAGGCAGATTTCAGCGAGATTTACAACGTGATTTTCGGAAACTGATCAGAACTTCGATAGAATGAGGTAAGTAATTTAATGCAAATTAATTCTTCATTTGACTTTATTAATTAATTTGATAATAATAATAATAATAATGTTTTATTATTATTATTACCTTTGGAGTTGGAAGAAATAGTCAAATATTCAAAATTGCCCCGATTTGCGTGTAACTTTCTCGATTGAGCGCAATCATCTTGGAATGGTAACGTATGGTTGATTTTGGGTATTGTTGATGTTCTAATCGCAACGGTGCAATCTCTTTTGCGATTGGAGGTCGTTTAAGCAATGTCGAGCGTCAATTTGGGGAGTCGGTCGTCCCTTTTGATCGATCTCATCCAATTTGGCTGCGAGGGGTTCCATCTTAGGCAAATTAGATGCCCTGATCGCAACGGCACTATCCATTTGATGATCGAAAGTTGTTTGACCCTTTAAGTGACGTGTCGCGCATCAATTTTTATCCTTTTTGTGTGCTTTTGCCTAAATGGGTCAACACAAGTTAACGTTCGTTGTTCTTATTTATATAATAGGATAAACTAAATTATGTTTTTTTATAAGTTGAGACTGCTTTCTCTTTTTAACAAAAGAACAAACTACTAAAGAAATTAATGCCAGGAAGTAGTTTAAATCATTTATTTTCTTGCATTTCACACTATTGAATGAGAGAACACTCAACTTATATAAATCTTTCTATTTTCACTCACTCCATGCAATATTAATGATGAAAAATATGCAGGGAACTGTGGAAGAATGGCTTCGTTGCAAAGAGTATTTGAATAATTACACTATTAACATACCAAGTTCTGTGCCACATCATCTCAATTTAACAAGCACAGGATACCGAGCTCTGGTTTATAGGTGAAGCAAGTCATGAGCATGCAATAATTTACATTTTATAACTTTATAATTAAATGCCAAAGTTATTTAACATGCATGAACTTATGGACAAAATAGTGGGGACCATGATCTAATTGTACCATTCATTAGCACACTAGAGTGGATAAGATCACTCAACTTCTCTATCATCGACAATTGGCGTTCATGGCGTGCAGGCGGCCAAGTTGCAGGGTGAGTATTTTTTTGATCTCTATGCATTTTATTAGAGCTCCAAAGCTATAAGCCCAAAATACTAGTGGATCAACATGGAAGCTTAAGCTAAAAAAATGTTAAGGCATGCTTCCTAATCTAAGGCATGCTTCCCAAAGATAACGCTCTTCAATCTGATTTTCATTCATACAACAACATGCTATTAACAACATCCTTTGCGTCTTGGCATTAATATTTATAAATCATAAAGTATTCTTTATCTTATTGCTCATTGTGATTTGTTTGCTCATCAGGTATACGATGATGTTCTCAAACAATCTAACATTTGCAACTGTGAAGGTAAGAAAATTTTTCTTTGATATTATCTGGATAAACTGGTTTTATTTTTTTGTATTACAGTCCACCTTCTACTAATTTGGTTGCAGGGTGGAAGCCATACACCTCCAGATAACATGCCTTTGCAAAGCTTTGTTATGTTTGAGAGGTGGATTTCTCATAAGTATCTATGATTAATCTGACTTGATGAACAAACTAAAAGTGGCCAATTTCTATGGATTGTGACTAGAAGATGTTAAAGAAAACTTAATAAATATTCTGTGTGATTGAAAATTGTCATCTTTTTGTTTTCCAGAACAAAAACAACCTTTGCTTGAGAAGTGAAATTCTCATAAGTTTCTATGACAACCTTTGCTTGGTGAACAAATTAAAAGGGGCCAATTTGCTACTTGAAAAAGCACTGCTGCCAACTGCAGCATCTCCAACTGAACACTTACATTCATAATTAAAGTTTATTGCTCTGCGTTATCTTTTTATCATTACATTCTACTTTACGGCTCTGTTAATCCTCACCGTTCGATCAACTCAAGGAAAATTTCCATAGGTTCTCCCTTTAAGCATCTTCTGCACTGAAAATCTCTCCAATACATATTTAGTATAATAATAATAGTGAAAAATAAATATCAACAGTTATCAATGTAAATAGAAACTAATAAAGTGATGCTTTTGCTCTTATGGAATATAATTCCATAAATATTCAGCAAGTGATTTAACAAATTCATCCTCTATACTTCAAAAAAAATTAAGTAAAATTTTTTATAAAACTTCAGCCAATGAAAAACGAATTTCATTCCAAAATATACATTCAAGAGGAAATAAATCACATCTCCATTTCATTCATTTGTATATTTCAAAAATCATTTAACAATAACACATAATTCATATCATATAAAAAGTGGATCACAGGATGGAAAATAAATCAGATAAATGTATTATCACAAAAAAAACTAATGATTATAAATCTTATAATACTTTATGCTCCAAATGGCCCAATAAATTTAAAACAATTATAAGAAAAATAACACAAAATTAGCTAAAATAATTATACTACAAGAAAATTCTTAATTATCTTAATAACTCTGAAAATTATGCAATAATTTCATTATAGAACATCCAGTCATCTATTTAAAAACCAATATCTACTACTATATTAAAACAATACCTCCATTCCAATGAGTTGCACACCTGCACCATGATCTACCGTTAAAAATGTAAATAAGTTGAGCAAAAAAAAAAAAGAGAATTTGCATAGTAAAATTTATAATAAAAAATTTAATTGATTACAATCACAGCTAACCACCTAATCACCTCACTATATACAACATATTGAACATTCAAAATTGACCACAATAGAATAAATCCTACTATCAAAATTACTAAATGGCAACAATACCATTTTCATCGCTTGTTGGATGCAAACACTGCAACAACATCAATTGAAGTTTTGTGTTCAAATAATAATTTGTTCAGTAATGCCTTTGCCTCAACTTTAGTAAATATAGAAATAAAGTAATGAGAACTCTGGTTTCCATCCAGTAGAAAATAATATTTAGATTAAAGACAAACTAATGACTAATAGCCAATATTTTATGTAATAAATATAAAAGCATTTAATCCCAAAGCAAAAAAATTAAGCAATGCAAGAAGTATATAATAGAGAACCATTTAATATAGTTGATCCCTTAAATCAATAGAAGATAGATCAATAAAATAGGAAGCCATCGAAGAGATGACCAATAATTTAAATGAAACTAATAATTTGACTGAAAAGGCTATAAAAAAAGAAGAGCTAGGAGCTACGAGATACATGTGATCTCTTAGAATGAAAATATCAACAATCTTCCTGTATTTATCGAAGAGGGGAAATAGATTGTTTATCGTACTTGCAAATTTTTTTTACAAATAATAATTAATATCAATAAAATCAAGAAACTAACCATTTGGTTCAATAATAGATTTAAAAAAAAAACTCAACCATAGCTAAGGCTCCATCAAATATTATTTTGATTAAAGAATAAAAAACAAACAATACAAAAGAAAAAGACAGTAACAAAAAAATTCACTTTATTTAAAAAAATTCCTCTAATACTTTCAGAAATACAAAAATAATAGCAGATGTGCTGTAAGGAAAAATCAAATCTAGTTTCTTGAATTCATCAAATGAAAATAAGAGATATCATCTAATTATTGACATAAGTACAAGTTCTCTGAGCAAAATTCTATCAACAAAAATAAGCAGCATCTTTAAATCTCAACATGTTTGTTTAGCAATTTCGGAAATCAAAGAAAATTTTTTGAAAACATAAAGTTTAGAATGGATTGTGGAAGTACTAAGAAAGCAAAGATGAAGTGTAAGAAAAGATTGTGGTCTTCTAAAGAAAATCATAGGGTTAATGATTACATTCCAACCATGACTATGGATGCTGATGTTTTTGTTCATGAATGATTTATATTAAAACTTCAAAAAATGCAATTTTTTTTTTAAATGAAATTTTGGTTATTAGGTTTATAGGTTGAACCTCATCTTAATTTCCTTTTTATTTCATTTTATTTGCTATTTGAATACATAACATGAAATTATACAAATGTGTTGACAAAAAAAGAATGTAAATAAATTTGACTCAACTTACTTTGAAATATTTACATCGAATTGATGTGGATGTATACAGTAGAAATGAGATGTTACTGCAAAATATTAAAAACATTTATAATAGAGAAAAAAATGCAACATATCAATGAAAATATATACTAAATTTTTAAAATTTAGAAGAGTATTAGCTAATAAAAATTTAAAAAGATTTATAATAATAAGCAAAACTTTAAAAAATCAACACCAATTTTAAATCCCACAAATCATAAAATATGATGATGTAAAGCTTACCTGCATTCAATTTTAATTCAGCTTTTTATTTTCATAAATTTTAGTGGTTAGGATATTATAGAATTAGTATTTATTTGACAGTTTTTTTTTTTTTTTAATTTGTTGTCTTTATATCATTGGTATGCCGGCTAATATCTCCAACTCTAAATGTTTAATTATTTATTTCTTCACTATTAAAGGTATTAGCGCAAATAAACTGATCTTGCTTAAATTTATGACAGGGCATGAAATGGAAACACTAATATATTCAAGCACATGTGCAACTTATGGGCAGTCTAAGAAGATGCACTTTGTATAGCACCCAACACTTAGAAAGATAATATTCCAAAAAGGAAAGAAGATGAAGAAGAGACATAGAACAAGTAGCTTAGTTTACAATAGGATTCATGAACATAGAAAAGCTACATAAAGTATAAACAAATATTATTTATTCGCAAACAGAAAAACAGCAAATGTAACTGTATATTATGTTTAGAGCGCTAGTCTTAGTATCTGCAAACTTATATATGTGGTTTAGAAGAATAGCAGCTCTTATCAAGAGAGACAATTATTATCCCTTTTACAAAAATAGTAGATATTATCCTCAAACATTTTATATCATTCATCTATTTATATATTCTAGCTATTTGGAAGGACAAAATCTACATAAATTATAAATTTTGTGCTCCTTTCAATCATTAGTTTATTTTCAAGATTATTTGTTTCAATGGAATTTAAATATGAGATCGCCACAGTTCAATTACTCAAGAACATGAGAACCATTTAAAACAATTTAATCTAATTTAAGCTAACATCATGCACATAGTAACATATTTAGAAAAAGAAATAACCAAAGGAAGCCAACACAACAAAAAGTTCACTTTTGCTTGGATATTTCAAACATTACAACCATTGTACGGCCCTGCATAGAATAAATAAACTATGCATTGAACTCCACTAATTTAGAGGACCTAAGGGGCAAGAATCATAAACTGTTTCTCAAGCAATCCATGCAATTATCTCTCGAAACATTTGATGCATCTCTAAGACATGGTTCAACAATAAAAAAAAATGAATGAAATCACATAGACATCAAATTTACTCAGAATAAAGAAGAAATGTATTAATTTTTCATTTGAACTCATACATGAAAATTGTATAGAAGGAAAATGGGCATTGCCATGTGTATGTATCAATGCCAATCACATAATGATATATACCTATATGCATGTATCTACCTATTTTTGTATCAATGTCAATCACACAATGCAAGTTTTTTGCTTAAGGTTAAGGATTTCATCTATATTAATTGAAGGAGTTAATATATAGAAATAAAGGATCTCTAATAGAACCCTGCAACGTTGTTCTTCTTTTATAATATTATTAATAAATTTAATGCATGGATAACATTTTTATTTTGTTTAGTGAGAGAGGTTCAATAACTTGCCATTTTTATTTTGTTTATATGATTTATTTTTATATTTGCGATGCTTTTAAATGATTAAAAGCTTCTTATAACATTTTAACACCCCTACACTACATTATTAATCAAATATCTAAGTCAATCAAAATCTGTCTAAAGTCAAACAACACACCTTTCTTTTACTCTCCATGACAAAACCTATATATGAACTCCCTAAATACCTCTAATTCCTTATTTATATGTCAGTAATTTTCCAATAGATACATATACTCATTATATCAAAACATGTAAAGCTCTTTTAACTCCACAAAAGCAACAACCTCAAAATCAATCTAAAACCATCAATCCGTTAATAAATTTTATTGTCTTCGAATCTTTATCTGGCAAAAACTTTCAAGCCCCTATCGTCTTCATTAAATTCACCTAATTCCCTCCGCACTACTTCAACATCTACCTCAAACCCCGTCATATTCATCACATTATTATATGAATTGACTTAAGCTAAAATACTCCTTCCTAAATGGTGCAAAAATGGTCACTACTAATAAAGCACATTGAGGGTGATAATCAAAATTAAAACCATCACCTCATTCTTGAATGAGATGGCAAATGTAGACATTTTGCCGACAATTGTAGACAGCATTCATATCGTACTGCCATGGCCTACCCAAAATGAGATGGCAAATATCCATATCAATGACATCACATAGGACGTCGCAAGCGTAATGTTTCCCAATAGAAAAGTTGACACGGCACATGTCAGACACAGCGACTTCCATACCCTTTTTAATCCAACTAATTTTGTAAGGCTGTGGATTGCTGGTCGTCTCCAACTGTAAGGCTTAAACAACAGACCGAGAGATGACGTTCTCGGTGCAACCACTGTCAATCAATACATCACACACCTTGCCCTTAATAGTGCACCGTGTTTTAAAGAGAGCATTGCGCTACGAAGCATTGGGATTTTTAGGTGCCAGCAGTCGTTTTTGTAGAACGCATAGGAGGGGTTCGCCATCACCGCCATGAACATCTTCAATGCCTATTTCAGATTCAGGCTCGGCAGAAATCTGCTCGCCATCAGTGTTGTGGGCGTCCCCTTCTATTAACTGAATTCGTTGCCGATTTGGACACTCATTGGACTTATGTCCGGGCTGAAAACAACGGAAATATTTCAGAGTGCTGGGTCTGCTATAGGGATTTTCTTTGACAGGAACAGGTAATTTATTAGGACCCTTAGGCTCGGCAGTGATGTTGGGACTGGAATTAGAGGCGGGAGTACTGGTTGCTCGAGCAACTGGTGGGTGTCGTGGGGCTGTCACATTGCCCCTGGTATGGTCTGGGTATTGTTCCACGTACGGTCTGCGATTGGAGTTGCTGCGGGAGTGGCGAATCTGCTGAGTCTCAACTTTCAAAGCGAAGTTAACTGCTTGAGAAAGAGTCCAAACAGAATTGAGTTCAAGTTTATCTTGTATTACATCTTTCAAGCCACCAATGTACCTGGCGATGAGCTAATTTTCAGATTCCTGCAGATTATTCCGAGCACTCAATCGATAGAATTCCTCGGTGTAGTCGCTCACCGAACGCGTACCCTGAGAGCAATGCTGGTATTGCACGTATAACATTTGTTCATAGTCGGTGGGTAAGAAGTGCCCTCGCAGCAGTTGTTTCATGCGGAACCAGCTGCGGACCGCCCCTTTTCCTTCTCTCCGATGGGACTGCAATAATTGTAACAACCACGCGCTGGCACCACCTTTTAACCGACACACTACATACTTAACTTGTTTGTCGGGGCTAATTTTCATGTACTCAAAGAACGCCTCGACTGCTAGCTCCCAGTCAAGGTAATCTTCGATATGCAGTTGACCTTCAAAATACGGGATGTCCAATTTGACGCGGAATTCAGCCTGTCCGCCCTGTCTCGGACCTCGAAGCCTAGGGCGATTGTAATACCTGGGTTGGCCTTCTTCTTCTGATTCAGTAAAATCGCCTTGGGGATGATAGTTGCCCTCCTCCTCTGAATCCGAGTACTCCATAGCAGCTGGTCGGTGTGGCCGATGATGGCCCACTCGGCCAGGGTAAACTCTGGTAGCTGGCACTGGTGCCGGCGGATGTTGAAGCGGTATAAGGATATTGCCAATGGAGGTTTTGAGATCCTGAATGTCGTTTCGTAGTTCCATCGAGAGGCGAAGGAAGTCCGTCCTCAGTTCGTTTAGTTGTCGAGTGACGCTAGCTTGCGCTGCCCACACGGCATCCAAGCTCCGATAGTCGTCAGGAGCCCTACGTGAACTCTCTGCAGCCATCTCCCGACACTAGCTCTGATACCAACCTGATGTATCCTGCGGCGGCGCACCACCGGAGCTGAGAATTCCCAGCAGAGAATCGCCGGAATGGAACCTGCAAGAAGAGTAGAAAACACAGTTCCAATGGAACAGTAGTAGCAGAGAAATAGTATTTCATATATGTCGCCCATTTTGTGGTTCAGTGGGTATATATATTCCTGATACACCTCTAACTAACTTGCCATATCAAACTAAGGGAATAAAAAGCTGAAATGGAACGTGCATAACAAAAAGGGTAAAAGCTGAAATGGAACGTGCATAACAGAAAGGCAAAAATAACAAGAGTAGTGGAGTGAGCGACGGTGTGCTGTATACGCAGCTTATGATAGTCCCATCAGAAAGGAATAGAAAAGACCATCCAGCCCCGCAAGTAGTGTGAAATCAATGACTTAAATGAAATGTCTTTTTATAATTAATGTCAATTTACTCATACTAGTGGATGTCATAAATGACAAAATCAGCCCCCGTCAACCCTATGTAGCCACCCAAATTTATCACCATTCCCTAATAACTTAAAGACCATCCTACCGATAGTTATTTTTGAATGGATGACTAGGATTTGTTTATTTGATTTGAAGAATATTTGAGGGCTAAAGTTGGTTTGAATTTGAGTTTCATTTGCAGTAAATTTTAAGTGAATTTGAGTGTTTTGTGATATAATTATTTATGAATATACACATTCTTTTCTTTTGTTTATTTATTTTATATTTTTAATTTTATTTTTTATGTTTTAAATTTATGAATTTTATTTATTAAAATTTATGTTTTGATTTGTTAATGATAATTTGTTTAGATTTTATATGATTTTAAAACTTTTTAAATTATTAGATTTATTAAGAAAAAGCCTATAACATTGTCTCGCCTCGAAACATATCAAACGATATATGATTCGAGTGTGAATGGACTCAATTGATCTGTCTCGACGAGCCGGATGCAATGGTGCAATCTATTTTGCAAGACAAAAGTCTGATTGAAAATTTGTATGTAAGAGATAAATAAGTGCATGAAAAATTCAAATACGTAAACTCACGAAAAATATTCATCAAATTGACATCGCATTGATCAAATATATTTTTAGAATATAATAAAAATAAGATATGATCAAAAGAAATAAATTTTAAAACCGAGGACGAATTAAAGTAAAATATGTAACTTAATCTTTCATCAGACACTGTGGTGCAAAATGCAAGAATGTGGACCAAACGACAAGATATGCAAGAAGATCATACAAGTGATCGATGCCAAAAAAGATGTCAACAATGGAGCATCATTAAGCATCAATAGTTGATTGACATCGGAAGTTGGTCATTGAAAGGTGTTGAGTTATTGTCCATGAGGAATGTTAATGTCACATGATGGTCACTTGTCATGGAGTCCTCCTAATGATCTAATTAGTAATATTGGGCTTATTGAGTTCCTCTCACTTAGTAGGTCGTCTCAACTACAAGCACATAAAAGAGGGCCAAGTACATTTATCCCCTGACCCTAAGAAGTTCTAAACATTTATGTTATCTCCATTTCATTGAATTGGATTGTCTCGATAATAAGTTGGTTAAAAATATAATTTAAATGATCTAATGATCAACACCAAAATTTATAAAATAAATTTTTTTGGATGATTTGAGATATAATATTAAAATATATATTTAATGAGGTGAATTTTCTCATTGTGCATAGCCTTCAAAATTTAAAACAAAATGCATTATATAAAATGCTAATACATTTTTATACTGAAATTGTATGGAAGATGAAACTGATTTCATTAGGACAATAAAAAATAAAAAATGTACTATATATATATATATATATATATATATATATATATATATATATATATATATATATAATTAATATCAAAATATTAACTAATATTTTTGCAGAATCAAATATAAATTAAAAATCTTAAATAAATAAATAATAATGATATCTTATAAATGACTATAATCTAAAATAAATTCAAGACATAAAGCACTAAGATTTTGAAAAATAAATGATGATGATTTTATTTGGGCAAAGCATGCAACTACTTTTTAATAATAATATAGATATTATAGATTATCATATTTTCATGTGAACTTCAAGATTTTTCTCTTTTAAAAAAAATAATAAGTTTTTTTATTTTTTCCATTTATTTATATTCATTTAAAAATAATATTAATAATAAGTTTAAAACATTAAATAATAGTTTTGCATAACCAAATAAATATTTAAATCTAAAATAAATAAATAATACTGATATCTTATAAATGACTATGATATAAACTAAATCAAGCTTCAATGATTAAGATTTTAAACATAAATTATCACGACTTTATTGGGCAAAGTATCTTTGTTTAACAATGATATAGATATTATGCTTTCATTTTCTCATCCCACCTTCAAGATTTTTTTTTTCTTTTAAAATTGATAAAGTTAAGCAGCATATGCTACTGAAAAGTACACATATTTATAAATTTAATATTTATCTTAAAAAAAGGAAAGTTCACTTTATATGCTCTATAAGGCTCAAAATTGTAGAAATATATATGTTATTTTATTTCTTAGAGAAATATACTAAAAAGTTCTATTTAGATCAAAGTACCCATATTTAGGACTGTGGACTAAAGTTTTAGACAGTCCTAATTAAAATTGACTGAATAGCATTTAAATAAGATTCAAACAAAATTCAATTAAAATTAAAATCCTATAAGACAAAAGTTTAATCCATAATAAAAAATTATTCAAACCATAAGACATAGTCTCTCTTCACATATACTATGTCATCTTTAGCTTCATCATAGGAATAGATGCTACGAGCTTATCTTTAATAATATGTTTAATGAGCCATGGTTGAGCTTAGATATTCCATTAAATGTACAAATGTGTTCTGATATAAGGCTCGTTATCTTAAGTATGCCTGAATTTATCAATTTTTCTCACAGGCTCCATAAGCATGTCTTTGAAGAGCAACATATGTACCATACATTTTTTCATGATTTCTACACCTTAAATTATAAGTTTTTTTTATTTCATATTGTGGACAAAATTAAATGATAATGACCTCTAATTTGATTTTTAGTGCTTCTTTAAACAAATTTGCATAAATAGTGTTAATTACCTCAAAAGATAAACTAACACCGCATTATCGACTTGAGAAAAGAAAATAATTTATTTTCATATTCAAATTCGGTGTAGCAAATATAAAAATTATCCTAAATGACAAAATTCATATTCACCTATCATTTCAAATATGAAATTAACCCAGGATTAGCTTTAGTCGACATCCAAAAGATTTTTCTCCTATCTTAGCAAACTAAGACAGGGTTTAGTTTATACTGGGATCTTGGGTTCCTATAGAGGCAAACCTCTATAGAAAATTACATCTCTGAAGAGAAAATTTTTTATAAAAATGGAGACTAGACTCATTTGAAATTAAAATAGATAAGAGTTGCCTTATGTACTTTAAAAAAACCAATCATTACCTAAAAAATGTTATTAAATTTTGTAGAAAATATATTCGAATTCTTTATACTTTTTCTATAAGGAATGTGAGGTGTGCAAATACCTCTGGGCTTACACTTGCTTGGAATACGCTGCTAGCTAACAACCTAATACACAAGCAATCATATTAGATGTAGTATACAATACGTTCAGCTCTATCCTAAGAGATGACAGGATGAATCATACTCTGAATTAGTGACTCGAGATGAGTAATTTTAACTTTACGTTTAAATGACACTAATGAGATGACTCGCTAAAAATTCTAAATTTTATCTTATTTAATTTACCTAACTAAATTTTCTAACTACCAAAATTTCTTAGATTTATAGGAAAGTAAGGTGGCCAGGCTCATACTCACACTAACGAGATGTAAATAAAAGAGACTATATATATATAATAAATTTTATTCATTTATTAATTTGAATGTTCACAACAAACTCAGACTCTGTAGGAAAGTAAGGTAGGCAGACTCTACCACAATAAATTTGGGTTTCTAAGCCTATAATATGTATAGAATCAAATACACATGCTTAAGATCTTCGAGCTCCAAGTCTATGTGGAATTCCAAAAGAAATTATCCTCCAAAGGAGAGGATATCATCTTTTGGAGCCCCACTTGCATGTATAAGTAGATGTATTTGACTCTTTTATAACCAAGGACACTATACAACTCGATTTATAATAACTCATGCATGTATACATCTCCTAAGTACATTCTACTTTGACACTTACAGAGAATATAAAGGACTATATAGAAAGCAATAAGCATTTAAAAATATAGAATTGTTACATCATCAAAAAATTATCTTGATCGGGCACGAATCTCAAAGCAAAATCAAGTTGGAAACTTTCGAAATTAAAATTGGGATCATCTGAACTCCGATTTTAGCAAACTTACAGTTAAACTGAACGTCTCAGAAATATAAACCCAACAACACTAAATTCGACTCAATCCGAGCCCAAATGGGTCCAAATCAAGGGCCTGAAGCTCTTTTGGAAAGTTCAAACTACAATTTGGATTACCAAACAATTTCCAAACACAACATGCTTATAATCGAATCGAGCGACTCAACGAGAAAAATCCAACGAGCCCAAGATCACTGAATTCTGATTTCACTAAGACATTCAAATGTCTAGTAAACGATCCACGATCAAGGGATTCAACATTGGCCGTCCATCCAAACCACTCCCGATTTACCCTTGATCTTCATCCTATTTAGGGGTCATGTCACTCTCAGAAATTTATAAATAGAGACCCCCTTTCTCGTGAAAGGGGGAAGGGAAGGAAGAGAAGAAAGAGAGAGATCAGAGATCGCTCTTACCTCCTCGCTCCTCCTCGACCACCGCCCGGAGTTCCACCGGACCACCGCCTGACGTCGGACTTTTGCAGGACAACCACCTGAGGCCCGGACTTTCGCCGGACCACCACCTGAGGCCCGGACTTCAGTCGGACCATCAACTGAGGCCCGGACTTCAGCCGAACCACCACCTGAGGCCCAGACTTCCACCGAACCACCAACTGAGCCCCGCACTCCTGTCGGACCACCACCTGAGGCCTGGACTCCTGCCGAACCACCACTTGAGGCCCACACTCTTGCCGGACCACCACCTGAGGCCCGCACTCCTACCAAACTACCACTTAAGGCCTGCACTCCTGCCGGACCACCACCTGAGGCCCGCCCTTCTGCCGGATCACCACTTGAGGCCCACACTTCTGTCGGACCAGCACCTGAGGCCAAGACTTCTATCGGACTTATACACCATCATACTACGGTCCTTCTGACCTCCGTCACCTACAATGGTCCTTCTGACCTTCGCCGCTTACTATGGTCCCTCTAACCTCCATTGCCAGGCAACGGTCTTTCTGACCCTTGCCTCCTGCCGACTACGGTCCTTCCGACCTCCATCGCCAGGTAACGATTTTCTGACCCTTGCCTCATGCCCACTACAGTCCTTCCGACCTCCATCGCTTAGTACGGTCCCTCTGACCTCCATCACCAGAAAACAGTCTTTCTGACCCTTGCCTCCTGCCGACTACATTCCTTCCGACCTCCATCACCTACTAAGGTCCTCCCGACCTCCATCATCAGACTACGGTCTTTTTGACCTCCAACGCCAGTCGACTACAATTTTTTCAACCTTCGTCGCTTGACTAACTAAGGTCCTCTCGACCTCTGTCATCAGACTACGGTCTTTCTAACCTCCAATGCCCGTCGACTACGGTCTTTCTGACCTCTGTCGTCTATCAACTATGGTCCTGCCGACCCAACAAACATGTATATGATGATTATTGTAATTCCCATCATGTAATGCACTCTATATGATGTATATTTATGACAGCTAACCAAGGCCTTCTCCCAATGAAGGGCCTTATTTGTAATCGACCGCAAATACTAATATATTCATTTAAACTGGGCCAGGCCCGGTGGTTTTTCCCTTTTTCAGGGGTTTCTACGTAAAAACTATAGTGTCACGTATGAATGCAACACTACCTCTCTTATCTGACTATGTGCTGGATCTTCGTACAATGCTAAGATGCTAAGCTTTATATTTCTCTACCGCCACAAATACTCCTGGACGCAACAGTTTTGCGCCGTCTGTGGGAACATGGTTCCCGGCTGGGGGGCAAATTTTGCTCCAATCTCAAAAGGTCATTCATGTCAACTTCCTTACATCAGCTATCGCTATGTCAATTTTATGAGAGTCAGATACAGACGGGGGGCAACCTTGAGTCCAACTATGGCTAAGAAGACTCCTCCAATGCTTTCAATATCAAGATGATATCTCAGTAAACTCTCAGCAAATGCAAAGACGTTCCCAATAAATTTCAAGCCTCATATCGTCCCTAATTAGATTTTTACTCCTTGGGTATGGTCTTAATCTCAACCTCAAAAAGGCAGTAACGGTCTAAAGATAGATCATTCTTCATCCTTGATTCGGGATACACGTGGCATCTGCCCTCTCCCAATCATGGCAAGATCGATTCCAAGGGGATTCGATCTGACCTCTTTCACACAGTTTAACATCATCGAGTAGGGCTCTGATATACAACCTCGGATAGGTCATACATCCTTGGTGGATTCTCTCGATCCCTTCCATATAGGTTAACGTCATTGACCAAAGGTCTGACATACAACCTCGAATAGGTCATACATCCTTGGTAGATTCTCCTGGCCTCTTTCATATAGGTTAACGTTATCGAGTAATGCTCTAACATACAACCTTGGATAGGTCATACATCCTTGATAGATTCTCTCGACCTCTTCTATATAGGTTAACATCATTGAGTAGGACTCTAACATACAACCTCGGATAGGTCATACATCCTTGGTGAATTCTCTCGACCTCTTCGACACAGGTTAACGTTATCGAGTAGGGCTCAGACATACAACCTTGGATAGGTCACACATCCTTGGTGGATTTTCCCGACCTCTTCCACACAGGTTAACGTCATTAAGCAGTGCTCTGGCATACAACCTCAGATAGGTCACATCTCCTTAGTGAATTCTCTTGACCTCTTCCATACAGGTTAACGTTATCGAGCAGTGCTCTGACATACAACCTCGAATAGGTCATACATCCTTGGTGGATTCTCTCGACCTCTTCCACATAGGTTAACGTCATCGAGCAAGGCTCTAACATACAACCTCGGATAGGTCATACATCCTTGGTGGATTCTCTCGACCTCTTCCACACAGGTTAACGTCATCGAGTAGGGCTCTGACATACAATCTCGAATAGGTCATACATCCTTGGTAGATTCTCTCAACCTCTTTCACACAGGTTAGTATCATCGAGCAGTACTCTGACATACAACCTCGAATAAGTCATACACCTTGATGGATCTTATCAACCTCTTCCATATAGCTAACATCATTAAGAAGTTTTTGACAATAAACTTCTGCCTGTAAAGGGACTTTCGTCGGACTTCTACCCGCCACCAAGCTTCCTCCTGTTATTAGAATTCTGCCCGTCGCAGGACTTTCGTCGAACTTTTACCCGACGCCAAGCTTCCTCCAGTTGTTGAACTTCTACCCATCGAGGGACTTTCATCGGACTCCTACCCAACGATGAACTTCCTCTTGTTGCTAGACTTCTGCCTGTTACGGGACTTTCGTCAGACTTCTATTTGATGCCTTTCACGAGACTTTCATTAGATTTCTACCCGACACTGAATTTCTACCTGTCATCAAACTTTTTCCCGTCGACGGACTTTCGTCGGACTTCCACCCGATGTTATACTTCTACCCGTCGATGGACTTTTGTCAGACTTCTACCATACACCATACTTTTACCCGACGCTGGACGCTGGATCCTCATCGTACTTCTACCAGACGCCAAACTTCTGCCCATTGCTAGACCCTTATCGAATTTCTACCCGACGCGACATCAAATTTCTACCCATCGTTGGACTTTTTCCCGTTGACGGACTTTCATCGGGCTACCCGATGTAGAATTTCCACCCATCACAAGACTGCTTCCAAACGCCGGACTTCTGTCCGTTGTCCGACTTTCACCGGCTAACGTCAGATCTCCATAGAATCTCTCAAAGAAGGAGGAGAAGAGTCCTACTCAGTGAGGGGCCCTAGACCTGAACAGGACTAGGGGAATACCTCAGCGTGAGGGAGAGGAGAAGAAGGAGGAGGAGACTCCTGCTTAGTGAGGGGCCCTAGACCTGAATAGGATTAGGGGAATACCTCAGTGTGAGGGAGAGAAGAGGAGAGAGGGAGGAGCCTCCTTCTTGTAGAGAGGGGCCCTGGGCCTGGACAGGGGATACCACCTGTGCAGGGCCAGGGGAAGGCCTCAAATGAAAAAAGAGAGGAGATGGGAGGTGCAAATTTTAATACCCAACGAGAGAGTATTTATAGGTGTGAGGGAGAAGTTGGAGGAAGTTGGGGGAGTTGTAAAAAATAATGGCCCATAACTCCCACCTTCCCACTACTCCATAACTCCCACCTTCCCACTACTCCATAACTCTCACCTTCACACTACTCCACTAATGGCCCATAACTCCCACCTTCCCACTACTCCATAACTCCCACCTTCCCACTACTTCATAACTCCCACCTTCCCACTACTCCATAACTTCCACCTTCCCACTACTCCACTAATGGAAAATTTTATGATAGCTACAACATATATTTTCGGACCCTACTGGCTTTGATGTCAAAAAATAGGAGGGCAACTGATACATCATCAAAAAATTATCTTGATCGGGCACGAATCTCAACGCAAAATCAAGTTGGAAACTTTCGAAATTAAAATTGGGATCATCTAAACTCTGATTTCAGCAAACTTATAGTCGAACTGAACGTCTCAGAAATATGAACACAATGACACTAAATTCGACTCAATCCGAGCCCAATTGGTCCAAATCAAGGGCCTGAAGCACTTTTGAAAGGTTCAAACTATAATTTAGATTACCAAACGGTTTACAAACACAATGTGCTTATAATCGAATCGAGCAACTAGACGAGATGAATCTAATGAGCTTAAGATCACTGAGTTTTGATTTCATTAAGACATTCAAATGTCCAGCAAATGATCCACGATCAAGGGATTCAACATCAGCCGTCCATCCAAATCACTCTTGATTTACCCTTGATCTTCATCCTATTTAGGGGCCATGCCACTCTCAGAAATCTATAAATAGAGACCCCCTTTCTCATAAAAGGGGGAGGGGAAGGAAGAGAAGAAAGAGAGAGATCGGAGATCGCTCTTACCTCCTCGTTCCTCCTCGACCACCGCCTTATGTCGGACTTTTGCAGGACAACCACCTGAGGCCCAGACTTCCGCCGGACCACCACCTGAGGCCCGGACTTCCGCCGGACCACCACCTGAGGCCCGAACTTTCGTTAGACCACCACCTGAGGCCCGGACTTCCGCCAGACCACCACCTGAGGCCTGCACTCCTGTCAGGCCACCATCTGATGCCTGGACTCCTGCCAGACCACCACCTGAGGCCCGCACTCATGCTGGACCACCACCTAAGGCCCGCACTCCTGCTAGACCACCACCTGAGGCGCGCATTCCTGCCGGACCACCACTTGAGGCCCGCCCTCCTGCCGGACCACCACCTGAGGCCCGCACTTCTGCCGGACCACCATCTGAGGCCCAGACTTCTACCGGACTTATACCCGGTCATACGACGGTCCTTTCGACCTCCGTCGCTTACTACGGTCCCTCCGACCTCCAACGCCAGGCAACCATCTTTCTGACCCCTGCCTCCTGCCGACTATGGTCCTTCCAACCTCCATCACTAGGTAACAATTTTCTGACCCTTACCTCCTGCCCACTACAGTCCTTCCGACCTTCATCGCTTACTACGGTCCCTCTGACCTCCATCACCAGATAATGGTCTTTCTGACTCTTGCCTCCTGCCGACTACAGTCCTTCCGACCTCCGTCACCTACTAAGGTCCTCTCGACCTCCGTCATCAGACTACGATCTTTTTGACCTCCAACGTCAGTCGACTACAGTCCTTTCGACCTTCGTCGCCTGACTAACTAAGGTCTTCCCAACCTCTGTCATCAGACTACGGTCTTTCTGACCTCCAACGCCAGTCGACTACGGTCTTTCCAACCTTTGTCGTCTATCGACTATGGTCTTGCCGACCCAACAAATATGTATATGATGATTATTGCAATTCCCACCATGTAATGCACTCTATATGATGTATATTTGTGACATCTAACCAAGACCTTCTCCCAACAAAGGGCCTTGTTTGTAATCGACCGCAAATACTAATGGATTCATTTAAACTGGGCCAGGCCCCGTGGTTTTTCCCCTTATCAGGGGTTTCCACATAAAAACTATGGTGTCGCGTATGAATGCAATACTATCTCTCTTATCTGACTGCGTGCTGGATCTTCGTACAATGCTAAGACGCTAAGCTTTATATTTATCTACCGCCCTTAGACGCAACAAGAACGTATAGAGTAGTTGTGTAATATTCTAATGCTTTTAATGCAGTCCTTAAAGAGCCTAAATGCACTAACATAAATTAAAATGTATGACATTTAGGTTGTTAAAAATAAGTAAACAGACACAGGGTGCTCTCCAAGCAAAGCATCAGTAAGCAATTCATACCACCAGCCTAGTCTAGGTTAGAGTTGGTTATCCTAGCAAATCATCTAAGTGTGTGAAAGAGGCTGTGTAACTTTGGTATATCCTATAGGAGTTTAATATTTAAGTTATATGAATTTAGGATGTTTATTCATTAAGGCCAAATGAGAATTTTAGTTAAAGTTTACCTTGTATAAATTTGGATTTTATTATTTAAGTTTTAATGGTTAAAATTGATTATTTAGTTTTAAAGAACTTATAAGTTAGTGAACTTCAAAGTGCGGAAGCCACCAACCTATAAATCCTAAGGCTTATAATCATAATGCAATCATCTCTCATATATGATAGGTGATCATATGAATCCTTTAGAGATTTATTAATGATTTATTAAGGGATAGAGAAGGGACCTTTCAAATCAATACACATGCCCTCCAATAGAATTAAGCATGATATATAAGGTCAATAATTTATTAAGGTTTGATTAAGCATTATGAATTTTATACAACCATGCCTTTCGTAAGTGGGGGCTAGCATGGTGCATAGAATCCTTAAAATTGATTATTAAAATTTATTATAATCCCTTAATGAAATATGTAAGTGCCCTCCTAAAAAGAATTATGCACCATATAAAAGATTATTGGGTGATTTAATATGTATTGAAGACCTTGAAAATTAATGCTAAAATGCCCTCCAAAAGGAAGCAAGCATTAAGTACAAAAAGTATTATTATTTAATTATATTAATTATAAATTTTATTTGATTAAAAATAAATTTTAATCAAATAATTTATTAAATTATTTTTTTTATTTTTTACATTTTTTTTGAATTTTTTTATTTTTATTGAATTTTTTGAATTTTTTAATCAATAACTAAATTTTTATGAATTTTAATTAATTATTAATTAAATGGTAATGAATTTTTATTAAATTTTATTCAAAAATTTAATTTAAATTGAATTATTAATCTCTGAATTTGATTTTATTTTATTTGAATTTGTTATGTATATTTGATTTATATCTATTATATTTGAAATTAAGTTTTTAATGAATTATTTAAATGAATTAATTGTTGACATAACTTGGGTTATTTAATTTTGATAGCAAACTAATTTTAAATTTTATGAAATTGATAATATTGATTAAGGATGACCAATGTATCAATCTATGAAAATTTGGAATTAATTTTATTTGTGTTTTATTTTTAATGAATTTATTTAATTAATATTTTATTAAAGATTAATTGATTATTAATTATAATTTAATCAAATTTAGTTCTAAATTTTATTTTTCAATGATTGTAGGATTGGTTTAGAGTTTATTGAAGATGATTTTGTATTTTTTATGAATTTTCTTTGATTTATAGAAAATTCAGCTCATAATTAAAGGCTGATTTTTTTATTAATATTGTTATATAGTCAATTGATGTTAAAACAAGGTGAATTCCTTAGGTGTGTAATGTGTGTAAGTTCATTAGTTTAAGATTTCATCCCTATTGGATATGTGTATGAATTTCTAATAATTTTCTAAGTTTACTAGACACAAACCTTAGTTATTTTTCCTAGGTGTCACTAAGGTTCAAATGGATTTGAAACTTGGTGTGACTAACCCTTACACATATACAATCATACCACAGCAAGATGAATACCTAATTCTACATGCAAAGGGTGTAATGAATTTTTAAATATTTAAGTTAAAATTTAACCCATACATTTGAAAATTCACTTAAGCTTAATAGGATGATCAATTGGGCCTGAAGAAATTATAGGATGTATATAACATTCTATAATTACTCTTTGCCAAAATTCAGCTCATTTTAACAAATATTTTAGAGTAAATTTGAATTTATTCACAAATTATTTATTAGATTGAGTTGATTTTAATTTTAATAAATCAAGCTATTCATCCTAAATCCATAGAGATATTATATACCTAATTTGGATAAAAATGAATTTTATATAATTTTTAGAAGTTTGATACATTTCTATAATTATGTAAAGGGTTTTTATTACACAGTCAGCCGGTGGTGCTAACTATGTAAGGACTTTACAAACGACAGCTATATATCCATAGGGCCACATGGGAGGCAGCGATCAAGTGAGTCAGCTCACTTAACAAGACAATCACGTGTTCGTCTTCCTCCTCCATCAACTCAAAAATCCTAAACTCATATTTCTCTTCAAACTCCCTAACAATGGTTTTATTAATGTAAATTATTAGATAGAGATAGAGAATGATTGAAAAGACAACGAGGAATAATTTTTAGGTTTTTCATATAATATTTATAAAGTTATTTAGGAACCTAGAAAAATACCTAGGGTTTAGGTTTTACTTGCCTATAGATGGTCTTAGAGGATGCTTGAGGGCTAGTCTTATTCGTCTGAAGTTCCTTTACAACTTTTTAGAAGTCATTGAGCTCGAATAGAGGTTGGATGAAGAGTTTGATAGCTTGGGATGGAAAAAGCTTGGTTCTTCATCAACCTTACCGCCGACGAGCTCCAAACGACAGGGAAATGACCAAAGAGTGCAGAGGAGTCTCTGGGAATGTAAAATAAAAAGCTAGAGTGGCTAGAGGAGGTCTGTAGTGTGAGTGTAGTGAGTATGAGGGTTTTGGGTAGTTTTCCCTAATCCAGCTGCTGGAGGGAGCTTGAACAACCATGATGGATCAGGAAGCTTCATTAAATGATGGATAGTTGGCCTAGGCTGTTAGGTAGCAGATGGAATGAACTTGGCAGAAGGAAAACAACCCTAGGTTATTCTCATATGGGGGGACCATTAGGGTCATTTGAGCTGAACTAGGGGCTAAGCGAGGTCGGACTATAGTCTAGTAAGCTTCTGGAGGAATTTTGAATGAGCTGGTATGGTGGGAAATGCATAGGCTAAGTGGTTTGACTGTATAAGGCTCTTTTATGCATTTATTGAGTGAGTTGACCAGTTAACCAATCAACGGTGGTGAGATGGATTTTAGGAAGTGTATGGGTGTTAGTGAGATGGATTGGAGGGAGTTTAGAACAATGTTTTGAAAGTTTACAAGGGTGATGAATGTATGACTATGCCTAAATAGTTGACCAAGTATAATCAATCAATGATTGACTCATGGTGAATTTGGAGGTGTTTGAGCCATGCAAGGAAGAAGCCTTGTAAGTTTAGATGTCTTGAATGAATGGTATATATTGGTTTGACCAAGCATGGGTTTGATTTGACCAAACCTAAGCTCAGTTGACCAAGTCAAGTGTTGACTGAGCTAGGGTGACCAGTCAGGTCCAATTTACTAGGAGTGATGATTAGAGTAGTTTGATGAAGATTAGGGTTCATTTGGAGCGTAATTGATGTTAACTAGGGTTAATGATCAATTGAGCTAGCTTGGGCTAGCTCAATTGGGTCAAATGGGTCCATTGATAACTAAAGGATCTAATGATGGGTGGTCTACTATAAAAGGCTCCTAGTGAAGTGATTTGGGTCATGAATGAGGTTAAGAAGTCAGTGTACTGTATAAGGCATTGCACTAAGCTACTTGATTACAGTGCATGGCTACAATTATCCAGGTGATTATAGTTCAATGAATGTTGACTGTAGAAGTGATGATTGATCAATGTGATTGGACATCCAGAGATGATTGAAGTTTGATTGAGTATAGATTGATTGCTTGAAGATAATTGAATGTATGTAGGTGGAATGATTGTAAGCTGATTGATTATGAATCAAAGAGCTGTAATTCAAGTGACTATAGATCATGGTGGTCATGGGTAGATGTGGATCAAGTGACCTCAGATAAAAGTGAGGTGAGCACCTATACATATGATATTTGATTCAACTCCTCTTTACTATTAAATAGTTGCACAACATATAATTTAGTATGGGATAAACTCGAGCGTGATGCTAATAAATCAATAGCCAGTGAATTTAAGGTACTTCAGGTACTAACCCTTATAAGTTGGCAGTTATCATGTGTTCTCCATACATTGAATTATTGCTTCTACCTCCATGGTACATGAAGAATCAGAAGAGCATAACCATTTTTTAGTTCCAAGTTGATCAAAAACTAAGGTTAACATATGCAATGGATATCTAAGTTTTGAAGCATACATTGAATCACAATAATATTTAGTACAATATCACATATTTTGCATGTGGAATATCCACAACATCACTTATAGTAACAAAAGATGATGAATTTATTAGTCTTGCATCAGCCTCATTTACTTAAGAAATTATAGCTAAAATCCTCTTAGAAGTAGTGGTCACACATGTGGTAGCCCGATATTTAATGGATAAGATGGAAGGACATCAAGTTAATACTAGCTCCTAGGTCACATAGTGCCTTGCCAAAGAATATATCCCTTATTGTGCAAGGAGTGGTTAAACTATGTAGGTGTTTTAATTCTCGGGTGTGTTTCATCTAGATAATAGCACTACACTCCTTGTTTAGTGCCATGGTCTCAAAATATCCAAACCTTCTCTTCATTATTAAAATATCTTTCAAAAATTTTAATTAGATGGGCATTTGTTCAAGAGCTTCGGCAAATAAAATTTTAATAGTAAGCCTCTTGAACTCTTCTAAAATTCTAAAAACTGTATATCTGGATTTTGTTTTTTGAGCTTAAAAGGAAAAAGTGGTGGAGCTATTCGTAAGTTGTTCAACTAGAAGAATTAATGGTGCTTCACCAAAGTGATACTACATCTCTAGTTTCACATTAAATTATTTCTAATCAATATCCACCACTTTGTATATAAAATCAATCAGATCTTTAAGAGAAATATTTCCCTATATCTTTAATCCTTAAATCCATTTTTTTATTGAATATCCAATCAACTTGTATGTCTTCATTTTATTCTTCTCCATAAAATATAAGAATATTGATGCTTGATTTACTAATAGAAAATGCTTTATCATTATATAACTTCATTGTTCTTTGAATATAGATTGAAATTAATTGAATCATATTCTAACCTTAATAAAAAAAGATGAAATCATGGTCGAATATGTTCAATATGCAATTGAATGATATTCGAAGACATGATTGCACCTTATTTAGATCGGTTTAAACATTTGTATAGTTAAGACGCCATTCTATTTATTCATCAAACGATATTTGAATATGGCTCAATAAATATCAAATAGTATAGTATTTAATGCTCTAAATCATATTCAATCATGATTCGAACAAAGTCCTAGCATAATTTGTGTAAATTTGTAATATGTATTGAAACATATTTTTTGATACCCTAGTTAGCTCTATAATAGATTTCCATCAATATGACCTAATTTATGTTATATGATGGAAACTAAAAAACATAGTATCTTTTATGCTTAAGTCATTAATGTACAAAATAATCTTTAATTTCACCAGTATGGTCCTCCTAAAGCAAAGAAACTTAGACGAAGAAACGACAATGATGATATTAATAAAGAAAGCTGAAGTGAAAAGGGTGGGATGTTTTCCCTTATATTTATCCAATTTCCAGCGTTATGGGGCACTTAAAGCCAAATTTTCTAAAAAAAATTAGAGTTAATGTATTTATGTGTTTTACAATTAAATTATAGGGCTGTTTGATTACCTGAAAAAAAAAGAGAATGCATTATAAAAAAAATGCATTGTAAAATGAATACATCGAGAACGCGTAGCAAGGAAGAGCTTATCAGTTGATCGATCTGGACGGTCAAAGGCCCGTGCCACCAATCAACGGTCGACACCTGAAGAAGTATCACACGTAAAATTGCTCAAAAAAATATTATGTTCAATGTATTATGTATTTTATGCTTATTTATTATCATATATACTTTACATTTTGAAATTTTCTTGTAATGCAAGAATGTATTTCAAAGAACCCACAAAAATACTCCATAAGACTGAGGAAATTTTAAATATTTATTCAGGTCGACATCGCGCAGCGTGCCGAAAGAATTAGATCTATATAAAGCATATACTAAGCCTTTTGTTTGGTATGAAGTAAAGTGAATGCAATGTAAACTACAAAAAGGTTATGGTAGGGGTGATTGGCGGTCAGTGACAGCAGTGTTGGCAGTGGCCAGTGGCTAACGGCAACGACAATGCGGTGCGTTTGCAGTATATTTGGAAATAGCCCAAATCAGAGGAATTTCAAATATACTCAAAATGCACTACCTAGGCTATTTGGAATGCACTATTTTTTCACTCACATTTTACTTCGAATCAAATACCAAAATTTTTAAAATTATTATATTTAAATTACTTTACATTCTAAATACAGACAATCAAATAACCCCTAATTAACAATATAGGATGGAGGATTAAATTTTATTGCAGATTTAAATATTTTAATTAGATTTTGAAGAGCGGAGACAAATAATAGTATTCCACCGTTTTTTCCTCACTCACACTCGCCTATCCAATCACAGCACGCCACATCATATTCACCGACCCTGAGAGCAATCCACCGTTCGTGGGTTGGGACGGAAGAGCACCACGCCTCATTTATAAGCGGCAAAAGGGCCCTCATGCAAGAACATGTAGAAATATGGCGCTCACTCCTTGGAACTCCGTCTTGGCTCCGCCTCGCAGTCTCATTGCTTCTCCTCAACCACTCCCTTTCTTCTCTCTCTCCCTTCCCGTTTCTTCATCGACGTGCTTTCTGTTGGCGGCCAAAAGGACCGACGTGGCGATGGGTTCTTCTTTATCTTTCATCGCTAGTGCTTTTTCTTCTTCTTCTTCTTCCTCTTCGACGAACCTTTTCACCGCCGGATTCGACGAAACCGCCGTGGATGCTCTTGGGAATGTCCAGGTTCTTACCTCCTCTACCGGGAAGCCGGTGTTCCTTAAGGATTTATGGGATCAGAAGGAGGTAATAAAAAATTGTTTCCTTGCAATGTGTTTCGGTTAATGTTTTGGAATTACAAATGGAATTATTCGTGCTTTGAACCATATAAGATGGCAATATTGCGAAATACTTATCCAGGAATTTTTCTGAAGTTTCACCATGTTGTTCTTTTGATGATGGAGGAAATTTTATTCAGTTCCAGAAGTTTGGTCGACGGAAGAATTAGATGGGAATTCTACAATTTTTCAAAAGAATTTTATCTTTCCAATAAGGTTTGAATCTTAAATTGTTCCGATGAAAATTAGTTGAATCCCACTGCAAACTACGAGTTTAACCAATGACTTGGGGAGAGTGGAAAACAAATGAGCCGAGATAAACTCTGGATGAATTTGGTCTAAACCTAATGCAACGCCCTAAATCGAGGGAGAAAGTTTCACTTTAATGTTGAAGGATCGTTGTGAAAATGATAATCTGCAGAGTTCTTAGATTCTGCCCCCGCCCAAAGAACGCCTAGCAAACCTCCTGCCCTCTATTTATAGGTGAAGGTCGAAACCAATGACACAAGATGAATTATGCAAAAGATTACATTAGAGAACAATAAATGATTGTCTTCTTGTGGCCTTTTATTTAGCAAGAGTACTTTTTAGAGCCGCATCCAAGCAGCCCAAGAGATCATTTTTCTAGTTTTGTTTGTCAATTTGATGATCAATTAGCATTTTAGCTGAGTATTCATGGGAGTACTGCAAGTTGTTGCGGCTTATTCTTACCCATTTTATGGAGATCGTCTATAATGACTTGAGTGCTCACGCGACTTGATTTAATTAGGCCACTTCAGTTCAATCGCTTGTGTCCGGTCTAGTCAAATTAATCCAATATTGACTTGATGTCCCAGGCTCACGTAAAGCTAAATTTACATTAGGTTGTTGACTTTTTGTCGTTTTGATAGAAATGAAAAGATAAACAACCATAACTTATGCAATGACTTATTTTACCCTAAGTGCTTTGAGATTTGTGTACCACAAAAAAAAAATTTCTTAATCATACCACCTCTCTTTTGATTGGTCTTAAAGGATTTATTTTGAGGTTCTAAGCTTCCCTTTTCCAATGCTTTCTTCCTTGATCCTTAAATTCTTCCCAAAATTTTCTCCAATTTTCCGTCAAAAATGGATTACTTGAGGGGAATCTATGATACCAGTATCATTAGATATCCTAAAAAAATAGGGCTAGCGGTAGTGAAGAAACCATCTCATTTGGCAATCAAATTATCATGCATATCTAATTGTGGAGAACCGACAACTAAGAATGAAAGAATTGTGCTTGTTTCTACTTTGAGTCTAATAATTGGGAGTGAATATGCTTCTTCTATTATTTCATGCATTAACACAATTGCTCCCAGTGAGTATTGTTTCTTCTTCTAAGGGTCTACTTCAATGTTTTCTACATACTCCAATCGCCTCTCATGGTACACAGGTGAAGGCCTTTTTCAATGATTCCTCCTTCAATGCCACAAAATTCCTAGAGCTTCTCTCAAATTTCATTTCTTCTTTTTCAAAACTTTTAAAAGAAGTACTTGAAAGTTCGATAGGGATTTTAAGCCCTAGTGAACTAGTCCCGAGGCTAACCAAGAGGGGGGGTGAATTGGATATTTGAAACAAAACAAAAATCTTTTTATAACGTGCAGCAGAAACGAATTAAAACAACGATAAAAAGATCAATCACAGATATTACCCAAGCAGATAATCGCAATAAAATAAAGTGCGGAAAAATAATAAGAAAGAACACACCGGATTTATAGTGGTTCGGTCCAACCTGACTTACGTCCACTCCTCGGAGGCACCCTCCAAGTATTGCACTAAACCAAAAGTGTCTCTCCTTCAGCCCCCACAGCTAGGCGGAGAAGCCCTTACAAAATCACTTCCACCTTCCCTGGTGCGGCGGAGTTGCCGGGTCCTTTGACACCAAAGAGCACTTCTTCTTCCCAAAACTTCCTTCGAGACAAGCCTTGAATCCGACGGTACTTAGGTGCAAGCCTGCCGGAGCAACCGTGTGAACCCCCTCACACTCCCTCGAGAAACCCCCTTCCCAGGCTCTTCCCCCTCTCAAACTCCACCCTTTCCTCTCTCCCTTTCAAGCTCTCTCTTCAAGTTTTCTCCAAAAGAACGAAGCCTCAATGGCTGCCAAAGACACCTATCAAGTGCCTTGAGAAAGCTTAAATAAAGAGCTCCAAAAACCCTTCCAAATTAGTTCTGGCGGCAAAGATCGTCCAGGACGATCGCCGGATCGTCCAGGATGATGTGCTCTAAAAGACGGCTTCAGAAAACCCTAAAACTCAATTCTGCCGCCAAAAATCGTCCAGGATGATCGCAGGATCGTCCAGGACGATGTGCAGAATTTGACCTGATAGTCCCGTACGATCCTGGGATAGTCCAGGACGGTCAGAACAAATTTTGCACAAATCGTCCAGTACGATATATAGATCGTCCAGGACGATTAGAACAAATTTTGACTCTTAAATCCTTGCCTAAATTGTCGTGGCGGCTAGGGTTTTGAGATCATATTAGATCGTCCAGGACGATATAAATATCATCCAGGACGATTAGTTCAATGAACAGATAGTCCTAGATGATCAGAAATCGTCCAGTACGATTTGTTCAAAAGTTGAACTTCTGGTTTTGACAGGATCTCACTCCCCCTAAGTATGTGTACACATGGTCATAAATAAACATATACCATTACAGGACTTGACTCAAGGAATTAAAAAGTACATCAATGAGAAATACAATAAAGCCTATTCTACTCATTCTTGAGTCTTAAATCTTTCTTGTATTGATGCATGCTGTTCCTGAAATGTTAGTACACACACAAATAAATATACATTCCAAATATTAGAAGATGTGAGCCATAATGTTTGTTATCATCAAAACAGAAACTTGTGAGCCCGAGTCGTAACAATCTCCCCCTTTTTGATGATGGCAAACATTACTGGTTGAATTTGCAAAAAAGATATTTTCTCATAATCTCCCCCTCACTAAGAAAAAGTCTTTTAAAAATAGGGAGAAATACTTTCTTTTTTTTTTTAATTTTTAAAATAACTACAACAACAATATGATGTAAAATAAACAACACAAAACAAATATCACAAATACAACCGTACGTAAAAAACATCACAAATACAACAGTACGTTCTCCCCCTTTGACATTATCAAAAAGAGGAGGAGCAAAAATTTGAAAAGTCATCTCTTAAGGTTCTCCAAAACTTAGTAAGACATGAATTGACTTCTTTGAACCCAGAAAGGTTAGAGAATCAGAAAATGTAAATCCAAACTCAGGTTTTTTTTTTTAAAAGGCGAAAAAAATTTTTAAGCCAATATCTAAATCAAGGAACAAATTAGATAAGGAAATAAAAATCTTTCAAAACTCCTTTCATGAAATACATCTAATAGAAGATTGATGTAAAGTAATGAATAAAAAAATCTTGATTTTCAAACTCAAGTAACGAATCTATCAAAAAGTCATAAGAGTTTTCTAAACTTTATAGATTTACAAGAATGGAAGCAGCTTTTATGGGCTAATTTTGTGCCTCTTTTTCAATTTGTTTGGCACTTTGCGCATCTTTTAACTTTTGATACACTTTGTGTATTCAATTTGGCAATTTTGCATCTTTTCAGTTTTGGGCTCATTTTGTGCCTCTTTTCAATTTGTTTGGCGCACTGCGCATCTTTTGATTGCCTCCTTTCTAAATCTTTAAAATCAGCAAACCTTATTCTTATGATAAAGACGAACAACCTGAATAAGATAATCTTGAAGTTGGTTCAATAATTTGCAAAAGATTCCTATGAGATAGAAAAAATGTTGGGAGATGAAAAAAGTTTTAATTTCAAAAATCAATTTATAATTGAAACATATTTTGACTCAAAAGTAAGATAGCCTTATTCAAAGAAATGAGATAGAGAGACAAAATCATGAGTTTCCTTCCTTTACTTGATTTTAGAAAAATCAACCACAACTAACAAAGTATTTAGAAAATACAGGAGGTAAATTTTTTATTTTTAGAAAATAAGATCTTAAAAAAATGATTTAATTCAAGAGGTGTTATATGTGTGCTTGATCAGAGGAATAATAAAAAACATCAAAAAAAATTTTAAAAGGAAAAGCAAAAATACTAAAACACAGAAAACACAATGAATAAAATAATAGTAACAGAAAAACAAAACAAAAAACATAAACACACAAAAAGAACATTAATTTACATCAGCTTGCTCCTGATCTGATGATTCAGAAGCTAGATCTGCCCAGGACATTTTTCGTTTTGCATTATCAGCCCTTATTATAATTTGCTTAGCTTTACCCTTTTCCTTTTCAGGAAGGGTTCTTAAGTTCGGGCACTGATTTTTTATATATCCAGGCTTCCTACATCCAAAATAAATAAAATCAGAAGAAAACTTTACATTCTTACCATTTTTACCTTTGTTCCACTTTTGATGTTGATGTTTGTGCCTTAGTAGATTTTTCAATTTGTTTGTTGCTGATGCTAACTCTTCACTTTCATCACTTTTTGAGTTATTTTTTCCAATGTCTTCAGTTTTCAGCCTTATCATTTTATCTGCATCCAAAAGCTTTTGACCCAAACCTTGCTCGTAGGCAATGAGTGAGCCAATCAAATTATCAATAGAATATTCATTCAAATTTTTTGATTCAGAAATTGCAATGACTTTGGCATCAAATTTAGCAAGTAGAGAACGTAGGATTTTATTAACTTTTTCAAAATTTGAAAGTTCTTTTCCTAAAGTATATAATGATGTCACAATTTGAGAAAACCTAGTAAACATGTCCAAGATCGTTTCATAAGGTTTCATGCTAAAAAGTTCATAATCATGCATTGACATATTTAGCCTAGATTGCTTGATTTCACAAGTACCTTCATATCTAGTGCATAATTTATCCCAGATTTCTTTGCTAGAAGTGCATGCAGATATTAACATACAATCATCAGAATTCAAAGCACAGAAAAAATAATTTAAACATTTAGCATTTAATTGAGCATTGATCTGATCTGTTCAACTCCATTCAGAAAAGGGAATATCAATTTTAATTTCATTTACAATACGTGACAGTACAGAATAACCAATTTGAATCATATGCCACATGCGATAATCAATAGATTTCAAGAAAGTAGACATACGGATTTTCCAAAAATCAAAAGTAATATTTTCAAATAAAGGTGGCCGGGTGATTGAATATCCTTCCGCAATATTACGATTACAAAAATTAGCCATGGATCGAATTCAAAAGTTTTTAAACTTAAATTTTGAATCCCGCTTTGATACCACTTGAAAGTTCGATAGGGATTTTAAGCCCTAGTGAACTAGTCCTGAGGCTAACCAAGAGGGGGGGGTGAATTGGATATTTGAAACAAAATAAAATTTTTTTTATAACGTGCAGTGGAAACGAATTAAAACAACGATAAAAAGATCAATCACAGATATTACCCAAGCAGATAATCGCAATAAAATAAAGTGCGGAAAAATAATAAGAAAGAACACACCGGATTTATAGTGGTTCGGTCCAACCTGACCTACGTCCACTCCTCGGAGGCACCCTCCAAGTATTGCACTAAACCAAAAGTGTCTCTCCTTCAGCCCCCACAGCTAGGCGGAGAAGCCCTTACAAAATCACTTCCACCTTCCCTGGTGCGGCGGAGTAGCCGGGTCCTTTGACACCAAAGAGCACTTCTTCTTCCCAAAACTTCCTTCGAGACAAGCCTTGAATCCGACGGTACTTAGGTGCAAGCCTGCCGGAGCAACCATGTGAACCCCCTCACACTCCCTCGAGAAACCCCCTTCCCAGGCTCTTCTCCCTCTCAAACTCCACCCTTTCCTCTCTCCCTTTCAAGCTCTCTCTTCAAGTTTTCTCCAAAAGAACGAAGCCTCAATGGCTGCCAAAGACACCTATCAAGTGCCTTGAGAAAGCTTAAATAAAGAGCTCCAAAAATCCTTCCAAATTAGTTCTGGCGGCAAAGATCGTCCAGGACGATCGCCGGATCGTCCAGGACGATGTGCTCCAAAAGACGGCTTCAGAAAACCCTAAAACTCAATTCTGCCGCCAAAAATCGTCCAGGATGATCGCATGATCGTCCAGGACGATGTGCAGAATTTGACCTGATAGTCCCGTACGATCCTGGGATAGTCCAGGACGATCATAACAAATTTTGCACAAATCGTCCAGTACGATATATAGATCGTCCAGGACGATTAGAACAAATTTTGACTCTTAAATCCTTGCCTAAATTGTCGTGGCGGCTAGGGTTTTGAGATCATATTAGATCGTCCAGGACGATATAAATATCGTCCAGGACGATTAGTTCAATGAACAGATAGTCCTGGATGATCAGAAATCGTTCAGTACGATTTGTTCAAAAGTTGAACTTCTGGTTTTGACAGGATCTCACTCCCCCTAAGTATGTGTACACATGGTCATAAATAAACATATACCATTACAGGATTTGACTCAAGGAATTAAAAAGTACATCAATGAGAAATACAATAAAGCTTATTCTACTCATTCTTGGGTCTTGAATCTTTCTTGTATTGATGCATGCTGTTCCTGAAATGTTTGTACACACATAAATAAATATACATTCCAAATATTAGAAGATGTGAGCCATAATGTTTGTTATCATCAAAACAGAAACTTGTGAGCCCGAGTCGTAACAGTACTTGTCACGCCTCAGAATCTATACTGGAAGAATTAGATCTATCTAACTTTCTTTTCTTTAATCCAAAGATTTCACATTTCATATATATAGTGGAAACAAACATAATTGCATTTATATTCATCAATATGAACAATTATTACAAACCCAAAAATTTCATATATACAATAGTTATGATACAAAAGACTAGTTACATCACTATAAATACATTATGACTATAAAATGAACTATAAGTGCCAAAAAGAAAACTAAATATGCTGTATGGAGTCTTATATAGCAGGGTCCTTACCCTTTCCTGAAAATATATAAAGCCACGTAATAAGCAAAAAACCTTAAAAACTTGGTTTTTGGCCTTCCTATAATGATTGCATCTCCATAGAACCTAGAACACTAAATATTCTATGTTTAGGCATGCAAGAGTTCCATTCCAACACCCATAATTGTTCCAATATTCCTCCATTGAGATAATATATCACAATGAATTTTAACTACACACATGGCTATTGTATGCATTAAATTAAGAACTAAAAATATTGAAAAAATCAATTATACATTAAGAGCACAAGAGTCTACATTAGTATTTGCAAAGGATTCACATCATTAGCCAAAAACTAGAAAATCAGTCAGCCATTAAATTTAAAGAAAACAAACCAGAATTCATTACTTGCATATAAGAGAAAATATAAGAGTAAAAGTGAAGTCAGATATCACCCAGATAGTACAATACATTCCTTTTTCTTCCAAATGTCTAATTGCTTACAAATAGATAGTTATGATCCCCAAATAAAGTATCTTTTTCTCTCCTAGCCTTCTTTAGACTTGACTTTAAGGGGGCATCTTACTTAAGCCCTCAAGACTCATTGAAAATGACAAACCCCACTAAAATGATAGAACTCTCGACTAAAACGAGCTAAAATTTTTTTTATACTAGTACAAAAATGGACTCAGGCGCCGTAGTGCTAGACATGGTGACATCGCGGTGTTATAAAATGAACTAGCGCCTCGATGCTGCTAAGTAGCTCTGCTGAGGCATTGGATTGACTTGAAGCATCTATTGGCTAAACCGATGCGTCTTTTGGCTAAGTTGATGCGACTCCTCTTTTCGGCAACTGCTCCGCCGCGGCGCTGCAAAAGTTGAGCGCTACGGCACTTGAATGTGTAATCTGGTGTTGCAGCATTGTATAATTCGGCGCTGCAATGTTGATTTCAAGTGCTGCGATGTTGTGAAGTGTTGTGGCAGTGAACTTTACTCCGCTGGGGTGTTGAATTAATTGACATTTTTTTGAAGGCTCCGACATTGTGGGCACTGCGATGTCCTTCAAAGGCTCTGGCACTACGGGCACTGCGATGTCCTGATCTGGCCCCGGGGTGTTGCAGACGCTGCAACGCTAATAGTTGAAGCGCTGCGGCGCTGGTTCAACACTTGCGAATTTCTATTTTTTCCTGATACATTCCTACACAATAAAAAATAAATATTTTTACTAATATTTAAGATAGTAAAACACTACAAAATTTTCACTTAACATGTGTTAAGAAATAAACTATAGTGGCCCGATCCTCCACTAAATTAGAATATAGGGCACTAGCCACTGCAACTTCACATCTTATATGGCTTCTTCGGCTCATACAAGAATTTGGTATTCCAACCACTTCTCTGACTCCTCTATATTGTGACAATTTTCATGCTTTTGCTTCTGGCCAATAATCTCACCTTCCATGCGTGAGCCTAGCATATTGTGCTTCACAAGAACAACTAGCTGATATCTTTACCAAATATCTTGATATCACTTTTGCCTCACTTAGAGATAAGTTGTTGACCTCGGTTAGGTCCATTTGAGGGGTGGTGACCATGTCATATCATTTTGATACCCTCTGCAACCACTCGAGCATATCACATCAGAGTCACTACTTGTACGAATTCATCTCCCCTTCTCACTTATAACAAGCCATGAACCACATTCATCCATCAATACCAGCCTCTATCACAGTATTATAAACTCAAGCTTCTCTTAGTATAAGAATGATCCACTCTATGTGAATCAAGTTAACAAAATACATTGATTGAAGAGTTTACTCTACCTCTATCTCTTCTCCTTTATATTTTCTGTACTCTATTCTAGTGTCTACATTGATTATACATTTATACACCTTCTATAAAGGTAATGCTGATTGATAAGGATGAAGAGGGCGAACAAAGACAAACTTTTGTTTTTAAATTTTCTATTTTGCTACTAATCGTGCAAGGAAATCTTGTAACACCTTTTATAAATTTTTGCCTTTCAGTGAAACTAAACTTGTCATTTTTTTCTCCTTGGCTTTTAATATTCCTTCTTTTTGTACTCGGCTTTATAAGATTCATTAGCAACAACAGTCATCATTTTGATGCTCATGTTGGTATAGACCTAAAGTAACCTGGGCTAAAAATTTTAAAAGAATCTAGTGTAAATATGAGTCAACGTCATATATAGAGTTCCTAGGAATAAATGCAATAGGAGGATTCACAAAGCCAACCCAAATATTAGGGATAATGGTTATGATGATGATGACTATGACTTCCATGCTTATGTTTTTGAACTTGCACATATTTTCAGGGAATAGCTGTGGTTGCACTTCTGAGACATTTCGGATGTATTTGTTGGTAAGTTGTTATGTTGGATCTTCAAATGCCACACAACCCATTCTGATTTTGATTTTCATATGGTTCAGTTTGAGCTTTACTGCTTTAGTACTTATTTCAGGAATTGACTATTTTTCTTATGTGCTTTATTTTCAAGTTGGGAGCTTGCTTCTGAACTAAAGGAATTGATACCAAGGTTTGATGCTGCCGGAGTCAAGTTGATTGCTATTGGTGTTGGTAGCCCTGACAACGCTCGTATTCTTTCCCAACGGGTATATTTTCTTCCACTTTTTAAATATATGTTTGAAGGCATGGCTTTATTCTATGGTTACATGCATAAAACCCTTTTAGGCATGCTTGTATGAGTTTATCTCAGCATGGAGAGTTCATTTTTTGGAGGTCTGCTTGCACACTTGCAAGGGCTAGTTGAAGTGTATTATGATTTTTATTATTTTGGCATTTTTGTTATTGATTGTTCAGGGTATCTGATGATCTTTCGTCTTGAGTACTCTGTTGGCATCCTTATTGGAGTACATTGTTGCCATTTCCTCATGGCGAAGATTAGTTTAAAATATGGTTTCTCCCCATTTAATAGAATATATGGCCATGCCATGCTTGATTCTCATCTCCCCAACTCATCCGAATTATGATGGCCTATTCTTGTTGGACACAAGGGCCACTCGTGGAGGATCTCTTAAGCATATGATGTAGCTTTCCTCCATGTACCAGGGCTATCATATCACTTTTATTGGTTGGGCTTTATGATGCAAAATGATAGAATGAAACACGGGTGGGTATGGCAATTTTGTCCTTGCTAGTTGAGTCATGGCTGCTTGATTATTGGCAGTTACAATGATTTCTTTATTGCTGGCAATATGCTGGAGACTTTACTCGGAATATAAAAAGATCACGATGTGATTAAACCCATATTCTTATGTATCTTAATTGGAAAAATAGCAGGATTAACTAAGGTTATAATCTTGGTATCATTTCTATTGCAACACAGATATGTTTCACTAACCAAGTTAATAATTTGTGTGTCATAATGTTCACTTGGTTGGCCTGGACATTACCTCAGCCGTTCTTGACTTGTCTATAGTCAATTGGGAGAGCCATAGGTTGCATGCCATTGCTCATTACTCCAAATTGCTTTGCTTTGTCACACAAATTGGATTTGAATTTTTTAAGTTGCATTGCTTTCGTCATCATAAATATTTGTGTGTAATGAGCAAGATATTAAAATCTCAAAGGTTTTATGTGAAATCTGTGCATACAGGCTTTTCATATATAAAATCTTCATTCACATGAAAATTATTGATTAGGATATTGTCTCGCAAAATGAGCGACATCATCACATTCGAATCATTAAATAATATTGATAAATATATTCATATATATCTGCTATGATTTAGTATGTATGTATGTGATGGGGACATCAAGGCATGGAAGGTTTATCATAGAAGGGGTCGTAGATCGACGGCCATGATTGAGTCGTTATATTACTAGTTGTTGTGTGTGTTGTATGTGATTTAATTTAGTTTGTGAACTTTTCCTTTTTTTCCTCACTTGAGGGAAATGTTATGTTGTAAACCCAAGGGCATTTGTGTCTTTTGTCTTGTCATGTGGTGGAGCCTATATATATGGCTCTCCCCCCTGTGCTGGGATGATGATTATTTTGAATGAATTCTGATTTCAGCCCTCTTCTCTTCTGTGCGAGTGAGTGTGGTGGAGTGGTGAAGCCTTAGGAGAGGCAAATGAAGTACCCAACAGCCCATTAAGGTGAGCTCTTGGTTTCCCGCTTGTATCTCTTCCCCTTTCCCTCCTTCTTCCTCTCTAGCACCCCCCCCCCCCCCCCCCCCCCCCCCCCTCTCTCTCTCGCCAGCCACCCCTTCCACCACCCACGGCAAGCCCACCACCACCACCTCCCCATCCAAGCCCCCAATCCAAAATTTCCAAATCTGAAATTTTGACCTTTGGGATTCCAATTGGACCCCACTTGTCTCTTGGAATTCTGAATTTATGAGTTACTCCTCTCCTTCTTTTCATTATTAAAATTAGTTAGGAATTGAAAAAGCCACAACCCCTTCCCTTTCCCCATGGTTTGCCCACTCTTGAAACTCTCCCTGTTAATTAATAGGAAGTTGACCCATTAATTACAAAGTTCACTTTAACTTTTTCCCTTTTCAAAATTACTTTTTCATTTTCCAACCCCACTCTCTCCCATTCCCCTAAGCCCCACCACTCTAATTAACCTCACACCATTCCTAATCTCCCCCAAATAGCAAAAACCATGGCCTCCCTCCTTCTTCCAGATTTCGGCCAGCATCTCTTCTTCTCCACTGTGAAGCAAAACACAAGGAAGGCACTATGGAGCAACCCTTTGAAGATCAATCGGCCGAGACCACACCACATCTAAAAGAAGCTTCTCTGCGACGCAAATAGCTAAGTCTTTCTACTCTTACTTCATACACTTAAGTAGACATCTTTGAAGTCTAATTCTCTGTGGCATTACTATTTTCATGATAATTTAAATCCGTAGCTTCTTAAATCATTGAGTATATAGTTCTTGTAGTGACTAATCTATGTTAAATGTTGGATTTTTTTGCCAACCCATGTTAGCTAAATTATTGATTTGATTTATCCTTCGTGAATTCTAGAACTTTGGTTGTGGTTAATTGCTATTTGTGGATTGCTTTTCTTACTTGTTTTACGCATCCCCATGATTAATAGCTTGCTGATTTTAAATTCAACTTGTGTTTAATTTCATAATACAAGTCTTCACATGCTAGTCCTACTTCATTTGGTATTAAAGCGGGCCCTAGTTGCATGTGCTAGGATCCATCCCATTTACCTTCATTTTAGCCTCTAGTTGCATTTCTACATTAATATATCATTGATCTTACTTATGTGTTATTTTGTTTGCAAAGTCTAGGTGTTGTCCACTTTCCTTTAACATATAGTATGTTACCTAGTTGTCATCCCATGGACCTGAACAGTTGCAACGAACTCTAGATATTTTGGTAGGTCAAATAGGCAACTTAGCCCAACAAGTTAGGCCTTACCAAGCCGATGCTGCTGAATTTCGTCTGCTCACAATGGAACGCCTTGACAACCTTGATAGAGCTAGGAGCCTACTCTCTCTTTACACACCATCTAGGCCACCCTCCTTGATTAGAGATGATTTGGGCCATAATGAGGGACACCCCCGTGCCCCTTACCCGCCCCAGCAACCTAGGCAGGATCAAGACCTACCTCGTGGTCCAGAACATGTGTTCGGTCATTAGGCTCATCATGCGCATGAGGGACACCTCTATGGCCCCCACCATGCCCATCAAGGTAGGCAAGAGCGTGAGTACCACATGCATGATCCAGATGCTCCCCTCTTAAAGAACATCAGGATAGATGCCCCTACCTTTGACGGTAGCCTTGATCCTCAGATCTTCCTTGATTGGATCAAAGGCATGGATAGCTTCTTTAAGTGGTACAACATTTCAGAGCAATGCGAAGTTAGATTTGCGGAGATGAAATTGATTGGTAGGGCCAGTCAGTATTGTACTAACTTAGAGAACCTTAGGGAGTCTCGTGGTGAGTACCCAATTACCGACTGGAGGACCATGAAGCGTGAGCTTAGGCAAAAGTACCTCTCACCCTCCTTTTTTCCCCGACTCTTAGATCAGTGGAATAGACTGACTCAGGGTAGCAAATCTATGAGAGACTATTTTTGCATTTGATGATTTCATGATTTGATGCAGTGGTGAGACCACCACCACACTTGCCCATATTCTGTCCATATTTCGTGCTGGGTTGCGTGAGGATCTCCTCATCAAACTGTTTGCTAGAAACATCACTATCTTGGAAAGTGCCTACAGTTTGGTACTTGACCTTGATGAGTCTAAAACCTCAATATCCTACCCGTCACTAGGATGTCAAATCCTCTTTTAGACCCTTTGGGAGCTCGAGCCCCTATGCCTCTACCTCTAAGTCGCCTCCTAGCCTTGCTAGCCGAACCCGTGTTGGTTCACCCAAGCTCTGTCCTGACAATAAGGGCAAGTCTTCAGTCCTTGATTCACCTAGGACCCACCCAGGGACCAATTGCTTTAGATGCCAAGGATATGGCCATATTGCCTCCCAATTTTCTAGTCCTCATAAGATCATTATTATTGAGGAGATTATTAAAGATGACCCTGAGCCTGAGGCTGACCTCATTCACCAGGTAGATGTTGATGGTGAATTTTTTGAGGATGAGGATGATACTGATGTCATCCATTGCATCCAGAAATGGGACCCCTCTCTCCTATGAATGGTGAGATGTGCACTGTCACACCCCCAATTTGTTGATGACTAGCGTAGGACTTCCATTTTTCACACCTACACCAAGCTAAAGATAAAAATTGCAAAGTCATCATCGATAGCGGCAGTTGCATCAATGTTGTCTCCTCCAGCATGGTGACCCGCCTTGCCTTGTTTGTTGTTCCCCACCCCAGTATATATAAGGTAGCTTGGGTCAACTCTATTGCCTTGGAGATGAAGGAACGAAGCCTCATACCCATCTCCTTTTTTTATTATAAGGAGAATGTTTGGTGTGATATCCTTGTTATGGATGTGGGTCAGGTTATCTTGGGCTGTCCCTGGCTTTTTAATAATGATGTCCACATTTATGGTCGTTCAAACATCTATGTGTTTGAACATGGTGGCAAGAAGATCAAGGTCTTACCTAGTCAGCCAAAGTCTAAGGATGAACCTAAATTCAATCCTATGAAGATTAGTAAGGGGCTCAACCTTGTATCTGCCAAGATTATTGATTCCTGTGTGGCCCAAGACGCACCCCTTTATAGATTAGTGGGTCGTGAGGTTACTGAGCAGCCTGATAGGCCCATTCCTCAGGAGGTCCAGCCCATCCTTCAGGACTTTTCTAATATTTTTCTTGAGGATCTTCCTAACCAGTTACCGCCTTTGAGGGATATACAACATGCCATTGACCTTGTCCTAGGTGCTTCCCTCCCCAACTTGCCTCATTACCATATGAATCCCACTGAGCATGCTGAGCTCAAGAGGTAGGTGGATGAACTCCTACAGCGGGGTTTCATTAAGGAGAGTCTGAGTCCTTGTGCTGTACTAGCTCTTCTTACCCCCAAGAAGGATGGTACATGAAGGATTGTCGTTGATAGCCATGCTATCAACAAAATTACTGTCAAGTATCATTTTCCTATCCCTAGACTGGATGACATGTTGGATATTATGATCTTTGGAGCCACTCTATTCTTCAAAATTGATCTTAAGAGTGGATACCACCATATCAGGATTCGTCTTGGGGATGAGTGGAAGATAGCTTTCAATACCAAGGATGGTCTCTATGAGTGGTTGGTCATGCCATTCGGGTTGAGTAATGCCCTTCATGAGAGTCATGACCTAGGTGCTGAAACCTTTCATGGGTAAATTTATTTTCATCTATTTCGATGACATTTTTATCTATAGTTGATTTGTCGACTAGCACTTAGACTATCTCAACCAGGTATGTGAGGTGTCTAAGGAAGGAACAATTATATGCTAATCCTAAGAAGTGCATGTTCCTCACTAACCAGGTTGTGTTTTTGGGCTTCATAATTTCAGCCAGTGGGGTCTCTATTGGCCCCGAGAAGGTGAAAGCCATAGCTGAATGACCTGTTCCTAGGAACATTTGGGAAGTTAGGAGCTTCCATGGCTTAGCTACTTTTTACAGGAGGTTCATTAGGAACTTCAGCTCCATTGTCTCCCCCATCACCGATTGTTTGAAGTAAGGGGAATTTCAGTGGTTTGTGGCTGCCATCAGAGCCTTTGATGAGATTAAACAAAAGATGGTGGAAGCCCCTATGTTGAGACTCCAATGTCTTTGAAGTGTCTTGTGATGCTCCGAGAGTTGGTATTGGAGGAGTTCTATCCCAAGGGGGTCACCTTGTGGCCTATTTTAGTGAGAGGTTAAATGAAATTCTCTAGTGGTACTCCACATATGACAAGGAGTTTTATGTTGTGGTTTAATCCCTGAGATATTGGCAACACTATTTGCTCCCGCAAGAATTTGTCATCTTCGCTGATCATGAAACTCTTCATTACATAAACTCCCAGAAGAAGCTGAATGCCCGCCATGGCAGATGGGTTGAATTCCTCCAGGAATACATATATACCCTTAGGCATAAGGCTGGAGTTGAGAACAAAGCTGCTGATGCCCTTAGTTCTCGTACGATGACTACTGTCGAGATGACGGCAGAAGTCACTGGATTTGAGCAGTTGAAGGAAGAATATTTAGAGTGTCCTGACTTCAAGGAGATTTACTCCATCCTCTCCTCAGGCCCTGAGCGCACTGTTGATGATTATCTCATTGAGGATGGGTGTCTATTTACAGCCCAGAAGCTCTGCATCTCGTGCAAAGACTATGCAACACAGCTTGCTTGTAAGCAAAGAGTGATGAAGATTGTAGAGAATATGGCAATTTATATGAAAGCAATAACTTGAAATTTCTCCAATAAATGCCAAAATTCGTCGTGTTGATATAAGCACTAATATTAATAAGCAAGTATGTCAAGCTTATTGTGCATATTGCAAATGACCTTTGAGGACAAAGAAACTCACAAGTAATGGAAGAATATGACGGCTTGTTTTCAACCAATAAGCTGAAGTCTCCTGTGAATGTTGGAGAATCATCATGCTGATCAGAAACACAATCACCAACAAATAGTAACATTGGCGGTTATCCTGCGAGCATGACAATTTGATACATTCGATGAATGCAATGAATGCTACGATGTCCCTTCAAATGAAAAATGAAGGCTACAGTTCTCTACAAAATATTAAAAGTCAATGTGCAAGGGATATAATAGCCCACTGACCAGTGTGCATGAGAAGGTCAGTAACAAACGCAGCGACGCCCTGCAATCAACATCAAAATACAAGCAAATGCATGCGAGCTTGCAAGCAATGAAATTGATAGGAATACTCATGCTTGAAGCACGAAGGATACATAACAAATGCATTGAGTTGCAATGCATGTTACATATTGCATACAAGCAAGGGTAATACACTTGCAAAGCGTACGAGCTCCTGCGAGTCATTATAGGAGATGCTTCATTCATACAGTAATCCTGTCTATAAGCAACGACGATGAATGCATCGCCAATATGATAGATCCTCTAGGGATACGAATATGCGACATTATCTATAAGCAATGATAGAAGATCGTAGCAAATGCAAATACCCATTAATAATGATGGAAGATTTATTATATGCACAATGACATGCCTACAAATGGTAATCAACAATAGGTTGTGGGTGTTACAACATTCCCACATCCAACCACCATTCAATGGTCAACAAACATGTCGATCCATCACAAGTAGAAGAGAACTATATGCAGCAAATACAAATATTCGCAAGTGGCTGTAGAAGATTCAAGCGTAAGCAAATGCAAAAGGATTATAACAAATGCAAACTTCTATGAGCAATTGTAGGAGATTTGTTAATGCACGACAATCTACTTGCATAAATCAACAAATAACCCATAATGCGGTGCCACACCACCAGATCTGCAACACTTGTACAAGCAAGCATAAGGCATCTACAAATTCCTAAATAAAATGCTGTGCACGCTCAAATGACAGTCATTTGCATAGCTACTCGTTACAAAAATACCCCCATCATGCATTAAAAAGAGTGCAGACACATTCATACATGCATACACAAATATGTTGTATACACTTATTGCACTGCATACATATAACTGTTACATAAATACGTTATGTAAGAATATATGCAAAAGCATATACCCGCATGGGCCCCGGCGAGCGTATTATGGGTACACACGGACGTCTGAGGATGCTGTACGAGTCAAGAAATGAATTCAAGATCGAGCCCGATTCTTCTGCATGAATGGATGGGAGTCGAACTATTGAACAAATATGCGGTCATGGTGTCGATCGAAATATTTGTTTTAATACGTTCATATTAGGCCTTCAAGGTCTATAACAAAGAAAGATTCACTCATAAAAGTGTAACGCCAACAATGAACCCGATCATCTATCGACAAGTTGGCAAAGTGGACAAGGTTTAACTAACAAAATAAAAATTTACTAGAAATACCCCGATGATGGTTGTGTTGACAAAAAATCTCAACCGGAGGGGACCCTAAATATTTGAAAATGCCTCCCAAATTCTCATAAAAATTCAAAATTCCAAAAATATCATAATATCAAAATATTTAAAATTGAAATAAATCATTAAATACTTAAAGCAAAACCCATCCACCCTCCGCAACAGTTTGCCAAGGTAAATAAATATGAAAACTATTTCAGCTCACAAAGAGCTAGCGTCTAGTCTAGAATATCACTAGGATTCATTCTCAATCTGTCTCTTGCCAGTAAGGATGTGGCACGTGTCCTCTAACCGAAGTGCACCCATTATAAATAAAGAAAAATCCCAAGTTATCTCACTAAATAAGATGATTACCTCTCACAATGATATTGACCCCCAAGATGAATCTAGTTGGAACTCTTATTAATGCCACTCTCCTATGTTGTAATTCTACAACCACCATCTCCAAAGAGATTAAAATTGAGAGATTTGTACTCCAAAAAACCCAAGCCAAGCGGGCATGCCTTGCTTCTTCAATATCACATGAAACCTAGGTTGAGAAAGTATGTTGTTGAAGCCTTCAAAGCTTAACTTACAAACCTTAGAAGAGAGCTAGATCTCAGCATATAGGTACAAATACCAATTATAGTCGTATGATCTCCATCTAATCAAATAAGGAATATTTTTATTTAAAAAAAGGAATATTCATTTTTCAATATTGAGTTACAATTAGTAATTCTCTTTTTAGTCAGTAGTGCGGTAGAAGTTCATCTCCTTTAGGATTTCTATCTAAACCAACATCTTAAGCTCCGAAAACCATTAAGGACTAAGCAATGTGCAATTTTTGACGACTAGCAAGAGACTTTGAAAGCACATTTGTCATACGATGATTGATTCATACTACTAAAAGGGAACTTATGAGGACATCCGACCTTGGAAATTCTATCAGAGGCGTGGCCGTCGATCCACGGCCACGATTGCACCGCTTTACTTTTGATTTTTATTTTTATTATTGTTGTATTAGTTTTATTTATGAGTTTTATTATGTCTTTTCCACTTGCCTTTACTCAAGGGTTTAATCATGTGTAAGCCCTAGGGGCATATTAGTACTCATCCATTTAATTTTACACATTATTTGTTTGCTGTCCAAACAATCTCTACATCATATAGCAAGTCCTAAGTGTGTTTTTCATTAGTATAAGTGCTGTCCTTTACACCCCATCAACCCTTAGTATCTCGTAGTGTATCCTAATGGACTTGGAACAACTTAGTAGAATTTTAGACCTGTTGGTAGGTCAGATGGGTACGATTAGTCAACAACTTAAAGAGAACCAATCCAACCTAGCTGAACTTCGATGCCAAACGACTGAACGATTTGATAACCTAGAATGAGGTAGGAACCACTCTCCCCTTTACACACCTTCTAGACCTCCATCCATGTACGGGGATGATACCTACCAAGATGAGCGACCTCCTCGTGCCCCTTATCGAACTCCCCAGTATGGACATAACCTTAACCACGATCCTGACATACCCCTGATGAAAAACATTAAGGTCAATGCTCCAACCTTTAATGGAACTCTCGACCCCCAGCTCTTCCTGGACTGGATCAAATGTATGGATAATTTCTTTAAGTGGTACAATATTTCTGAAGCTAGGAAGGTTAGGTTTGTCGAAATGAAACTCACTGGTAGGGCTAGCCAATTTTGGTCCAACTTAGAGAGCCTTAGAGAAGCCCGTAATGAGTATCCCATCACTGATTGGCCGTCGATGAAGCATGAGCTCAAGAAGAAGTACTTGCCTCCCTCGTACTTCCCCAGGCTCTTAGATAGGTGGAATAGATTAACTCAGGGCAACAAACCAGTCAAGGATTACATCGCATCCTTCGATGATTATCTGATTCGCGGCAAGGGGGAGACCTCTACTACCCCTGCACAAATCCTATCCATGTTTCGTACCGGGCTGCGTGAAGACCTGCGCAACGAACTGTTTGCTCGGAACGTCACCACTTTTGAGAATTCCTATAGTCTAGTCTTAGATCTTGAGGAAACATGTTCTTAACACCATAGCCGACATCAAGACTCTAGACCTACCTATCGACCCTCCAGTGGTCCGACCCACTCCATTGGCCAACCGACCCCTGGAAACTCAACCCGACCACCTCCTGGTCCACCTACACCCTGTCCTGATTTTAGGAGCAAGCCTCCCACCTTGGATACCCCTAGGTCCAACCCAGGGACCAAGTGCTTTAGATGCCAGGGGTATGGGCATATCGCCTCCCAATATTCTAGTCCCTACAAAGTCACGATTATCGAAGAGATCATTGAAGACGAGTTCGAGCCCGAGGGTGCCAGATTCACCAAGTGGAACATGATGGTGAATTCTTCAAGGAGGATGATGATACTGTTGTTGTCCACTGTATTCAAAAACTTGACACCTCTCCCATCTGCATAGTAAGATGTGCGTTGTCACAACATGTTGCCACTGATGACTGGTGTAGGACTTCTATCTTCCACACCTACACTAAACTTAAGGATAAGAACGGTAAGGTCATAGTGGATAGTGGCAGTTGCATCAATATTGTCTCCTCCAGCATGGTGTCCAAGTTAAGTTTGTCGGCCGTTCCCCACTCTAACCACTACAAGGTAGCTTGGTTTGATTCGTCCGGAATGGTTCCCATAAGGAACGGTTAAGAAGTTGCATGCTAAAAGTGCGGGTCCATTTAAAATAATCAAGAAAATCAATGATAATGTATACGTGGTGGATTTACCTACAGAATTCAACATCAATCCCTCTTTTAACATATAGAAGATTTAGTAATCTATGAGGGTCCAGAGTTTAACCCACCAAATCCACTTCAAATGGAGCCTTGTGTGACCCCATCTTGTGAGAATTCAAGCCTACCTCAACTCCCAAATGTTAAATATCTATAGCGGAGAAGGTTGACATGATTCTAAGTGATGATATTATTTTCACAAAAGAGAATGGACGAAGAAGGTATTTGATTAGGTGGAAAGGTAAGCCTGAGTCAGAGGACACCTGGTTGGAGCGCCAGGAGCTTCAGCAGATTGACCCAGATGCATTAGAGATCTACAAGAGCGCCCGGGATGCATACTAGACGGAGTCGAGCTCTTTTCCATCCTGGGAGAGTGATGAGGACATCCGACCTTGGAAATTCTATCAGAGGCATGGCCGTCGATCCACGGCCACGATTGCACCGCTTTACTTTTGATTTTTATTTTTATTATTGATGTATTAGTTTTATTTATGAGTTTTATTATGTCTTTTCCACTTTTGCCCATACTTAAGGGTTTAGTCATGTGTAAGCCCTAGGGGCATATTAGTACTTTGTATTTTATTATTGTATTGGCTATTTAAAGCCTTCCCCTCTTTCTTTGAGGGTTAATGAGAATGATTATAGAAAATTTTTGCTCTTGTGTTCCTTGGGAGAGTTTGAGAGAGTTAGGGAAGTGAAGCCTAGGAGAGGCCCAAACGGAGTACCTAACAACCACACCATCAGTGAGCTCTTGGCTTTTTCTACTTTCTTCTTTCTTCTCCTCCTCCTTCTCCTTCTCATTTCACCGCCGGCCAAGTCCCCTCCCTAACAGCCGGCCAAGCCCCCACCTCCCCTTCCTCCCCTCTCGGCCAACACCCCACCACCCTCACTCCACCCCAACCCAACCGCCGGTTCCCCCCCCCCCCCTCCCCCTAAAAAAATTAAAGTAATTTTATTATAGGATTTTTTAGGTAATTTGTGCCCCGCCATCTATTTTTTAGTCTTTATTACAAGGGTTTTTAGACAATTGTCCCTCCTAAAAGTTTTAAAATACTATGATATTTAGGCAATTGCCCCAAGCATAATTAAACACATTATGTAGAGGTGTTATTATTAGGGAATGATAAACCAAATACAAAGAGAAATAGTAAAGAGAATCCAAAAATATCCTTACAACCAAAATTTGTGATGTTAAAATATCCTTTAGGCAATTGCCCCCTAAAGCCCAAGTCGAACCCCGCCACGGGGCACTGCCCCCTTGGACCCCCGGCATATCTGTGAAATCTCTACACTTTTACTTATAAGTTTACCCCCCCCCCCCCCCCCCCCCCCCCCCCCTGAAAATTAAGGCTGGTTCCGCCTCTGACCCCCACCACCTTAAGACGTCAGCCCATCCAACCCAAGACCAAACTGCCGGCCTCCCCATCATCTTCCCCTTAAATCCCAAATTAAATCTCCCATTAACTCCTTCCATATTTGGCCTCTTGTGTTTTGGGAAAGAATTTGAATCCAAATTCAACATAATTTGAATTTCAAAAGCTTTCTATTTAAGCCTAATCCCTTTAGGAAATAAACTCAGTCACCTTAAATCTGAGATTTAATTCTCAATTACAATTAATGTCATGATCCTCATTCGTTGAATGTGGATACAATTTCCCCCTCAATGAATGTGGACATAATTCTCCCCTCTCTCCCTAGGCCGGCCCCTTCCCTCTCTCTTCTCTAGATCAACTACTCCACTATACTTCCAAAACTCTTTTCCCCAATCCCTCAGCCCTAGCTGACTCCACCCAAGCCCTCCCACACAGTTTTTCTCCCATTTTCTGAAGTTCTTGGATGCTGTCCAGGAGATTTCGGCAAGACGAGCTGCTGTCCTGCTCTCCAGAAGCCTCCTGCTTGCTTTCCTGAAGGTTCATGGCTGCTGCCCAGAAAATTTCGGCAAGATGAGCTGCTGTCCTGCTCTCCAAGAACCTCCTGCTTGCTGTCCCGAAGTTTCACAGCTGCTGTCCAAAGATTCCAGCAGGTTTCTAGTGTTGTTTCGCCATCCGGATAATAGATTATCTCTCACCATGATGCAGTTTGTCATAACTCTTGCTGATGCTGCTCACTAGTATTGTAATCCTATGGCCAACATCTTCAGAGAGAAGTCAAATTGAGAGATTTGTCCAAGAAACCCCAGTTAAGTGGGTATGTCTCTCTTCTTTAATCTCACGTGAAACCCGGCACCGAGAGCATATGCCATAAAAGCATCCAAAGCTTGGCTTGCAAACATTAGAAGAGAGATGCCCAAATACAAATTCCAAAATCAACCAAAGACACCCAACATCTATTTGATCCAATAGGGAATATTTTGTATTTTTTTCAATATTGAGTCATAATTGATGGCCATGTGTTCTTGTTTTCTATTAAATCAGTTGTTAAAGTTCGGCGTATACAATTTTCATTCGCTTCTCGAGAGAGTAGATTTCCATCATTAGCATATAATTAAGCTAAATTGAGATTATTTTGCCAAATAAGTTACCCATATTCTCAACCTAGTGTTTCTTAGGGTCCATTTAGGATTACTACAGCTGCCTATAGAGTTAGTTGTGGAATTGCTATGAGAAAATCAAAGCTTTTGAAAATAGTTTCTCTCTAAAAAAAAATAGACAATAAATTTCTTACAACTAGCATGCTAGCTGATATGGTTGTGATAAGTTCACTTTCTCAACAAATTTTTTTGAAAATTAACAACAAATATACAGACAAACAGAAATTTGCAGCAGATTATAAAATAAATGATGTAGGACTACGTGCTTAAAATGAATAAAATAGATTATTGCACGATTTCTTGTTTAGAACATTAATGATACAATCATTAGCTATTGGAACGATAAAGTAAAACAAGAGACGGATGCCTACGTTTAGGCCAAATCACTAGCTAAGCATTTGGACAAACAAAATAAACTAGAAATTCAACAATATGCGTGGTGATAAGAGTTCATTCAAAATCCCTACTCTAACAATGAGATTAGAAAACATAGAAAATCAATAACTCATATCCTACGTTTACTACGCTTTGGCAAGATTTAAGTGGAGCGATCCCTTGCGTTTCTGTCACTACCTACAAGGTTAGGAAACGAAGAGGGAATTGAAAAGGGAAGAAAAGTCAACCCTTACGTGGAGTGGAGTCGTCGCCGGAGGAACTCCTTTGATTTGCCAATGGTACCGGTGATGATTCGTAGAAGACGATTGAAGTAGCCTTTGAAGGGAAACGGTGAAGTAGCCGGAGGGATGGCGGGTGTGAATCGTCCAACTGTAGTCCACCGTCCTTTGAATCTCTGACCGTCGATTGTATCAACCAAGGGGATGTGAATCCGCTCGAAGTATTCGTCGACGGTGGTTTCGTAGCCAAATCCGACGTCGAAGAAGGGGGAGCGGAATTCGTCAATATTGTCTTGATCGTCAAGCACCAAGCCCGAATCCCAAGGGCGGACTTCCATTCATGCTTTTATGGAGTAAGTGGAGCGAAGATGGCGTGGCTTTGCTGTCCTTGAAGGTTCCTTCCAAGGGATTAAAGATTTCCCTTGGAAAAACAAGTAGAAAGGGTTAGGGGAAGGGGGCGGCCAAGGTAGGGCTAGGGAGGGAAAGTTGTTTGTAGAGTTAGGGTTAAGAGAGTTTAAAATTTTCAAACCTGAAATTATTTTCAGATTTTGAAATTAGGTGGGAATTAGAAAAAGGAAATAGGATTTATTGAATGGAGGAAGATTGGAGAAAAAAAGGGGAGAGAGGGGCGGCGGCATGAGCAAGGGGCCGGCGGCATTAATGGGGTGGAGAGGGATTTGTGGTGATTGCTTTGAGTTTCTAAATTGGGATTTAGGGAATAGGAAAGATATAATCAAATCCCATTCAATTAGAATTTGATTGGATTGAGGTTTCAAGACTTTCCAAAAATAGATTTCATATATTAGGAAAGATTTTGAATTTTAAATTCTTTGGATTTGAATTCAAAATTTAATCCTAAATATAATCAATCCACATTAGGAAACAAGATAAGGAAGAGGGGAGGGGGGTGGGCAAGGGGCGACGGCTTGGGTGGAGGGTGGTGGCCGTCGGGTAGGTGGTTGGGGTGGTGGGCCGTGGGGGTGTAAGGGGAGATGTGGGGCTGTTTTGAGGGGTAGGCCGGCGGTTTTGGGGAGGGGGCGGGGATGGGGTAAGGTGGGGGTGATTAGGAAGGGAAGAAGAACACAAAGAACTAGAACCACGAACCCGACACGTCTAGGTTGGTGGGTGATGCATCATTCTCCCTCTCCTAGGGATCCTCCTCAATCGCTCTCAACTCTCAATCTCTCAAGACAAGAGTGCAGGAAATTTTGTAATAATTATTCATTAAACTTAAAAGATACATAGAGGGCTTTAAATAGCCTCACACAAAGACATAACAAAAAAGACAACGATGCCCTCCGGGCTTACAAACAATCCCCCTTGCATAAGGGATAAAACCGGGAAATAAAACATAGAACTAATGAAATAAAGCAAAGACACAACAAGACTCAAAAATATAAGGACTCGATCGTGGCCGTAGATCGACGACCACGTCTTCGATAAACTTTCCATGTAGAGATGTCCTCATCAATAAAGCTGTGAAAAAATTGTCCTAAATATACCTTAATCTTAAATCTGCTTTCTTTAACCCATAAGCTTTATCTTAGCATGTGATCTGAAATCATGAACCCTTAAAAAATTGCTTATGATCGTCGAGCACCTGACATAATTTTGTTTCTCAATGTGGCAGCTACCATTTCCGTTGGATTATCTTTATGCAGACCCAGATCGGAAGGTAATGATATTGTTATCTTGCATTCTTCCTCTGCCTTCTTTAATTCATGATGCACTTAATTCTGCAGGCTTACGATGTTTTGGGCCTGTATCATGGTTTAGGCCGTACCTTCTTTAATCCAGCCAGTGTGAGTATCACTTCCCATTGCCATGAATGTCTGATTACTTGCATACAAATTTCATTAGAGAACTTTTACTGCACATATGCGGTCTCTTTCCCAGTAATCACTTCGGACTAGACTAAGAAAGGCATTTGATAAAAACTTTAAATTTGTTGAGGAAGCCAGTCCAAGTCACCTAAAAATAAATTCGTTGGTGCTTTTAGGCAAGTTCTTTGTCATTTTTTCTCTAGTTACACATGATGTGCTTGTCTGTTCTATGAGTTTAGGTAAAATGTTCGAAACTCTACTTCACAAGAAAAAGATAGATTATTTGACATTTTATTATGTGCTCTAAATTTTAACTAGTCAATGTCTTTGCTTTCTAGAGAGGTAAAATAACGTAGACAACTAAATTATTTGTTGTACTGCAGAAGCCCCGACATAAATAAAAGTAGTTTAAGATGAATAAACTAAAGCTAAATTAAATACAAGTAAATTTAAATTTACATTTATCTGATATCATATGTAGTCAAAAATTAAATAGCATAGCTGAACATCAAGTAATTATAAATATTATACTTAGATATATTAACTTGAAATTTACCATAAGCCTGCTTATTTAGCCGTTGTTCTCTGACAAAACTCTCAGCCAGTATTAGCATCATTCTGATAAAATAGTTCTAGTTTTCAAAATCATAATTGTGTCAAATTTTCATGTGTTAGCTATTATATGTATTTGAATTTAAATTCAAAATCAATAGAATTTTACATGTGGAGAGCATAAGATGCGCCAAATATCACCTCTGCAAGCCATGTGCATTATTTACTTCTATATAGATAGATTACAAGGAGTTGCAATAGCTAAATGTCCTTCAAACATTGTTTGGGGACCACATATTTGCAACATTAAATTGCTTCCGTCTCCACTGCCAATCTTTCAATCGCGGTTTATTTTGGATTTTTTTTTTTAAGCATGACAGAATGCCTTCCATCTCCTATGTTATTTGCATATTGAAATTTATAGGATATCTTACTATTTATTAGAACTTTTGCATAATTTTTCTTGAACTGTTGTTATTCATTTCTCATAGCTCCAGCTATTTGCTATGTGATGAAGGCCTCTGTTGCTTTTCTTATTCCTTTCATTTGCCTTTCCAAAACTCAAAAAGCAGACCAAAGTTTTCTCAAGATTCAGTTCACTTCGAAAAGCTGCAGCTAACTACACTATTTCAGCGACACCAGACGATAAGAGCAGTGTTCTGCAGCAGGTCTTGTTCAATTCAGTTTGTTCAACTTTTTAATGCATTGCACCATCGTTTCTGAAGGGATCATAATGACATTGTTTTGGTTTCTTTGCTGCTTGCTTAGGGTGGGATGCTTGTATTCAAGGGAAAAGAATTGTTGTATGCTAGGAAAGATGAAGGAACAGGTGACCATGCACCTTTGGAAGAAGTCCTCAATATTTGCTGCAAAGTTCCAGTTGCATGACAATAAATTTTTACAACATGTATAGATAGTAACAAGTCCAATAATCCTACTTTTTATAAGCACATGCATATAAATTTGTATTATTGATATTTCTATGCTCATGTCTTCCACTTGTATGAAGCAGATTCTGTGGTTTTAAACTCTACTAGAGCATTGAAATGGTGAAATCTCACTGCCTTATGTTGCCTGTTAAATCCATTTTCTGTTACAGCTACTTTTTTTATAAGCTGCGACACAAAGAAGTTTTCTTGCTATATCATTTATCTTTCAATTATATGCTACAATGAAGTTGAATATTCATTGATGACACTAAATGATTGTTTGATGTATAATTGATGGCTGGATCATGCTATTTCTGCATTTTTTCAACTGAAAAATAGTATGAAGATGGTTTCATGATAATTTAAAGAGTGTTGGAAAAATGATTAGTAATCCAACTGTGAATAAAAAATAAATGCTCAAATGTACATCCATTGGAATATGAAAGCTTATAATATATTTGAATAAATCCTCCATTTTTCGGAAACTTTTATAACATTCATTACGACAAGTGGTTTTACCAACATTTTTAAGCATGGAAGATTGAAGCTTTCTTTTTTATTTTTTGTTTCTTAGGCTTGATTTTTTTTTATGAAGTTTTAGGCATATAGGCTTGGTTTCTCAATAGGTTTGTGATGTGAAACATGTATGGAAACAAGAATTGCTTAGAAATTAATAACAGGCGGTTAAGCTTTGCTAAATTTAAACTCAATGTTTCACCAAGATAAGAATCTATGATTTCTTAGTTGCAGTTGAGCTTTGGCATACGGTTTCAAGAAAAATTAGTAGGATAATTTTAAAATAAGAACAAAAATCGTAGTAACATTAGATGCAAAAATCACAAAATTCACTGTTTAACAAATAGAAAGTTTACCTCGAGTTTCCCTCACTTTCACTCTTGATGGTGGGGTCAGCGGAAGAATAATTTCAACAAGCCTAGAGATGCCACCAAAGGAAAAGAATGCCTACAGTCTTGCTCAACGAAAAGTTAGCCTGAGAGAAAGAAGTTACTAGATGTCTCATGAGTCGCCACTGTCCTGAGAGTTGGTGTTCTTCAATAGCCGACGTCAAGGTGAAAAGGATGCGGTCGACGGTGTCGTCGATCTCCAAGTTGAGGTTGAAGAAGGGAGTCCAGAGAATATCCACTCGTCCTTGAGGATCATACACGAAGCCGTGGTCTCTTTCAGAGTCGGCCATTCATGGTGAGAAGGCCGATGTGCGAAGCTTATCCCTTGGAGGTATATGAAGTAGTGGAGAAGAGAAGAAAAGATGGAAGTGGAGAGTGTTGAATTTTGGCTAGGGCTAAAGGATGATGCCTCTTGGATTTTGGCCTTTTTGTTTAGGTGGAGGGGAAAGAATCAATTAAAATTTGAATTTAATTTCAGATTTTTTAAAATGGAGGAGGGAATATTTGAAATTCAAATTTCCCTTAATGGGAAAATTAATTAGGTGGGATTGGAGAGAGGGGCCGACGGTTTAAAGGAGGTTTAATGAGCGTTATTAATAGAGAGAGGAATTAATTGGAGAGAGAAAAAGGCAAGGGAGGGGCCGACCAAAGGAAGGGGGAAAGAGGTGTCTACATTCGATGTATTTGGACCCTTGCATTAATTATTGAATGGAGAATCAAATCTGAATTAATTTAAGATTTTAGATAATTAAGGGATCTCCAAAATAGGTGTAGGCTAATTAGGAGGGAATTTAAAATTCAAATTTATTTGAATTTGAATTAGGAAACTTTCCGAATAGGAGTGGGGCTATACTAGGAAAGTAATAATGATGTACTTGGAGGGAAATCAAGAGAGAAGGGGATTGGCAAGCCGGCGGCTTTGGAGGGGGATCAAGGGCTCGGGTGTGATGGGGGGAGGCCGGCGGGTTTGATATGGTGGAGGGGTGTTGAGCTGGCGGGTGGTAGGGGTTTGGTCGGGGTTTGAGTGGGGGATGGGGGATTTGGCTGATTATTTGGGTGATGAAGGGGAACGGGTGTAGATGCCGGCGGTATGGTGAGGGGAGAAAGGTTGGGGAAGAGAAGGGGAAGGGGGAAATGAAGAGATACAATGGTACGAACCGCGAGCCTGACCTCTACTGGCGGCTGACGAATGATGCTTGACCTCATCCATTAACCTCATACAATAGTGAAGACCTCTAATGCCCTCGGGACTACAACATAAAGAAATACCTCACAGGAGTACATTGATAAAAACTGAAATATAAAATAAAAGAAATACATAGATGCTTCATAAATAGAGACTCTGAATTGTCGACATCGATCTACGATTCCTCCGATGATAGACGCGTCAAAATCTTCTTCTGATGTCCTCATCAGTTTGTCTACCAAGGGGCCTAAGCTAACTTATAAGGAGCAGTCATGTGTTTTATTGTGATATTATTTTGAGATTACTCTATTCCCAAACTCTGATCTACCTTTTACATAAGTCAAACAAGTATTCATTTTGAAAATAAATTCCTCTAACATTGATCTAAATTATTTTTTAGATCATAATTCTTTTTTAAATCTTTTGTTTTGTTTTGAAAATTGAGGAGAGAGAAAATAAAATAAATTGGAGGAATCTAGAATTTTATTGCTAGTGTACACTACACGAGAAATATTTCTCCTTTCTTGCAAAAATCTTTAATGATTCTAACTTTATATTTATTGGGTTTAGGTGCTATAGGAAAGGTAATACAAGAATTAAATAAATATCCTAATATATAGAGTATATGGCCTAAAAGGTGTAGCTCAATATTATACATGAAATGAGTTCAGTTTCAGATCGCTAAGATTCGCCAATTAACTGAACAAGTGTGTTGAATTGCACCAACTTGCTTGGAGCAAACCATTGAACAAACCACCAACTTCATGAAGTCGCTAACTTGCTAGAAGAAACTAACTTGATGTAGTTGATGAGGAAGTCGCCAAATTCTTAAGGAAGTCGTCGTCCTCACAATACATCAATGTCAACTTGATAGATTGTACTACTTGCATGCTTTGGACAAGTTCATAGGTTGTAGTCATGTGGCCAAATTGGCTTGAATTAGGCTAATTTAGCTTGAATCAAATTTTATGTATACTTGTTCCAAAGGTATTTTGATTCGAATGGATAAATTTTCTTAATTTCAATTATTATGATACATATAAACTCAAACACATGTTTAATAATGTCAATATTTACTAATATTGAACTAACCAGCTCCTAAATCTAAGTATAAAAAAAATTTAAGCATATAAGAGAGAAAAAACAATTTCCTTTAAATGTGAAAATATAAGATGCTCCACATTTGTGATTAGATAGGATTTTTTTTAAAATAAAATGTTCTTTTAAGCTTCTTACCTAACCTTCATATCAAAAATTATTATTTTCATTCCCTAATTAGCTTCATTTGGGATTACATTGGGATTTAGGGTGAGTGAACATTGGAATGGGATTGGAAGAGGATGTAGAGGAATGATTGTAGATTATGGTAAGCCTAACACTCACCTAAGCACCTTGGATGAGGCCTTCTAGTGTGGGATTGGAAGATGTGGAGGAATGATTGCAGGCTATCTTATTAATGGTAAGTCTAACACTCACTTAAGTACTTTGGGTGAGATCTTCTGGAGTGGGATCAAAAGAGGATATTGAGGAATGATTGGAGGCTATCTTATTAATGGAAAGCCTGACACTCACTTAAGTATCTTGGATGAGGCCTTCTAGGAGGGCCCTACTAATGAGATGTTTTTTAGAAAGTTGGCAAGTAATAAGTCAATTATCTTGCTTTCACAAATATGAAAGATTGATATATTTTTTATGATGATAATGGAGAAATGTAAAAATAGTACTTACCATTTATAAAAATAAGATTGCACATTAAAAAATTAGTCAGATTTAACTATAAATATTGGTGTTTCATATTTTAAAAATTAAATTTTGTGAGCAAAAGAGGATGAGTCTAAGGATATTTGGAGGAAAAGAGAATGAATGATGATGGGTATAGAGTAGATAATAATGCATATTAAATTATTCTCAAGCTATACATGCTTTATTTTTAGTAGTTTATTTGAGGGCATGCCATTCATTTGTTTTGTTTATGATAAAAAAAAAATCATTACTCACATAAAAAGGTCGCCCTGTTGAGAAACTTTAATTGTACGCTCGTTGTTCGTTAGCTGTTGAAATCCATTGAACTTAAGCTCATGGACTCCCTACTTCTCGTAAGCCAAGCTCCCAACGGCGGTCTGTCCGGCCGGCGAGTACCAGCCGGCGGAGCCGGCGCAAGCGGGACTTCTTTCCACCGTTCTTTCAAACTCATCCGTCCTCTCTCCTCCCGATCTCGCCTCGGACTCAACTCTCAGAACCCTATAAAACCCCTACATCTCACTCTCGCTGCCGACGGCGAGCCCGCTCCCTCCAGCCGGTTGCCACCGTTCCCCGACCAAGGTGACAACGCAGTTTTTGTCGGAGACGAAGGCGTCCCTTTGGAAGGCGTCATCCAGTTCGACAAGCCCTCGACGCCTTCGTCGTTGCTCTCGTGGGCGTAAGACCGTCATTTCTCGCTTTCTCTTCGTTTTCTATGTGAATTTTTGGTAAATTTCTGGAGTGATTTTCAGGATTTTGGCGCTTTTGGCGGGCGGTGACGTTCTATGCTTGCTCGCGTTTTCGGCTATCGGTAGATATAGCCATGGGTTACCTATTGTTGATGTTGAAACCCTCAAAACTGCCGATCCATTCATAGCTGGTTTGCATGTTTTTTTCCTTTTGGATGTGTTTCAAGATAAGCCTAGGTTTTTGAGACGTGTGACGACGTTTGGTAGGATGGGTGCTGAGCGCTTACTTCCTTGGAGGTTATGGTGATGATGGAAAAGGGATGAATGGGTATGGTACAGCCCTAGCTGCTGCTGCGAGGTCTTGGCTTGTTGGCATACCGGTTGTTACCTCTTATTACCATGCATAACTTGTGATTTGCTTATTCAAAGGGAGATTCTGTTAATTTGTTCAATTTATTTTCTTAGGTACTGTTTAGTTCAGTTATTTAAATGTCTTTGTTGCTTGTCGATGCCTCGCACTTGATATAGTCGTCGTCATCATCATCATCGTTAGACTTCTCCCAACTATTCACGTTGGAATCTATGAATCTTCATTTTCCAGTTGTTTTTATTGAGTATTGCTCGAGGTGTTAGACTTGTTCTTCTCAGTTCATTTTGAACAGTTTATATCTATGTAATCTTAAGCCTACTCTTTCTTCCTAATCCTTTAATATTAATTTAATAAATTTATTTAATAGATGCATTTTCTATGATTTATTATATCTCCAAAACACTTAAGTCTATTTTTAATTATCTCATCATCAATAGATGTCACTTCAACTATTCCTTTAATATAATTACTCTTTGATTTATCATTCTGAGCCTTCACATACATTTATCTTAAAATTATTGTTTCTGTCACACTCAAACTTATATATCAATGTCTTTTCTATTATTCAATACTTAGATCCATAAAACAGCATCAACCTAATTATGGTTTTGTAAAATTTACCTTTAAATCCCCATAATATCTTTTTATCACAATGCTTCTTAGGAACTTCTCTATATTAAGCTTCTAGCATTAACTTTAGAAGCTCTATCCTCATTTATATTTTCATTATTCTGTAAAATAGATCCAAGATACTACCGCATGCTTGGTTTAATGTTCTGTGTCAAATATCATGTGTTTTAGTTCAGGTTTAGAATATAAAGCGAATGACGGTGAAATTGTATGTCCTTAACTTATGCAAACTAAAACTTTCACAACTTGTGTAATTACAAGAAGATTTTGGGTGAAACTTCTATACTATATATAGTTACATGAGGACTTATCCAACTTAGGGGCAAGGGCCACCCTTATTCACCCCATGTTTTCACCACTGTTTGTTTTGGTTCAAGTTTATATATCATTGCTCGATGTCGAGATGTCATCAAGATATGATTGAAATATTATTTAAATATCTTATATTTTCTAATAAAATATATTACATGGTATGAACTATCATTATTTGAGTAGTTGTAGAATATTAAGATTTATATTATGTAATTTTTGTTATGCATGTTTGAAGACTGAATTATGCCTGATAATTTTTATTGTGCCTACATTAAATGTTAGAAAACTAATTAAATGCTTAACTTTTGATATCTACCATGATTTCTTGGGAAGTTGTAGAACATTAGGATCAATAAATGTAATTTTTGTTCTGCATTCATGAAGGATGCATTCTACAAAATAACACCTTTACAAAAATTTTGCAACTATTCCCTTTGTTGATGGAAGATTTGAATAATATGCCATAAGAGTGATCATTTCTGAATAATTGCTAACTCACTCTCGTGATGAGTTTACTTAATTTTTGTAGTAGTAAGTTTCTTATTTTACCAAAGGGTAAAGCAATAAAAATACTTTTTTTTTCATGATATCTTGCAAGTAATCAGATTCAACACCTTTTGAAGTGATGAATTCTGCTATTAGATCAGTGCTCATAAATTCAATATAAGTTACTTATCATGTTTACAAGTTTTAGTTGCTGACAATGTTTGAAATGTATTCTTTAAGATGAATGAAAAATTACCATACTTGCATTAATTTATCATGAATATGGACAAAAGAGTTTTAGCAACTCATATTTTTTTACTCTAGATGTTTCTATTAAATACAACAACAACAAGCCTTTATCCCATTATGTGGGGTCGGCTAAGTAAATCATTTTTCTCTATTTTGTTCTAGTAAGAATTAAACTTTCATTTAAATCTAATAAAAAAATATCATTTTAAATATTTTCTAACTAAGTCTTTTTAGATCTACCTCTGTCTTTCTTAATATAGGCCAGATCTAATACATCTACTCTTCTAATAGGGTCATCGGAAGGCTCACGTTTTATGCGACCAAATCATCTAAGGCTACTCTCTCTAATTTATCTGCCACAGGAGCTACTCCAACCTTTTCACGAATATACTCGTTTCACATTTTGTCTCTATCTGTAAACCCACAACTTGTTCACTTGAGCATCCTCATCTCTGCAACACTTAATTTTATGATTCTCATGTAATGGCCAACATTCTGTGCAATAAAGCATTGCAGATCTCACCACCTTATAAAATTTTCCCGTAAGATGTTTCTATTAGATATTAACTATAATATCATGAACTGGAAAAAAGGGAATCTTTATGTAAATAGTTCTTCTGTGGGAGAGAAAGGAGCTCTAATAGAGATTCTATATGCTTCTATCACTTTGCTTCTCAGCTTCATTGTTGACTCTCTATCCCTTCTCATGCTCTCCCTCTCATTCGAATCTCTAGATTTCCTCTCCTTCTCCCTTTATCTTTTATATGGAGATGCTCTCATGCTCTCTTCTTTGAGATCTCCCCCACCTTTTCCATGGAGAGCCCAATAAGGTTCAACCCTCCTTCCTTCATAAACTTCTTTTTATGTGAGCTCTTGAGTCTAGATCCGCCTTTATCAACAACATGCATGGATCCTTTGGTCATGGTTCTAGCTCGCCTCTTTTAGAGTAGATTCCTAACATTTTCCCTAAAGAGTTCATGCCCTCTCTTCCATTCCCCAGTTCTCATCCTCATGTGGCCATCTCAATTTTCATACTGCAATCAAAATTCTTGAACTATATTGGGCTTTTGATAGCATAAAATCCTTTTAAAAATATTCGGTAAATTTTGTCCAATTTTTAGATGAAGGTGTCTTATTTTTTATTGATGGGATTTTTTAATGCTCCAAGAATAGGGAGCTCTCCTTGGTTGGATATTCAATTGGTTAAAAACCCTACCATGGAGCTAATTTATTGGATGTTATCAAAAAATCTTGGCCTTTCAATGTTACTATCAAAAAATCTTAACCTCTCAATGTTACTATGGATCTCATTTCTCTTAATGATGGAATTTACTTACCAAGAAGATTTCAACTTGGTTGTGGGTGGGCCCCTACTTGTTCTCTAGTAAACCATTTATTTTGCAAAAAATGGTCTCTGAGTTTTCGACTTGTCTTGAAAGAGTTCACCTTCATACCAGTATGTTTTATAATACTTGATCTTCCTTTATGTCATTGAAATCCTAATGGAATATTTAAAAGTGCTAGTAAGGTGGAAATATCTTTAATCATGGATATTCATATGACTAACAGATTTAAATTAACTTTTGCAAGAATTTATTTTCAAGCTTCTGACATCTTGTCTCTGAAGCCTCTATTTTCCTAAATGGGATTGTTCAAATAATTGAAAACCTCTACGATTGTAAATCTTCTCATTGTGATGGATATGGCTTTTTTAGTTACTTCTATTCATATTGTTCATCTAGTGCTTCTTCTCCCCCTCCACCCCCTTCTCCCCTCCCCCTCTCTCTCTCTCTCTCTCTCTCTCTCTCTCTCTCTCTCTCTCTCTCTCTCTCTCAAAACAAGACAGAGCAAAAAATTAGAAAGAAAAAAGCCAATCTTATTTTATTTTAGTCCCAATTCTGCCTCCAACTGTGGGCTCCAAAAATTCGGCCCCGGCCTCCGCCCGACTTTTGGTTTTTGAGGGGAGTTTTAACGAATTAAGTTCCGAGGTAAATTTTGGAAGGCAGATGAGATAGTAGATAAGACACTACCCAGAGATTTTGCCCTCATTTTGTGAGGACTTTATGATCTGAGTTCTGGTTTCCTATAGGCGCAAGCCCCTATAGTTAATTACCCCTCCCGATAACGAGAGAGAACTTTCGATTAAGGCTAGTCATCAATCAGATACGTAGATATATGTGATATCTGGTGTATAGTAGCAGCATGGGTTTGGGTGCAGGAAATTTGAAGGATAGATATTTTAAAATTGGAAATTTCACCATCGTGCACTTAAAGCGGATGGTGGGGGAATGAATGATGAACCCGATCAAGATCCCATGGTTCCGTCGTCCCGGGCCATCGTGGTCCCTGGTCTACTTAGTCAGAGGAGGTAGTCGACCCAACCTGATAGAAGGATCCTTGTCGGCAGCCATGGGTTGCTTCGTCTAAGGGTACCTTGTAGACTTGGGGTGAATATTTGCCTAAGGGGACAAATTTGAATCCACCTTAGCTAATAGAGGGCTTTGTGCCCTATCGATCATATCCTATTGATTCATATCTCAAGGATTTGATGCCATTGGGGAGCATACGGGCTCTGGCCATAACCATAATATAATGGTGCCATTTGGCGGCGACCACCTGGTTCAGAGGGCCCTGAGTCATAACCGTTTATCCTGCAGTGCCATTTGGCGGCGAAACTGCCGGTTAGAGGACTCGTACCACGCCCTTGCTGGCAGGAGATTGTTTGAGAATGGATTCTAGTGATATTTTCGACTAGGCATTAGCTCTATGTGAGCTGAAGTAAATTTTAATTTATCCACCTCGGCAAACTGTTGCGGAGGGTGGATGAATTTTGCTTTGAGTGTTTGATGGTTTAGTTTCAATTTCAAATATTATAAACTTTTGGGATTTTGGAATTTTTGGATTTGGAGATTATTTTTGGAGATTTGGATTTTTGATGATTTTGGATTTTGGGTGGTATTTAAAAGTATTTGTGAACCCCTCCGGTTGAGATCTTCTGTCAACGCGGCCATCATCGGGGTGACCTTGAAGTCACTTAAAAATATTTGAGGTTTGAGGGCATTTTGAAAGTGTTTGTGAACCCCTCCGGTTGAGATCTTCTGTCAACGCGGCCATCATCGGGGTGTTTGGGGTCATTTACATTTATGGATTGAACCTTGCCCACTCTGTCGAGCTGTCGACAGAAGATCAGGTTTCGTAGGCTTTGTGCCCTTTGTAAGTGAATTCACTTGATTATAGGCCTTGAAGGCCTAATATGAACTTATAAAATAAATATCTCGATCGACCTCGCTACCGCATATTTATTTAATGGTTCGAGCCGTGTCGACTCCTATCTACCCGTATAGGAGGATCGGGCTCGAACTGGAATTCACTTATTGACCCGCGAAGCATCCCTAGACGTCACGTGTGTACCAATAACACGCTCGCCGGGGCCCATACGGGTATTGATTGCATATTCCCCTTTTTGTGCTTCTATGTGTATACAAATTAAGGTGCACGTGCGGGGGATACTTTTAGAATATTTGGAGAGTCTTCGATGGTGGCTCATAGGAGCTCATGTTTGATGTATTCACTTTGTGCTTTGCTTGTGAACAATAGATTGAGTGTACAACGAGTCTTCTACGGCAGCTTGTAGATGTTTATATTCGTCATAGCTCTTTTGTATTTGCATGTAGATTGTGTGTTGGATGCATAACCATTTAGGTATGTCACATAGATATATCACATCATTGCTTCCACCTTATGTTGAATCTTTCTTGTTACAACTGCCATGTTGATCATAGTGTGGGTCTCTTGTAGCATCACTAAATCTTTCTATTTACAGAAAATTAGTGTGCTTGATTAGTGGATGTGTATCTTCTAGCATTCGTAAGGATTGTTGTGTATACTTGCAAGATAGTTGATGTTGACTATAAAGAGACTTTCAGATTTGTAGCATATCCACTATTGTTATTCATGAAAGCACCAATGCAATCATTTGTTGATTGATGATTGCCACCTTTGTTGCAAATATCATGTATTTACTTGTGGATAGTGCGTTGTACACATGAGGCACTTTTGTAGCAGCTCATAGGAGCTTATATATGCATCATATTCTCTACCTTCGCTTGTAGGAAAGCAATGTGCTTGTTTGGATGATAGATACATATATCATAATTCATCATCATTATCTTCATGTGGTTTACAGCATTTATCCATCTTTAATTATGATCAAACTATGCGTGCCCATATCGATCATTGCTTGGGGATGATTTAAATCCAAAGCTACTAGTCCACTATCATGCTACAAATAGTTCATGCCATAGCTTTATGACCAAATCACATCCTTCATAATACTTCATCATTTAGAAGTGAGGGCATACTTGCAAGATGGATTGCAATAGGTATGTTGAGTATGATACCATTGGTCATTAATATTTCCTTTCCATTTGAGGTGGTCACTTATTAATCTTCACAAAGATTGTGTTGTTGATCATAAGCACATTGTTATATACCTCATTTAATCCTTATTGACATGTTGATTATGCTTGAAAATATCTTCCTCCACGAGTTCCTTGTTTTCTTGTAGGGTTCAAGCCTGAGTATTATTGTCATTTGTTTCAAATCCATGTCCACGTTCAAGTTTGCAAGCTTAAGCTCCATGTTGTTATGAATTTAGTTCTCCATAATTTGCTCATTCGAGTCTAAATCCACAAGCTCTGTCCACTTGATTTTTTAAATCAAGTTCAAGTTAAGCCTCATGTCACTTTGTTCAAATTCAATTTTCAACTCATCTGAATTCAGTTCATACTCCATTTGTAAGTTCACTTGAGTCCAGTTCGAGCTCTTTACATTGTTCAGGTTCAAATCGAAACTCCTTGCACCTATGAGTTCAAGCTCTTTATGTTCGCTTTGAATCCTTGCTTGCAAACATGTCACAAGTTATGTTGAAGTCCATAAGTCTTTGTAAATTCAAGTTCAAAATACGAGTCATGTGGTCCGAATTTTGTTCCAAATTGAGTTCAGTCCGAGTTTGCTTGACTTGAGTTTGGGTTCAGATTGAAGACATGGTTTATTTAAGTTAAGTCCATTCAAGTTTGAATTCTTATTTGAGTTCAATTGTGCCCAATATCTCGTTCAAGTCCTCTATGGCCCAACCCAAGTATTTGCTTGAGTTCAGTTCATAAGGTCCTTCTGAGTCAAAACAGGTCCGAGTATAGTCATATTATCACCCGAAATTTCTGCAGCATTCCGGCATCTCCCCCGTTTAGGGGAAATTACGGAAAACTGGGCCTTTCCCACCACGCTTAAGAAAGCGTGTATGGTAGATGCCCTCTTTCGAGGACACCGCGGCCGTGTAAAGTCTTCAATCCCCCACCACGCTTAAGAAAGCGTGTATGGGTCTTCATTGTACCTGAAAAGAAAAGCATTTGTTTCCCCGCAGGTACAGAGCCGCGTACGGGTACTTAAAATTGTCCCCACCACGCTAAGAAAAGCGTGTATAGGGCCTACCCGCCTCGCCGTAGGTGTCGCACCGGGTTCCCTTCCCACCACACTTAAGAAAGCGTGTATAGGCGGTTTGCCGGCTCGACACGAACGTCGAGAATGGGATTTTAGGTGATTACCCGCCTCGTTGTAGGCGCCGCACCGGGGTCCCATCCCACCACGCTTAAGAAAGCGTGTATAGGCGGTTTTCCGGTGCGCCGCTAACGACAAGGACGAGCTCTCAGAGTTTTAAGTTCAGAAGGGTTATACCTTGGCGACCGGTGGGGTTGGCACGGCGGTGGTTCGAGATAAAAAAAAAGCATACAATGTTATTATTATAATTATAATCATAATATGTTATTATTATAACTAAAAAAAAGATAAATTATTATTATTATAACTGATAATAATAATTTATTATTATTATAACTAATAATAATAACATAAGTAATTATTATAGTTATAATTAATGATAAATTAAATTATCAATTATACTAATAACTAGTTAATCATTAATCTACAGAATAACAAAATGACAGTAGTATTACCTACTGTCTAAATTGAGTTAAGATCGGGTAAAGGTTATGAGATTCGGCTAAGTCAGCAAGAGGAACCAGACTTGGGAGGCTCGGGTTCGCTGCTTAAGAGGGGCGAGGGTCGGTCTGAGGGATTGGGAAAGAGGCGTGGAGGTCGGCTAGGTAGGGCTCCGATCGGGTCTAGGTCGGAGATGGGTAGGGAGATCGAGATCGGAAGCCCTGATTGGGTTCGGCTTCGGCTGTGGGGGTTCGGCGGCCTGGACGTTGTCGAAGGTCTTGCGAATAGCAGGGGGCGAGTCGGAAGTGGCGACGGCTTTCTCTAGATCGGAAGCAGCAACGGGTAGGAGGAGTCGGAGGTAGAGGTTTGGTGGTTTTGACGGGTCGGGTAGAGGCGGAGCTACAGGCGTGGAGGTCTTCGGCTCTGGGAAGGAGACCTGGCTGAGGGAGGAAGATCGGGCAGAGAGGAGGGAGCTTGGGGGTTTCTGCGTGTGAGAGCAGGGAAAGAGCGAATGAAGAGTGCCGGAAATGAGAGCTTCACTTCTCATTTTAAAGCCGTGAGAGGAAGCTTTGTCGAGGCAGATCGCGCGTGGGATCGAGACAGACGCGATAGTTCGGCGCCGCTCGCAGACTGCGGCACTGTAGCGACGGGATTTCAGCAGCGATTTGGGGATGGGGCGTTACAGGTAATGGTTTAGTCTAGTCTTTTTTTTATTTCATTTCTTTTTTGTCTTGGATATCTGAGCAGAAGTCAACACCAACCCTTCTCAGCTTTCTCTTCTTTTTAATCCCACTAATTTTGAAAGGACTATAGACATTGTTTTTAACTTTTAACTTCCATGAATCTTCATGTTCTGACTTGCTTCGAATAGAATCTCCCTACTTTGACTTAAATGGCCCTCCCAATTCAATTATAAATCCCCCCACCTTAGAGCAATCACAAACTTAAATAGATCCCTTAAAGCCCCTCCACCCCCACCAAAATCTATTTCATCTTTATGAACATTCAAGCATAATGCTCTTAGAATTTCAAAGGATCTCATGGGTTGGATTGGTTCAACCTTATTCACTCACTTAACTTGGGCCATTTTTGTTTTCTTGAGGTCAAATTACACCTCTCTCTTCAATGACCTCTAGTTTGTTAACTCTCATTTGCCATTTATTAATGAGGTAGTGGTATCATTTTCAACTCTTCGACTCTAGTTGGATTGGGTCAAGTGGAATTCATTTAGAATATTTTTTTATCCCATTTCATGTGACGATCAACTCATACATGAAAAAGTTTGTTATGGTAGTTCTATTACCTTTTTTCTTACTACTGCTTTTTCTGTCAACTCTTAGTCTAATAGGCTTACTTTCTAGGCTTCTTTGATAAATGTTGAACCACTATGGTTGGTGATGTCGAACGGAGGGGGGTGGGGAAAATAAAAATAAAAAGATCTGAAATTAAATTTCAGATTTTCTTTAATTAAGGGATTTGAATTTGAAATTCAAATAAGATGGAGGGATGGATAAAAAGTGGTTAATTATTCTCTTAATTGGATTCCTTAACAAGGAAGGAAATAATTAAAATAGGGAGAGAGAGGGGCCGACCAAGAGAGAGGGAAGGAGGAGAAGTTGTCCACATTCAATGAATGTGTCTAGGTTCAATGAACATGAAAATTGGAATTAATTCCAATTAATTTCAGATTGGGAGAAATTTGGGGGCTTTCCTAAAAGAGATTTACTAATTAGAAAAATTAATTTAAATCAAATCTAATTAGAAATTTAATTAGATTTAATTTAAGTAACTTTCCTAAAATAGAGATTCTTATTTAAGAAACAAATTCAAATTTGTTACCAAATTAAGAAAGCCAAAATAGGAAGGGCTTTGAATGAAGGATGGACTTTGTGGAGCCAAAGGAAGAGGGAGGAGGTGTATAGGTTCAATGTATTTGGGTTTAGGAATCAATTAATCAATCAATTTCAGATTTGATTAATTGATAGAATGAAAGGAAACATTCCTAATTAATTGTAATTAATTAGGAAGAAATTTGAAATTCAAATTGGATTAATTTTGAATTTAAATTTCTTTCTGAATTAAGGACATTTAGGAAAGAGAAGTTTTTAGAGGGAAGTGATATTAGGGATGATGGTGGCCGGCGATTTGGGGAAAGAAAGGGGCTTGGGCGGCGGCGTAGAGGTGGGGAGGGGAGGCCTTTGGCCGGCAGTTTGGTAGGGAGGAGTAGGTGGCGGTTTAAGAAAAATAAGGAGAAACAAAAAAAAAAGAAAAAAAAGGATAAAACCGTGAGCCCGGACGCTTCCTGCGGCTGACGGGTGATGCGTTGCCCTTCACCAAGAGACTTCAAGCCACGAGCTCGGACCCATCCTACGGCTGATGGAAATTATGATTCCCTCCTATAGGGATCTCCCCTAAGTCCTTCCAAGGAACAAAAGTACAGAACAATTTTTTTTATTAAAACTCCATCATACCATTACAATAGCAAGGGCTTCTATATATAGGCATCAGAAATAAAATAAACTAAATAAAACGATCATGCCCCTAGGGCTTACATAAGACTAAACCCTTAAGTAAGGGTAAAAATGAAAAATGCATAATTAAAATAAAAATTAAAAATAAAAATTTAAGATAACGTGAGACGATCACGGCCGTCGATCTTCAGCCCTCCTCGGATAGGCATGGACGGTTGGATGTCTGCATCAGTTGGCCTTTGGATTGTATTGGGCAACTTCAATTGTTGCAAGTTCTAGTATGAGAAGGTTGGGTTCAACCTAATGCTTATTAACAAATTTATGGACTTCAATAATGCTATTTTTGAATATATTCTTATTATGTTTCTTCATCACTCTTTCATTTGATTCAATAATAGAATTGAAAACTCTATTAGGATCAAACTTTATAGAGTTTTGGTGAATCTGAGCTGGTTTGATCTTTTCGCCATTCTCCTTATCAAGGGTGTGATCTCCCCCCAATAATGGTCACTTTCCTCTCATGAAATTAATTGTGGTCCAACCCTCTAATAGACAGATATTTATGTTCTAGACTTCTCATCATTGTTATAGAGATATTATTCTCAAAGCTTGGATCCATCACTTTCATTGGGAGCCCATTTATATTTTTTATCAAAAATTAAAATATCTAAATAAAAGTTTGAAATATTAGATTTGTTCAAGCCTTTCCAGCGTCATTACTTCTCAGTTCTCATAAAGAGGGTCAACTTAAAGAAGATTTTCTGAACATTCAAGCTAAAATTATCAACTATCAATTCACTAATTTAAACAATATGCTTACTTTTTGCATCATTGAAAGAACCAAAGCTAAATGGCGTAGTAATGAGGAGGATGAACTAAATTTTTTCCTCCCAAAATTAGATAAAGGAATTTAAATTTCATTTAGGATCGCTTTACTCCTGAATGTATATTTATCTTCTATTCAATATTTGAAAGAGTTGTTCAACTCATCTTCTAATATGGATGCTCAACCCTCTTACCTTCCTCCTCGTAAAGAGGGTCATATAACTTCACCTCTTCATATCTCAACCTAAAGATGCTTTTCTGAACATAAACGCTAAAATTGTCAACTATGAATTTACTAATTTAAACAATATGCACACTTCTTGGATCATTCAAAGGACCAAAGCTAAGTGGCGTAGTAATGGGAACGATGAACTATAATTTTTTCTAAACCAAAATAAGACGAAGGAATTTAAATTTCATTGAGGAGTGCTCTTCTCTGAACTGCTTTACACTCTAGCATGCCTGTTAATGTTTGACACAAACTTATTTGGCATAAACATTTTGTTCTGCGGTTCTCAATCACATCATCTCTTACCTTTGTAACTACACAATTGGATGGGAAACATACAAGTGCTTTGTAAACGACTGGGCTGTCTGACTTTCCTTGACCAGGTGTTAGACCGATCAAGGCTACTTCTGTGATAACATTTATGTTACCTAAATTATTTCTACAAATATTTTCCTTTTCCAGTTTTTGTAGATAATACAAAGATCTCTCTGGTCTTCCAAATGTCAAATCTGGTTTGACTCTAGAGCCTTATAATTCTTTTTTTTTTTTTTGAGTCCCAATGGCCAATATCCGTTGACCGTTGCAAAAATGAACCGGTGAAACTTATCATTTGAAGAATAAGCGTCCTGTACAATGTGTTGGGATTTATGATGGCAGATTTGATGCCTACCTGTCCCAGTTCATGGTGTTTTTTTGAATTACCTCATAGGAAACAAAATTGTCAGAAATTAAGAAAAAAGGTATTTTAGTTGCCTCAAAATGAATTTGATCGCATGAAGACCCATCCTTAACAAATTTAGATCAAGATATTCTCAGAAAAGTATTTCATTACTACATATTAGTAGTATAAATGTTCTTAAATTTAAGAAGTTGCTTCTATTGGGTGATATTTCAGGTTTAGCAAACTGCTCCAAATTCCGTAGAGTTTGACATATCCTTCTTCCGAGTTCTGAGGCATTGTGTTGTTTATGGCTTCATTTATTCTCATTTATTCTGTCTCGGGTCCTTTTTACTGACCGCGGATCTATCCTTGGTCTGTTTTCTTATGGGTTTTTCCTATTTCTTTCTTTTGTATGACTTGTAATCGCTCTTTTTAATTTAATTTGAGTCATCTCTCAAAGTTGTCCCCCCCAAAAAATTATAAGCAATAAAGATGAGTGTAACAGGCATCATCATTGTCAAACAACATCATTGGTGGTTAAATTCTAATTTATTTATTGATACAAGATAGATGTACGACCTGTCTCACACATTGTGCCAGACCCTGCCATCAGTGTACATGCGATGCTTTGCAGATACTTGGCTTTGGTGGGGCCATTATTCCGCAAAAGATAAGAATAAACATGACAATGTTGAGGATGGTGTAGATAAACAAAGTACTTCACAGCATTGATTTCACTATAGAGCGCTTTACCTTATTCCTACCCTCCCTCATCATTTTCTAGCGCTTACCAAAACAAACAAACTAAATGAATTTATCTTTTAGATCACTATCGCCATCATTGCTTTTGTCTTAATTATTTGGGTCGGCTTTTTCTGAGAGAGGTTAGCAACAAAAGTTTATCTATGTATTCTTCAAACACATATGGGGATTTTCCCCGTATGTGTCAAATAGTTTTCCGTTATATTGCTCTAAATCTTTGCATACTTTATGGACTAGCTTGTCATTGTAAAATAACTGATTGATTGATCATTAACCATCTTCATGTTTTGGCAGTTGGGTATTGTCATTAGGGCAGCAACATCCAGTCATATTCCTCAAACAAGTTTTATTCTGATAGCAATGGGAAGCACAGGGATCTTGCTTTTAGGATGGCGAGCTTTAGCATGCAAACTCCTTTCTGTACAAAGCAATAAAAATGATGTTTATAGGCGTGGCAACCCATTTGAGCTTTTTGAGGTAAGTTGGTAATTGACCTCATCTTCTGATGTTAATTAAGAAGTTCAGTAAGTTAATTTTCGGAGCAGCAGCTTCTTCTATGATGGAACAATGTTATCTGTTTGTATAAGTGAGCTCAACACCTAAAAGCCATACGTCATAGCCTTTTTCACCTTTCGACCTATACAACCTTTTTGTATTTCATAGCCACTCTTCCAGTTTGTTAATATGGCCACACCACCCTGTCATACGTTGATCGTTTTCCATCTTCATATATTATTGTGCCTTTGTAAAATAAATGTAATATCTGAGCTATCCGATGGCTCCTTATAATTTTTCATGTTTCCTTCTTGCAGTTGCTGACATCATTGGTGCGGAGATGGTGACTTCAGCCTTTGCGGTATTTATTTATTGTCTTGTTTTCCCTACATTTTAGTCTGCCATACGTACATTTTTTATGGAATGTTATGTGTTTTAATGAATGCAAGCATTTTAACAAGCAACATTCATGATTATTTAAAATGAATCCAGTACTGACCTTTTTTAATTTCCTGGACAAACGAAGCATGCCAAGTTCTGATTCAATGTCTTCATTAATGTTGGTAATTATGACTTAATTGTCTTTATGTCTGCCGCTTGTTCATCAAACCATATAAATGGCTGTCAGAAAATGCTTATGAGAATCTCATATCTCTTTTTTTGTTTATTTCTCACTTAAGTATCTAAATCCATATTCCTAACCCTTTCTTTGTTTTTTTTTTCATTTTTTTTTATAAATTATAATTATTTGATAACAACAGGCCTGAATCCACAATTTCAATAGCACCAAAAAATACAATATAAGTGTTAATTTTATAATTTAAGAAAGTTTTTATGTGCAGAAATGCTTTTTTTTTTTTAACTACTATTTGTTCAATTCATTAGATATTGCTCGAAAAACATAGGAACCCTTTATGATCTTTCTGTTTTTTTATTTATTCTTGGTTCAGTTTGTCTTATTACTCGAAATTGGATTGCAAACCCAAGTGGTGCCAAATAGGAATTTATGGACCCAATTCTGGTTAATATTAAATGTGTTAGAATTAATTAAGATTATTTATAATTATATAAATATTATAAGATGTGATTTATATTTATATTAAAAATTATTATTATTATTATATGTCCTCATTGTGAAGGATATTTTTTTATTACTCCATTATATTGTTTGACTGATAAGTCTTCAAAAATTTGTTTGATCGGCAACGCAATATTTAAATCAAAAACTTCCAAAATAAAATCTACGCTCAATTGTACTTTGATTTCAACAAATGTATGATTGAATTGAATGTCTCTACTACTAAACCAAGCATTTGAAATATATTTGAAAAAAATTTATCATTAATTGAGGGACCAAATGTCTTGCTAGATTTCTATCATCTGAATATTATTATTTGACTATTAACTCATAATTCTATCATTGGATTCTATTTGTAATAACTCGTATTTTAATTTTTTGCTAAATTTTTTCTGGAGTCATTATAGTTCCAAATCTTAATATGTTTTCGCTATAGTATTTTGATCGAAGTATTTTACTTACATGAATTTTTTCGTAATTTTTGGGCACTGGTGAAAATCCTTAAGGAATTTGTACCTATCAGTACAAATGAGGATTTTGGGACCGTCAGATGTCCGTTTTACAAATTGATTTCACCGATATTTTTTAAATAATATCTTTTATTTTATAAATATTTTTTTGTAATTTTAAGGGCTTATTAAAAGAAAAAAAAATTCTTCTAATTTAGATTTTGAGACATCACACTATTTGTGGATAATTAAGTTATGTAATACTTACAATGGGAATTAGATAATTGTATTTAATTGTATAATCCATTTGTGGGTCCTTGATCCTTAGCAACCTTGATGGTAAAGGCATCTTGTTGGTAGTGATAGGGATAGATTTGTTTGAGGTAATGCCTCTTCGCCATCCTATGATCCCTTGGTTGACTCCTATCATGCCCAAGGGATCAGCAAATGATTATTGCTCACTGGCATATCCAGCATGAGTAGTGGAAAAGAACTCAACCATAACGTTGTATCCTCAACGTTGATGTGATTGTTGGTGAGTTCCAACAATCCCACCAAAGTCCTTAGTTGCTATAAGGAAAAAACATATTTGAATGGACCTTCCCTCAGGCATTGGGCTAGAGCCGTTTGGGCAACTGCAAGCTCCAGAACTTTGACCTCTAGCATCTCTCTGTTGAACCTAGGGCTCTCCTGGCTCCTATCTTATCTTCTGGAGAGCTTGGGATTTCCTCTGAGATTCTAGGCATTCGTGAACTGTATGAAGAACATCCTTTTGAACTCGGTGAAGGATATGATGACACGTACTGGTAGGTGCAAGAACCTTTAAGGAGAAGGCTCCTTCAAGTTGATACAGAACAATCGGCACTTTAGTGTGTCATTAACGTCCATCAATGAAGATGTTGACTCAAAGTACTCAATGTGATCTATGGAGTCTAATATTCCTTGGTATGACTCTAGGTGTCACAACCCATTCCGATAGGACCAACAAAAAGATAGGTCATACCGTATTGAATTTGGAGAGGCCAACCGACGATTTAAGTTCTGGGGGACTAGTTAGATAACTTCTAGTAATTTATATAGATCATAGAGCTTCTAATTAACTTCCATAAAAATAATAAAATAAATTCATCTACAAGTTTTCTTTCATTCCAACAAGATGTATATACAATGTTTGCAATATAATACATGGCTACGCAAACCCATAATAGAGAAATAAAATAATAGTCATGATTATATAAAAACTAGGGAAATACCTATACAGACTCAGACATATTAGATCCTGAGCTCAGAAAAGAATTTTACAATTTCTACACTACTATGAAATGTTAGGCGACATAATACACTAATGTATAAAATTTACTATTCCATAATATAACCAAATTACTAATGATTGAGCAGAACACTATCTCAAACTTTTAATTGTACTATAATATTATTTTTTGGGTTCCATATTTATTTTTTAGATAATTAAAAGGTGAACATTTCAAATTATCTAGTGCAAAATTTTTCAGAAAATCTCTAAATATTCATGATTGGTGTCTCTACAACATATAGAAAGTTGCATGGTGAAATATTTATCAATGCTAAGTTATCCTTAGTTTTCGGTAACGAAAATATAAATTTAATCAAAAATTTTAAAAATATTTATATTTTTAAAAACCGAGATAGGCAAAATGTCACCTATCTCGATCCATATAATTCTCAAAACTTGGCGAACAGCTAAAAATAATATGAAGTGGCTCAAAAAAAACTTTATCTCTCTAGAAATCTCTCTCCTCTCTCTAAGTCGACTGCTTGTGATGAATGAGCAGAGTGTATAGTGAAAAAAGATATTTTAAATAAGAAATTTCAGTCTAGCGCCGTGGCGCCCAAAACCCAGCATCGCTATGTTAGTTTAAAATGTCCAAAATACAGATAACACAACGTCGGTGCGCCACCTTTCCAGCATCGTGATGCCCAAGGAGAAAAAATTCATATTTCACAAACATGCATTCATACCCCTAGAACCCACTTCAAAATACATGCAGATTTTTAAATGCATACAGATCATTCCCAGACACATGCAAGGGAGTTCAAATGCAAAAAATAAATCAGATTACTTGACTTTTAGTCAGGTCAGAATGGTTTGAACAATATTATATTCTTGAAGGTGTCAGACTTTGTTAGGTTTTGAACTCACTGACTCCTCAGAGAATGCATCATGAAACTCCCGCACTACCGAGACATCAAATAGAGATTTGGAGTCTAGGCTTCTATCTCAAATAAATGCTAGAAACCCACAACAACCTTCCTCCATAACTTATCTACCTGAACAACAAATATCATATATGAGAAAACTCCTATAACTCCTTGAAATAAATGGTTCTTACTATCCAGAAATAGTGTAAGCCCCTTTTTCAAACAATTAATCTGAACTTCAAATCGCCTAAACTAATCCATATCCAGAATGATATCAAATTTGGACATAGGTAATAAGATCAAACTAGATCTCCACTTTTTTCCAAATATCTCAATATCAAAGAAATAGACTTTACTAGCAACTATATCGTCCCGAGTTGGTAAAATAGTAAACACAGATAAAGATAGTAACATGGAAGGAAAGTGAAGTGAATTAAAATTCTCCTCAGAAATAAACAAATGAACGACTTCAGAATCAAATAAAATATGATAAGGTATATCAAAAATATAGGTCATACCTATAACTACATCTGAAACATCCCTAACCCGGTGCTGAGTCAAGCTATATACACATGTCTGAACTAAAGCTGGAATAGCAGGACAGCCAGACTCTCTCTGTCCTCTCAGATAGCCATCTTACTACAGAAACTATCACAAAAGTAGAACCATTAACTAATCCCTCAGCAACCACGTGTGACAGAGCTATCCTTGGTCTCCCTGCTGATCTAACAAAACTCTCTGACTTGGACTCAGAACGTCGATCAAGTCTTACCTGCGGGCACTCAGCTACCTGTGTTCAAACTGACCACATCAGAAACATTATCCCGTTATCATGTAGCACTGACCCAGGTGTCTCCTGCCACAACTCTGACACACAAGTGCCCCATTGACAAAACCTCCAAAACCACTAGAACTAGCCATACCATCACCACCTAAAACCAATGCAGACTAACCACTTCTCTTGGATTCTTCAAGTCCAAACTTGCTCATCTTCCCAAAAAAATTCACTACTATATGCCTCGTTGGAAAATATCTTTATGTTAATATCCCATCATTGTAGGGTAGCTAATAGATCATTTGTAATCAGACGGGCTCTCTCCACCAACTCAGAAAGATCAATAATATGAATCAAAACTAACACCGTGCTCAAATTATCTTGGAGCCCTCTCAAAAATTTATAGCACTCTTTTTTAGAAGTGTTAATCAGTTGTGGAGTATACGTGGTGAGAGCAGTGAACTATGCCTCATACTGAATAACTATCCTGCTCCCCTGAATAAGCCTCAGAAAAGCCTCATACATCTACTTCAGTGTAGACAGATGTATGAACCATGTCCTAAAAATATTTGTAAACTCCTGCCAACTGATTTGGAAGTTTAGTCTCCTCTAAAACTTCTTCTGCTGACCTAACCACCAGCACTCTACTTCACCGTATAATAGAAAAATAATTAATGGTATCTTTCCTTCAAGAAACTATATCCCATTGAAAGTCTTTTTCAGCCTCATCAACAAATCTTCTGTTGCTCTAGGCTCAACAACACTCTTGAACCTCAGAGGCTTCAACCTCATAAACATCTATAAATGTCTGTCAATATCATCAAATTGAACAGAGAAAATCCTTCTCTAAGCTTCACCCATCAGTTGGACTACTAGATTGCCAAATTATGAAATCGAATCAAAATACACCGTAAAAGTGGTACTTTGCACTAGTGCTTTCTGACTAGCACTCTACCCATCTGTCATATATGGGTCTATTGGATCCATAAAAAAATCACATATGACACTCAGATGAATAGACATGCATATTAAAATAAGCATAAATGGATACCCAAATATTGCCCAGAACTCTCACTCGACTATAGATCAATTGTTATAACTCTTTTTTACAATCAGTCTAAAAATGGACTGTCACAACCCAACCCAATATAACCCATAGAAATATAGGCATAGCGTGTTGAATTGGGATAGGCCAGCCCCAGATCTAAGTGTTGGGGGACTAGTAAGATATCTTCTATTAGTTTATACAGACCATAGAACTTCTAATTAACTTTAAATATAATAAAATAAACTCATCCAAAAATATCTTTCCATTTCATCAAAATATATATACATCATTTATAATATAGAAGATTATTATATAGACCCAAAATAAAGAAATAAAATAAATAGTCATGATTGTACAAAAATTAGAGAAATACTTATACAAACTCAAACAAATTAGATCTTGAACCCTCAGCTACTCAACTGCTCTTTTCTTTTCCCTCTAACCTGAAATAAGAAGCAGAATAGGTGTGAGCCAACATAGTTCAATCGATCATTTATGCTACTCTGATACCAAAAAGGGATTGTAACAACCTAATCTGATATAACCCATAAAAAGACTGGTCATACAGTGTTGAATTGGGATAGGCCAGCCCAAGATCTAAGTTCTAAGGGACTAGTTAGATATCTTCTATTAATTTATACAAACCATAGAGCTTCCTATAATTTTAATAAATAAAATAAAATAAACTCATCCATAAATTTTTTTTCATTTCATCAAAATGTATATACAATATTTATAATATAGTACATGACTACACAGTCCCAGAACAGAGAAATAAAATAAACATTCATGATTATACACAAACTAGGGAAATACCTATACAGATTCAAACAAATCAGATCCTAAACACTCAGCTACTCAACTAGCTATTTTCCTTCTCCCCAACCTGAAATAGGAATCAGAATACTGTGAGCCAACATAGCTCAATAGGTCACACCCACCGATCTGAATTTCAAACCATTCATTTATTTAGCATTTAAATGAATATAAATGCAGTTTATAAGAAATTTATTTAGCGGAGCATAATATTAATTATAGATATATGAAATGATGGAGACTCTGCACTAAAAATAAGTAAATAAGTACTTCATATATTAGAGCAAAAAATAACAAGTTTCATTCGGGCACTAATACCTCCCATCAAAAATAGGCCCTTATGACTCTCATGCTAGCATATGAGTAAATAGACTCTTATAACTCCAATACTCATCACATATCATATATGTAAAAATTCAGGCCCTTATGAATCCCTGTGCATTTAGCATCTAAACAGAACTTTCAAAACAGAACTCCTATCACACATCAGATCTCCTCAGAATTACATAACTCAAATATATAAGCATGTATATCATTACATTGTAGTAAAAGAAATCTAAATAAATCAGTTTCAGAATTTCACAAAATGCTTCAATGATAGACAACAAAACTATCTACTAAGTAAAAATTTTATAATTTTAGAATATTACCAGACTATCACGGATTTTTCAAAGTATTATTTTGAAGTTTTAATTATACTATGAGCTTATTTTTTAGATCAGAATTATTTTCTAATTTATCAAAAATCCCACATTTTTTAATTTACTTGGTGAAAATTTAAAAAAAAAACTAAATGTCCAGAAGTAACATATCTATAACATACAGAAAGTTACACAATGAGTTTTGTAGATATAAAGTTATCCTAATTTTTTCCTAACTAAATTATAAATTTAATCAGGAAAATCTCAAAACTCTCGTATTTTTTAAAATTGAGATAGGTAAAATGTATCATATCTCGAGCCGGATAACTTTCAGAATTGGGCCAATAGTAAAAAGTGGGTTGAAGTTCTCAAATCCTAGCTTTCTCTCACTAGAAATCTTCTCTCTCTATCCAACTGCCTTGAATGAGAGAAATGGATTTAAAAAGTGAAAAGGATATTTTTCATATTTAATTTGAGCCTGGCACTATGGTGCCCAAACATACACGACACAGCACTCCCCTTATAAGAGCATTGTGCCACAACACCATAACACCCGTAATAAATTGGACAAAAGATAAAGAGCTCAAAGCCGCGGTGCCGCCAAACCTAACGCCGTGGCACCCTAAGGGAAAATTTTTTTTCGAGTTTCCAAACATGCACAACAGACCCCCAGGACCGCATCAGACCATATTCAGACACTCATACTCATGCAGAATACTCATAAACACATGTAAAATGTGCTAAACACTAGGTGGGGCATCTTAAATTGCAAATTTCCTTTATCGAATCGGACCAAAATGGGTACAACTGTACACAAATTCAGTATGTGTTACACTAGGTGGGGAATCTTAAATTTTACTTGCAGTCTTACTTATGTGATCTCCCTAACGATTGATTTAGTTTGTTGTGATTCCCTCCTCACTCACTTGGGTAGTAGTTCACATTTATAGTGGGTGTCAAAGTTAATGCTCTAGCACTAGATCATCCTCTTCAAGCAATTGATTCCAAGAATCCTTCTTGTATTTTCATAGAGACATAATGGTTGAGCTAGAGAGATCTGCACCTAATGGTTTGTGTGAACAGTGCAAATGGCATATAAGATCCTTAAAATGATATTCAACCCTTTATTTATAGAATTGGAAGGATTATAAGAGATGGCACACTTAGAGAAATAATAAATAATACATGATCTAACTATTACATATACGTGGACACTCTAGGGTCATATATTGACAACCATCTTGGGGCATGGCATTGGCTATGTGGGCTCCAAAAATTCGGCCCCGGCCTCCCCGTGTTTGCTTTCTTCGGGGAGTGTTAACGGAATTAAGTTTTAGGGTAAATTTTGGGAAGGCGGATGAATTTGTAAATAAGACACTATCCAGAGATTTTGCCCTCATTTTGTGAGGACTTTATAATCTAAGTTCTGGTTTCCTATAGGCGCAAGCCCCTATAGTTAATTACCCCTCCCGATAACGAGAGAGAACTTTCGATTAAGGCTAGTCGTCAATCAGATATATTGTATACATAGATACGTAGTATTGGGCATATAGTAGCAACATGGGTTTGGATATTGAAAATTGAATATTTAAAATCAAAAATTTCATCATCTTGCACTTAAAGAGGATGGTAAGGGAATGGATGATGGACCCGATCAAGATCTTATGGTTCCGTCGTCCCGGGCCATCGTGGTCTCTGGTCTACTTAGTCAGAGGAAGTAGTCGACCCAACCTGACAGAAGGATCCTTGTCGAAAGTCATGGGTTGCTTCGTCCAAGGGTACCTTGTAGACCTTGGGGGAGTGTTTATCTAAGGGGATAAATTTGAATCCACCTTAGCAAACAGAGGGCTTTGTGCCCTATCGATCATATCCTATTGATTCATATCTCAAGGATTTAATACCACTAAGGAATGTATTGGCTCTGGCCATAACGGCTATCTTGTGGTGCCGGTAAAACCACTTGGTTCAGAGGGCCCCAGGTCATAACTGTTTATTTGCAATGCCATTTGGCAGCGAAACTGTCGGTTAGAGGATACGTACCACATCCTTACTGGCAGGAGATTATTTGATAATGGATCCTAGTTATATTTTCGACTAGGCATTAGCTTTATGTGAGCTGAAGTAATTTTTCATATTTATCCACCTCGATAAATTATTGCGAAGGGTGGATGGGTTTGACGGTGATTTATTTCAATTTTAAATAATTCTGGATTTGGGATTTTTAGATATTTGAGTTTTTACGGGTATTTGGGTGGGATTTGAATGTTTGGAATTAACCCTTTCGGTTGATATTTTCTGATCAACATGGCCATCATCGGGGTGTATGGGGTCATTTAAAAACATTTATATTTTGTAGATGTTTGAGGGCATTTTGAAATACTTGAAACTAACCCCTCCGATTGATATCTGCATTCAACATGGCCATCATCGAGGTGACTTTAAGGTCATTTACATTTAAGAATTGAACCTTATCGACTCTGTGAATTTGCTGACAGAGGATCAGGTTCTTCGTTGTTGTAAGTTTTCGTTAGTGAACCATTTTTTAATAGACCTTGAAGGCCTAATATGAACTATTAAATAAAATATCTCGATCGATACCACGACCGCATATTTGTTTAATGGTTCGAGCCGTGTCGACTCCTATCTATCCATATAAAAGGATCAGGCTCGAATTTGGGTTCATTTATTAACCCGTGCAGCATCCCTAGACGTCACGTGTGTACCAATAACACGCTCGACGGGGCCCATACAGGTGTTTGGGGGTATTTTATAATTATTTACCAAACCTTGTCGACTCCTATTTACTTGCTTAGGAGGATTAGGTTTAAATGTATTGACCCACACAGCATCCCTAAACGTCACGTGTGTATCAATAACACATTCGCCGGAGCCCATGCGGTGTTTGGGGGTATTTTATAATTATTTATCAAACCATGTCGACTCCTATTTACCTGCTTAGGAGGATCATGTTTAAATTTATTGACCCGCACAACATCCCTAAACGTCACGTGTGTACCAATAACACATTCGCCGGGGCCCATGCGGGTGTTTGGGCGATTGCACTTACCCCTTTGTGTGCCTATGTGTATACAAATTATGGTGCATGTGCGGGGGTATTTTGGATATTTGACGAGCCTCCTATGACAGCTCGTAGGAGTTTGTGTTTGCTGCATTTTTTTGTAGTATTCGCAGATACTACTACATATGTTTGCAAGATAGTTGATGTCGATCATAAGGACTTTCACATGACTTGTGTGGACCTTGTATATTGAACTTCTGTCATCTGCCTATAATTTACAACATCATTCAATAATTTCATACATTTGTTTGCAATCGAACTACATATTTCCTCCCATTTCATTGCTTGCAAAGTTGAATGTTGTTGATTATGTTCTGATGTTGATTGGAAGAATGGTGTAGTATTCGTCACATATTTATTGCTTCCATGTATATTATAGGCTCTTTGTCATTTTCGAATGTGATCTGTTTCATGCATAGTGAGCCTAACAATATTCCTTGTTAATATTTGCATTCTAAGCATCATGAAAACTTTTATTACTTATGGGCAACTTCGTTTTATCGATCGTCGTTACTTGCGAGGGTCTGGTGTATTTGTTTACACCTAAGTAACATTAGATGTGTATGAGCTTCTATGTCTTATTCATAAACACACTATGATATTCCTTGTAAGTACAGTATTTCCCATTAGTGTTTGTAAGTGAGCGTTGACTGTTGGATGAGCTACACTCATTACTAATTTCTTCATACATTTTAACCCCCATTGCTTATAGAGTTCAATACATTTGACTGCATTTTGATCTTGTGTTCGTAATAGATGTGCATGGTTGTTTACATGTAAATGAACCATATTAAATGTTACTAGTCTTCCACCGTCATGTGAAGATGACTTGAATCTTGCATAATGAATTCTCTTGATAACACTTGCATTTCAATTGAAGTGATAATTCCTTATGTTCATTGAAAATCTTGTATTGTTAACATGTCATTGTATTCTCCATTTGCTCCTTATTGTTGATTGCTTGCAATCAATATGACGGTTGAATTCCTATTCATATGATTTCTGTGCACCTTCATTAGCCTTGATTTTCAATATATGTATGAAACCCTATTGCCATGAGTCCCCTATCTTCATGTAAATCATTCCTTCAGAATATTGTCCACCACTACTCTTTCATTTATCCATTAATATTCATCATTTCTTTTATTCCTTAATGTTGCTCACAATCTTTATTCAACTTTCATTCAAATAGATTGGGTTGTAACTTAGCATCTTGTATTTTCATTTTAGTGCATAATTGTTAACTGAAAGCCCAATTCACCGTTAGGCAAATTCATTTCAAGTTAAACATGATTCCTTATGCTTATTCATTTGAGTTCAAGTTCGAGTCATTTATTATTTACGTTCAAGCAAAGTTCATTTGAGTTCATTGCGGATTCGAGTTCAAGTTCAATGTCAAAGTTCTTTGTTATGTTGTTCAAGTCAAGTTCATAAGTCCTTTATTCACCAGAAATTTCGGCAGCCTCCCGGTGTCTCCCCCGTTTAGGGAAAACTACGGGAAACTGAGTCATCCCATCATGCTACTAGAGTGTGTATGGTAGGTGTCGGGGGACACCAGGCTATACATCTTTTCATCCCACCACGCACCACGCTACAAGGGGGGGGGGGGGGGGGGGGGGGGGGGGGGGGGGGCTCCAAAGTACCTACATGAAAACAAACACAAGTGGCTTTCCCTGCCATGTCACAAGGGCGTGTACAGGTACTTAGGGACTCCCCACCACGTTACAAGAGCGTGTATAGGGCTTACCCACCTCGTCGTATGCGTCGCACCGGGCTCCCTCTTACCGTTCTATAAGAGAGCGTATAGGTGGTTCTTCGATCCACCACAAACGTCAAAAATGAGATTTTAGGTGACTACCCGCCTCGTCGTAGGCGCCGCACTGAGTTTCCCCCGACCGTGCTACGCGAGCACGTATATGGGGTTTGTCGTTCCGACGCAAATGACGAGAAAAGAAATCTGAGTGAACTGAACAAAAGGGATCCCACACTCCCCTCTTCTTCTTCTTTTTCCTTTCTTTTTCTCTTTTCTTTTTTTTTCATAATTTTCTTCAACTCCTTTTTTTCCTTTTTTTCCTTTTTTAGTAATAATAATAAAATAATAACAATGTTAATATTAATATTATAATTATATTATATCATCATAATATTATTATTATACAATATTAATGATGATAATAAAGTAATATTATTTCAAATAATAATATAATATTAATATTAATATTAACACTAATAATAATCAACATTAGTAATAATAATAATAATAATACTAAGTATCATAAGTATTAATAATAACGCAATTAATAATAACAAATAAATGACTAAACTCAATATAACCTGCTCTGTGACTGTGTGGGAGATCGATTCAATCTTGAGGCCGACTACGTGGATCAGAGTAGGCGAACTCTAGAGACTGGTTCACTGATGGATGAGGGATCGGTTCGGTTAAGAGGTCTGGGTCTCGGCTTGGCGTCGGGTTGAGGTCGAATAAGCACGTGAAAGGAAGATAGGTGGCTACCTTCACAGTGAGCGAGCTTTGATCGTTACTTCCGATCGAACAGAGAAGGGAAGTCATCTAAGGATCGAAGTCGGGTAGCAACGAAGAAGGCGGAGAAGCGCGCCAAAGGAAGAAAGTTCGTGTTGTTGATTCCGATCAAATGTCGTAACTTCTAACGTGACTGGAAGGGAACGCTGTCGAAGGAGGCGGATGTCTTTGGCTAGGACAAAGATGAGACGGAGGTTCGTATGAAAATGGAAGAAGAAGAAGGTGATGGAGTCAGGATTAGGGCAAGGATTCTTCGGCCTTGGCTTGTGGATTTTGACTGTAGGTAATTAGAGAAAGGGACAGGAGAGAGAAGAGTAGTGGAAGGAAGAAGCGAGAGAGGAAATCGTGGAGGTCGGCCGTGAGTTCCGTTTAGGCTTGCGGAGCTCTTACGCGTCGGAAGGAAGAAGTTTACGGGAGTTCTATCGGGTGTGGGAGAGCTAGAAGAAAACCAACGAGAGCTGTTCGGCTCTCATTTTATTGACGAAGGTGAAGGCGAGACTTTCACATGCAGGAGATGAGATGGACGCGATATATTGACGCCGTTGCAGACTATGAGATTTAATACTGTAGCAGGCAATAGGGATTTCTGCATGATTTGCGGGATGGGGTGCTACAGGTAATCATTTTAATTTTTTTTAATGTTATTCCTCTTTTTCTTTTGGCTGTATTGTATAGGTTAACAAATACCTCCCAACAAATGTGTTATGCATCTAGAGCGAATCACTGTTTGTTGCATGTTGATTGACCATATGAATCTCTAGATATTTGTCCTAAATGTCACACCTGGGGTTTTCATTTAGCGGATCTCCAAAAATTTATTTGGATGTCACGCTAATTTTCTTTCTTTATAGCTCTTTAGACAAATCTATAGATAGTTGACATGTTGGCTTGAATTGGGACCCGTAGGATAGTGATACATTACTTCACACTTAGATCGCTAAAACATTGCTTCATAGATTGATGATGCTAGATAGCACCACATTCCTTGCTCTTCTTTCAACATCATCGTCACTTTAGTTTATAGCCTTTCTATATATGCTCAACATTCTTCTTTGCTACAATCATGAAGAGATGTAATATTTCTGCTGTATAATTGCAGGCATTTTTTAGGATACTCTTTTTATAGCTTTGGCTCGATTCTTGAGATTTTTGTTCTCTCTGCCCTGTGCTTTGTGCGGCAGACATTGGTGAGGAGTTGCCTTATTTGTCATTATAGATGTTTCAGGAGATTTGTATACCTTCGGCCCTATGCTTCTTGCTTTGGTGGGCTTGATGAAGGAGTAGATGCCGGTGATCGAAAACCCTTAAGGTTTACACTAGGTCGATGGCGAAAAGTCATCGATCCAGAGCTTTGTGCATAGCAGACTTGTTAATGACGAAATCCTCTTAGTTCAACCATAAGCTTTTCATGAACTTTTGGATAATTTCTTTGGTCCTTTGCTTTGTGCTTCGACGAACTTGTTGAAGAAAAATTTCTTTGATCCTTGCTTGATGCTTTATGGATTTGTTGAAGAATTTATTGGTTTCGGATTTGGTTAATAATACCAAATGTAGGTATAATCTTAATCCTTAACCAGTCGAGGAGACTTTAATCCGAGTTACTTGAGTTCATCAGATTGGGTGAGCTAAAATTTGATAGCTCTTCATTTTCTAGTTGTTGAAATGGGCGTTCCTCTACTACGGCCTTTCTTATGGCGTGTTGAGTAGATGGAACTGCCAGCGATCCGACCATATTTGGGCATGTTGGATCTGGCCTTTTACACCCATTCAGGCTTCAGACTTGAGCTATGGGAAATACTCTTCCCAATACTGAATCTACTGAAGTTAGTAGATTTAGAGTCATCCTTTGTGGTTGCAGATTTGAAGTCTACGGACATTTAGTAATTATTCGCGACTCATCCTTTCCGTTGGGACTTTGATTCTTCAGTCATTTAGGAGAATTTTGTGGACTGACTACTTGAACTCGTCAAGTCAAATTGGCATTCATTCTTCATGCAGTCCCTATTGACGGGTTGACGAAGTGGGGGTTCCGCTACTACGGCCTTTCTTTTGGTGTGTTGACTAGACGGAGCTGCCAGCAATCCGGCCATATTTGAGTTTGTTGGATCCGACCTCTTACACCCATTCGAACCTTAAGCTTCAGGCTGTTGGAAAATTTTAAGCTTTTCTGGCTCGATTTGTTTGAGCATGTAGTCACAAAAATCTTTCTTTTGACTCTTGAAATCTTGGTACACTGAAAGAAACGGTGTCCCGAACTTTCAGGAAGATCACCTGTGCATGTGTTAACAATGGAATTCGACGTATCCTTATTCGAAGAAATATAAGGCTTGATGATTTTAATTGTTTATTTGGAGATCCCGGCACGTAACACGGTGCCAACCCAAATACTCAATTAAGTACCCCCATCTCGCGAGGAGATTTTGAAATGGGATAAATTTAGAGTTTTTTTTTTTGTTTTTTTTTTTAATATTTATTTAGGCATCTCAACACGTAACACGATGTCAACCCAAATAAATATTTAAATACCCTCTGCCGGGGGACATCAGGCTATACATCTTTTCATCCCACCACGCTACAAGAGCGTGTATGGGGGGGCTCCAAAGTACCTACATGAAAACAAACACAAGTGACTTTTCCTGCCATGTCACAAGGGCGTGCACAGGTACTTAAGGACTCCCCACCACGCTACAAGAGCGTGTATAGGGCTTACCCACCTCGCTGTATGTGCCGCACCAGGCTCCCTCCTACGAGAGCGCGTATAGGTGGTTCTCTGGTCCGTCGCAAACTTCGAAAATGAGATTTTAGGTGACTACCCGTCTCGTCATAGGCGCCGCACTAGGTTTCCCCCCATCGTGCTACAAGAGTGCATATATGAGGTTTGTCGGTCCACCGTAAATGAGGAGAAAGGAAATCTGAGTGAACTGAACAATAGGAATCCCCCTCTCCCCTCTTCTTCTTCTTTTACTTTCTTTTTCTCTTTTCTTTTTTTTTTTTTTTGAATTTTCTTCAACTCCTTTTTGTTTTCTCTTCTTTTTTTCTTTTTTTAGCAATAACAATAAAATAATAACAATGTTAATATTAATATTATAATTATATTATATCATCATAATATTATTACTATACAACATTAATGATATCATTAATGATGATAATAAAGTAATATTATTACAAATAATAATATAACATTAATATTAATATTAACACTAACAATAATCAACATTAATAATAATAATAATAATAATAATGATAATACTAAGTATCATAAGTATTAATAATAACAAATAAATGACTAAACTCAATATACCTTACTCTGTGACTATGTGGGAGATCGATTCAGTCTTGAGGCCAACTGCGTAGATCAGAGCAGGAGGACTCTAGCGACTGGTTCACTGATGGATGAGGGATTGGTTCGGTTAAGAGGTCTAGCTCTTGGCTTGGCGTCGAGTTAAGGTCGAATGAGCACGCGAAAGGAAGATAGGTGGCTACCTTCACAACGGGCGAGCTTCGATCGTTACTTCCGATCGAATAGAGAAGGGAAGTCGTCTAAGGAGCGAAGTCGGGTAGCAACGCAGAAGGCGGAGAAGTGCGCCAAAGGAAGAAAGTTACTTCACAACAAGCGAACTCGTGTTGTTGATTCCGATCAAATGTCATAACTTTCAACGTGACTGGAAGGGAACGCCGTCAAAGGAGGCGGAAGTCTTTGGCTAGGACAAAGACGAGTCAGAGGTTCGTGTGAAAATGGAAGAAGAAGAAGGTGATGGAGTCAGGATTAGGGCAAGGATTCGTCGGCCTTGGCTTGTGGATTTCGACTGCAGGTAAGTAGAGAAAGGGACAGGAGGGGGAAGAGCAGTGGAAGGAAGAAGCGAGAGAAGAGCTAGTGGAGGTTGGCCGTGAGTTTTGTCTGGGCTTGCGGAGCTCTTGCACGTGGGAAGGAAGAAGTTTACGGGAGTTCTGTCGAGTGTGGGAGAGCTGGAAGAAAACCAACAAGAGCTGTTCGGCTCTCGTTTTATTGACGAAGGTGAAGGCGGGACTTTCGCATGTTGGAGATGAGATGGACGCGATAGATCGACGCCATTGCTGACTGCGAGATTTAATACTGTAGCAGGCAATCGGGATTTCTGCAACATTTGCGGGATGGGGCGCTACAAGTAATCATTTTAAAATTTTTTATATGTTATTTCTCTTTTTCTTTTGGCTATAGTGTATAGGTCAACAGGCTACCTTCAATAAGTTCCTATGTTGGGTGCTCTCCACGAGTGCTTCTTAGGTGAGTGTCGTTGGTGAGTGCCTCGGTTGAGTACTCTAAGCAAGTTTTTCTGAGATGGAGAATGGCGTGGCTAATGAGGTTGTTACTATGGGGTTGGTAGATGCACATCTCACATAGTTTGGATAAGAGGCCCTCTGAGAGGGGATAGTCACCCTTGCTAAAGCAAGTCTTACTTTTGGATAAGTTCTCATGAGGCAAGTGCCTCTAATAATGGAGGTATGCTGAGGAGAGTTCCTCAATCAAGCTTATATGAGATGTGCTTCATTAATCGAGCTCATTTGGGGCGAGCTCTATTGGTGCAAGTGCTTACTCTTGTTGAATATTGTTTAGATAGGTCTCCCTCTAAGTAGGGCACATTTGAGGCGAGCACTACTTTTGGTTAAACCCCTTGATGGCCAACTCAAGTGAGTTGCATGTATTGCATATTAGGGTGTAAAAAATAATTGTATTCATTGAATAAATTATATGAATGGCATTAAAAGTCACATTAACACAACACCACTAAAATTTTCAAATATTATTTTTTCTATTTTAAATGACTACCATAGAGCATGTTGTAGGATAGATATATGAATAAAAGGTTTTTTAATTTTTTAAATTAAATATCTAGATTTTAAATATTCAAATAAATGAATACATGAATTTTTTATTAAAATCTTGTAAAATGTATCCTTTAAATAATAAAATAATTAAGTATTAACAAAGGGATATTTACGTATATATCTTTTAATTCTTAGTTATTTATATGTCTATTATTTATATTTTATATTTTTTAATATGTTATTTTTAAATGATAATATTATTTAAAGTGAAATATGTTATTTTATTAAGTATATATTTAATATGATTTAGATATTAAGATTTTATTTTAATAAATATTATATATTTAAATATTTTAAATTTATTGTATCTATGTGATAAAGAACATAAATCAGTCGTAACTGTCTCTCCCTCGAGTTTACCCTATATAAATCCTCTCCACAGTTTCACTCCCTTACCCAATCAGAAAGCTCGAGACCAACCGACCGACATGAAGCTACGAATCCGATCAACGGCGACGAAGGAGACGATTCGCATCGATATCCCTAATTCCTCCTCTCTCTCCGATGTTAAAACCCTAATATCCTCAAACCTTTCCTCCAACACACCAATACCCCCCGAATCTATTCACCTCTCCCTCAATCGAACCGACGAAATCGCATCTGCCCCTGACGAATCCCTCCACGCCCTTGGTCTCACCTCAGGCGATCTGTTGTTCTATTCCCTCGACTCCAGCCTTAATTCCACTACCGAAACCCTGAACCAATCTCCAGCCTCACCGGTCGAAAACCTAACTTCATTCTCCTCGGCTCCCAAGCCGCCCACTGACGACATGGAGGCGGAATCGGAATCGGAGCCTTTTGTGCAGGAGAAGGCAGCGTCGGTTCCCTGCTTTCTTCGAAGGATTATGGAAGCGGAGAAAGGAAAGATTAATGGGAATATGGGACTCACGGTGGTTGCTATCCATGCTGTATTCTTAGAATCCGGATTCGTCGCATGCAGTGGTGGCGGCGGATATTCTTTGCCGGAAGGATGCGCTATGGCGTCTTATTTGGTTTCGGTAAAGTACACTCTTCCAGACCTTTTAAGTTGTGGGAATTTGGAAGATGTTAAAAATGTCATCTTGAAGTTTTCTTCGGTGGGGAACCATGTTTCTATTTACGGGTGCTTGGCTGGAGCTCGCTCTGATTTTTACCATCTTTCTTTGGATTCTTCCAAGTTGGCTCCTTTGTTGGCCTCGGCCGTAAATGAACTTAGTGCGCAGGAACAGGAAGACGTTTTCCAGCTTTGGAAAATTGTGAAGGATCGTCTTTCTATCCCCTTACTTATTGATATATGTCAGAAGAATGGGTTGCCTCTTCCACCATGCTTTACCCGGCTTCCCACTGATCTCAAGATCATGATTTTGGAGTTTCTCCCAGGCATCGACCTTGCAAGGGCTGCATGTGCTTGTTCTGAATTGAGGTACCTTTCATCCAATGATGAACTTTGGAAGAGGAGGTTTTTGGAGGAGTTTGAGATGTTTGTTGCGGGAAGCACAGGAGGGACTTGGAAGGATAAATTTGCGAGATTATGGGTGAGGAGAAAGAAATCTAGGATGGACAGGGATAATGCATTGGTTCCGTACATTCACAGCGCAAGGGTTATACCGTTGCCTTGGATTCCTGGTGGCCAGAGGTTTCCTATGATTGGTGGAGATTATGATCGTTTCCCGGCTATTGACGATCTTGGATCACGGAGGAGAGCAGAATTTAATCAACACGCAGCTAGACGAAATTTTTTACCTAATTGTAATTTGGGCGGAGGCGCTTTGTAACGTGGGTAGTCATATGCCCTGAATTTTCTTGATGGTAAAATGGAGTTGTGCAGGCAAACTTTATGGATAACTCTTATGCATGCATATTATATTTTGCATTACAGTTTTTGTTGTTTTCTCGTTTACGTGCTTGACATCTATGGTTATTTGTCTTGCAGACTTGGATATATGACTTAATTCCTGCTTCTGAGCTCTGCGATCAGCATGTAATCATGCTATGCACCGAAAGCTGTGGTTACTAAAATAGTTAGTACTATCTTTTTGCGTTTACATCTGCCTATATGAGCCACTTGTTCAATGTAGATTTAATAAGCTTCCTCACTGAAGGGATGTCATATCCATATCCACTGTTATTCATATACCCAGTTACTTAAGAATATCATGGCTAGTATGCCCAATGCATCTGAAATAGTGTGGCAAGCGTAAGAAAGAACTATGAAGTAATTCTTGTTGATATCATAACGTTTTTTTATCTTATCGTATGCATTATTTGAAGAAAGGGGGAGAGGGAAGGGATTGAATGCCTCAAAATGAGTGAGGCAAGAGGTAATGATGAATCAAGTCACATGCCTACCAGCAGGAACATCTAATATATTGGTGGGAAGAGATGAGGAGGAGTACACACCACAATAAAGAAACAAGCAAAAAAGTAAAAGCAGCGGAAAAGTAATGAACACCAGGATTTAACGTGAAAAAACTCAAAATAGGGAAAAAAAATCACGGAGTCGCACCACACCAAGAAATCCGAAAATTGGGAGAAATAAGTACAAATCTCTCTTCTTTATCGCTCTCTCCTTGCGTCTCTTATCACATGTATCGTTCTCACTCTTACCCTCACTGAAAATACAAGAGAAAGCCAAGTAAATAAACTCCAAGGGATGCAACCCTTCAGAAAAAGAGAAAGAAAACCGTCCAGTCCGTCTTGCACCGTTGTGGCGCCAGTTTGAAGAGATGCGACGCTCAAGCCTCTATCTTCAACCACTGTGGCGCCATATCTGTCACGTTGTGGCGCTCTGCTCTCTGTCGTTCAACGCTGGGGCGCTTGGGTACATAGCGCAGGGCATTGTATGGAAAAAAAATTTCGGGTGCAAAGCAGGCTATAAACCCCTCGCACCCCTTAGTGTACACGACAAGTTTTGAGGTTCGAGACAATAGAATAATCAGATTGATCGCACAATCAGATTCCACACATAATGTTGCAACTCGGGCTCACGAGTTCTTATTTTGATGATAACAAATATTATGGTTCATCTCCTAGTATTTGAAATATATATTTGTTTGTGTGTACTAACATTTCAGGAACAGCATGCATCAATCCAAGAAAGATTCAAGACTCAAGAATGAGTAGAATAGGCTTTGTTGTATTTCTCATTGATGTATTTTTTGATTTCTTGAGTCAAGTCCTGTAAGGGTGTATGCTTATTTGTGACTATGTGTACACATACTCAGGGGGAGTGAGATCCTGTCAAAATCTGAAGTTCAACTTTTGAACAAATCGTACTGGACGATTTCTGATCGTCCAGGCCGATCTGTTCATTGAACTAATCGTCCTGGACAATCCAATATGCTCTCAAAACCCTAGCCGCCATGATAATTTAGGCAAGGATTTAATAGTCAAAATTTGTTCTAATTGTCCTGGACGATATGTATATCGTACTGGACGATCTTTGTCGCCAGAACTAATTTGGAAGGGTTTTTGGAGCTTTTTATTTAAGCTTTCTCAAGGCACTTGATAGGTGTCTTTGGCAGCCATTGAGTCTTCGTTCTTTTGGAGAAAACTTGAAGATAGAGCTTGAAAGGGAGAGAGGAAAGGGTGGAGTTTGAGTGGGAGAAGAGTCTGGGAAGGGGGATTCTCGAGGGAGTGTGAGGGGGTTCACACGGTTGCTCCGGCAAGCTTGCACCTAAGTACCATCGGATTCAAGGGTCGTCTCGGGGGAAGTTTTGGGAAGAAGAAGATCTCTTCGTTGTCGAAGGACCCGGCTACTCCGCCGCACCGGGGAAGGTGGAAGTGATTTTGTAAGGGCTTCTCCGCCTAGCTGTGGGGGCTAAAGGAGAGACACTTTTGGTTTAGTGCAATACTTGGAGGGTGCCTCCGAGGAGTGAACGTAGGTCAGGTTGGACCGAACCACTATAAATCCGTTGTGTTCTTTCTTATTATTATTCGCACTTTATTTTGTTGCGATTATCTGCTTGGGTGAAATCTGTGATTGATCTTTTTATCGTTGCTTTAATTCATTTCCGCTGCAAGTTATAAAAAGATTTTGTTTTGTTTTAAATAACCAATTCACCCCCCCTCTTGGTTAGCCTCGGGACTAGTTCACAAGGGCTTAACATCCCTATCGAACTTTCACATAACACATATGATCAAATAATTGAGTGACAAATTGGGACAATGGTACCCAACCCCATCAAATAATAATGGCTAAACTGGCAAATGTAATAATTGATTGAAATAGACAACTTGTACTACATCAATCTTTGTGCTAAATTTTGTAAAAGATTTTAGTTGAACGCTCTATGGATACATGATCGTAGATCGAAATTTAGAAGAGTTACAACTCTTGACCAATTGATGTTGTTATATAAAATTTAAGTTTATTGGGACTTTACTCTTTCATATTTTTGCGAGCGAACTATGCCAGTAGATACGTAGGAAATATTTCTTGTGTTTTCTTGTTTCTGGAAGTGACTGAGCGTAGATCGCTGATTGTATATATATCTTTCGTGCATGTGTATTGTCGGAATATGCATCTACATGCTTCCATATATTCATATTTCTATAGGCATGCATGCCTATGTATATGTACCTTTATGTTTCTAATCCAAATAGAATCAAACAAAATGTCTGGGCGCCTTGCCCTTGCGATAAAATAGAACCAACCAAAGATATCAAATTGACCAATCACGGCACATGCCTTTTTTTATATTCTATAATATTGTTTTCAGGTTCTAAAAGAAAGAAAAAAAAAAAGAGAAACAAAACTATGGTTCTACTCATTAGTTTGCTAGGAAGGTTAACTAATCATTTGTTCTCCCTTTTTTTTTTTCTTTTACTTCTGTGTGCCTTCATAAGTTTGTCCAGGCTCTCCATTTCATTCCATTTATCCTGACCTCATGACTTTTCACAATATAAAAAAATAATAAATCAAACTATCAAATTAAAAAAAAGGGTTTTATCATAGTACCAATTAATTTCATGAGTTACAGATAAGATTATTCAAAATACTAATAAAGTAAGACTGCAAAATGGAGCGAGGAGTGCATGTATGAGGTTTAAGAGTTAAACTAAACTCTGCTTAATGCACGTGCATGATATTAAGTGTATGAGCATATGACCATGCAAGATATAGTACAAGAATATAAGCACTCCTACAATTACAAGTACACACAAAACACATGAGAAGGTAAGTTTTCTAAGTTTATTTTAGATTTTATATCTTTGGCAGATACCTTGTATGGGGTCTCATCCTAAGGTAGCCTAAACTTGTGATTTTAAGCATGTTAAGGGTCATTGATTTATCCTTAGTTTTAGCTTGTCCTGTTTACTCTACTCACTACTGCTTTCACTTCTTATTAGCTTTGAACAAGTAGCTCCCAACTCCTCTCCACCCAACCTCACACGACCCCAACAAATATTGTTGGATTCGTGGCAACTCTTGTAGAACTCTTTAATATAGCATAAGCTTTTCTTAGTGATAGCTTTGGGTAATAAGCACTTTCAGTTAAGCTTGATCCCATCTTTATGTTTGAGAAGTAAGAAAGTCTATGTTCTATAATCAAGTAGGGCATGTAAGAAATCATAGTGTTCAATTAGATAAATTGTTGGGAAATCTTGTTTTTTTATCATCAATAGTCTAGTAATAAGTGCAGCACAAATAAGGGGCTATCATCACTTATTTTTGTTGGGGTGAGGGGAGTTTTAAAATTAAGAATCTGGGTTTAATGCAAAGGATTGGAAGTAGTGGTGATAGCCACCCTATAAGATATCTACTTTAGAAATAAATCCCAAAAGTATCATTCTTGATAATTTTCTTCCTTTGATGTGTGTACTATTAATCACAAACGCGCTTACATTGTTCACATCTTTGTACATAAATGCTACTTATAAAAACTCTTTTACTTGGAAAGTTTTGATAGAAATGGAATTGTAATGTGAGGATCCTGGATTGAAATTAATGATATCTTGAGAGGTATCAAATGCACTATTAATTGTACGCTCATGCACTTTGTAATTTCTCTCTTACGGGCACACTTACATGCCACATTTAGAGACACCTTTACTTTAAAGTTGCAGAAATGAATAAAATTGTGAAGTTGGGATTTTGGATAGAAAAAGCTGATATCTCAATACTTAGGATCACACTTCAGATATTGAATAGATTAACATATGGGGTATATTTTGTGGAGTTACAGTTGTTATTTATATATCTATTTTGAATGGACACAAACTAGTAGCAGCTGATTTGGGACATCTAAGGTGCAGCGTGTCTAGTCATTGATGTGATGAATCTATAATAATGGAAGAGTGGGGGTTCATTTTCAAACAATAATATAAATAGCATTCGTTTATATACTTCTACAGAAAAATAAAATCAGCAAGGGTTATTAAGCAGTTAACAACCAGGGGAATAAAGGCCTTTTTAAAATAATTTATCCATGTAAGCTAAGCTCTATTAGCAAAATGAAATTACCTTTGATGTGGTATTTAACCCACTAGAAGCACCTTTACAAATGAATGTGGCTTAGATACTTGAATGTTTGTCGGGCTTAGTAGGAAATTGTTAGAGAGATATTATAGAATGACACAGATAATAGGGCTAGTGTTTTTTTCATTATATGAAGTCTGTAAGCAAATCGAAAATTCATGAGTATTTTAACCTAATTGGCAGAGAAAGGTAGAATTTCTTATACAAAGATTGATTATTGAGAAAACATTTATTGAAAAAAGTTCAAAATAGTCCCCCAATTATTCGTATGTGGGCAATTTCATCCTAAAGCATCATATTTTTCCAATTTAATCCCTATACTAAATAAAATTGATCCCTAATGATCTCTCTAGGACTCTCTTCAAGGCTATTGAAACCCGATAGGTGGAGAAAATTTGTTTATGATATTATAAATAACAAACTCTATATAAAAGGTATAATAATGAACTCATTTCTAGATGTGTTAATGTGGTAAGCATGTAAGTGGTTGTTTAGCATTTCAACATAGTGATTTTTATTGCACATGAATTTTTATGAACTCTATTGCATTATAATTGTCATTGAACTATTTTCATATATAAAAAACTTGCCTTTTAAGTTAGTTGTTTTAGTACATCATTTATAGTTGTTATGATATAATATATATTATCAGTCTGCTTCTCTCATTGATCATATTTATTTCACAAGTCTTGTCGTTTATCTTTGCCAATAGGTTTCACATACTAAGTTTATTTCTTGCAAACTCACCCATTAATTTTTATGATTTTGTGTTATTAATTTTGCATCATTCGAATGAGAGATTCTATTAGAATCATCTTCAAGTATCATGGGAAGGTGATTAAGGTTGTTTAATTGGTTTAATGGTAGTTTATTTCTTATATTTATTGTAATAGCTAAATTTATTTACATTTTGATTGATAGTTAATATATGCTTGTGAATTTAGATCCTCTAATATTGTATTTTTAATGGATAATTATCATTGTAGACAGGTTTATAATTATTGGATTAATTCTAAATTTATTAACAAAGTCTGTCCAACAAGGTTTTTGATTTTCTTCCAGAACTGATGAGCGGATTGTGGCAATGCATCTGTACGATGTATTGCCTAATCAAAAGCATTCCAAGTAATTGTGATATCTAAGAAAAGTGGCAACAGCATTTAGGGAATGCTGCTTCTGGGTAGTGTGTCAAAAGATTGTTGGGCATATTTAAGCTTAATGCATTAAAGAAAGTGTTATGTGCTCCTTTCTTTTGTCAAGTTGAGGGGGTTTTTTTTTCTGGTTATCTTTCATCATTGCTGCATTTCAATCATGGATTTTGTGATGCTTAAGAGTGCCTATGCTGGATGTTATGCCGCATGCTTCATGGCACATTAGACGTTCATTTGCTTTTATGTACGGACAATCTAGGTAATTTTCTTCTTTTAATCACACTGCATCAGTGCTTATCTTTCTGCATTTTTAGTCATTACTTAAATAGTTTGGAAAGAACTGCAACTGGGTTTAGCGCCAATGAAGAGTCACATATTTCTTTTGAAAATATTTGTAATATATTCTCTTAAAAAACAACCATTCAAAATAAATCTAAAGTTCAGTTGATGATTGCTTGTATTTTTGGCATGGAAAGAAAGCAGCTTAGTGTCATGTAACATTGGAAATATTATTGAAATTCTCATATCAAAAGCAGGAGACAACTCTTGGTGGTTAAGTTACAGAAACATTGATAATTTGTTTGTAAGTACCTTTTTATATGATAATTCTTTGGGAAAGGCTGTCGGGCATGGGAGGCAAAATTTTAAGTTAAGATGCTTCTTCAGTTCCATTGCAATAAAAGTCTCAAAAGTGAACAAAATCCAAAAGCAGACAGTAAACTACAAGTAGAAATTGTTGAGGAACAAGTTTGGTTTGCAAGCTATGGAAAAGCTTTCTGATATCTCCAAAGACATAATTTTTGTTCAATGATAATCATTCTGCAAGTAGTCTTTTTTACTTGAGCACACTCCTTTTTCCTGCACCTAACTTATCATTTGGTTGGTCCTCATGGTACTGGCTATAATAGAGGCCTAATCTTCCTTGCATATTGAGAGTCACATTTTGTGTTTTGATCAATTCTTTTAATGTTATCTCTATGATGCAAGATGTTTGTATATGCCTTATGCTGATTTACACTTCATATTTTCATATCAAAAGCTTTTGTTTTTTTCACTGGACATTCGACGTTGTGTTGGACATAGTGGGACAGAGGCTTGATGTTGTTGTTGTTGTATTCGAGGTTGCTTTGGACAGTTGTATAACTTATAAATGAACGAAGTCTCTGCTCATTTGTTTTTCTTAAAGGTGTTTAAGCATCACTTGAGTTTTATATTTTTGTTTAAAACTATTTATTAATTATTTCATTGAGTGTGTAATTGGATTTTAATCAAGTCTAATCATGTGGAGGAGAGTACATAATGTTTTAAAATTATAAAAATTATTTTAAAAACATATAATTCATTCATTATTTTTTTTTTATGTTTTACTAACTTCAAATGTTAATAAAAATTCAATTTAATTGATCTAGATACTTATTCAATATATATTGATTGAATTTATACATTTATAAAAAAATAATATAAAACTATTTAAAAAATAAAAAAAACATGAACATATAAATGATTGAATAGGTGTGTTATTTATGTTCAATTTTTTTTTATTAATATGTTGAGCTACTAAATTTTATTTTTTTTATTATCTAAATAAATAAATTTTATATGACAAATATAAAGCTTTTAAGTTTATTTGTATGAAGAAAAGAAATAAATAAGGAGGCTCATCCATATTTAATAATAGGGAAATTTTTGAACTGGAAAATAAATTTGTCAAAAACATCATCGAATAAATGAACATATTTTTCCCAAAAAAAAAAATGTAAAATTACCGTTATATCCTCGTTTCCGACCCAATTCATAAAATATTTTGGAAAAATAGCCTCGGTTGCTGTAGCTCAGCTCTCAATTCTAACCTATAATGAATGCTTCGATGGGACAAAAGTAATCAACTGCTGCAAAACTACTCCTTTATTTAGCTGTAAACAGCAAGGTGGAACTGAATGGGTACGCTTTGGTTGGTGAGTTGGTGTCCTTTTGATCTTGTTTTAACCTTAATCAAACTCTTTCCTTAGTTGAATATTTGTGGAGGACAGACAGGTAAAAAAGATTATTAGATTCCCCGTGTCTTTGGTAGAGAGAGAGAGAGAGAAACAGGCTATGATTAGGCTACCGGTGAAAGATGTCAATCTAGCTTCAAGATGAAGAAAGCACCTCTAACGCTCAGTCCAGTTCAGTGTCATTGAGGAAAAGGCAACATAATAATAGGGATGAGTGTGAGACTCGCTTTTGTGTCTCTGTGCGTATTTGTGTGTGTGTGTGTGTGTGAGAGAGAGAGAGAGAGAGAGAGAGAGAGAGAGTAATCTATGCATCGTGGCTTTGGTTTATTTAGCTTAAGCGCTAGACTTTCAGTTAAAAACATGTATATAAATTATATTTTATAGAGGGCAGTTGGTATTGTTCAACAGGCAACAGCTTTCCTAGAGAAGTACGATTTCACTTCTTCGGGCAGGTAACAGGCTTCACTTCTCTGCAAGTGCTTCCAAGCTCTCAGATTTAGCTTCTTTTTTATCTCCTACATTCGTAATTTCATCGCTCCTTATGCTTTTATGATGTAGATTTAATAGTTTAAATAATCTTCTTAGAATAACTTCAAAGTGTTTTCCCTAATTGGCCTCTTTTTATTCTTGACAGCTTTGAATTTCATCCATTTTAAGATTCATATCTAGCTTTAGTTTTTCAAATTGCACTTATTCTTCTCGGTGAAAAAATGGTTAAAATGTCAAAGATTAACTTCAAAGGAATTACAGATTTACAGTGCTTCAGTAGGATTTTTCTTAAGAAATCTTAATATATCTGTTAGTGGTTAAGATATGAATTTAGAAATCAACCTTTGTTTGTTTTCTAATTCTCCTTCCCCCTCGACTGCCGTGTATATCTGCTTACCAATCGGATTATTTCTTCCTTGTCCCTTTAAGAAAGGTTAGCTTTTCTGACAGTATTATTATAGTGAAAAAATTTTCTTGTGTTTTAATAATCTATCCAGCTGGTGCCTGGTAATTAATATTCCTTGAGATGGATTTTATGCCATATGTTCTTAGGATTCTGCTACTGAGAACCTCTTTTACTTTCACACTTTAGCATAAAGCCACCTTTTTTTACTTGTTCCTTGTTAAGTCTTGCAAGAAATTATCAGTCCAGCTCCTTTTTTCTCTTTCAGTCAAAAGCCTTATTAAGTGTCGTTTTGAAGTTCTTATCTTTTAAGAACGTTTATGTTTTGAATTTACGAAGACCGGAATTTTATGGTTTGCTATTGCTAACCACTGAGCAAATTTTTCCGCAAGGAAGTTTCATCTCAAATGGCAACTCCATGTTCATCCATGAATGACACACAACACTTCTTGGATACAGATGAAACTGTACTTAGTTTACTGAAGCAATCTGTGGAAATCGATGGTTCAGATAATGCTTCCTCGCAAATTATGATGGTGAGCGCTTTTGGTTTATCTGGTGGAAGTCGGATCTCTGAATCACTTTGCCCTGCTGATTTCTCCATGGAAGAGAAACAAATGGAGAGGAACTTTAAGGGAAAGAAAAGAAGAACACTTTCAGAATGTGCTGGCTTTTCACTTCAATCAACAACAGCCAAGGTTGTAACGATGATATGGTTTCTCATCTTTCATTTCTGATTTAGCCTTTTTCACATCTAACTACTCTCTTGTGAAAAGTGTGCTGATGCAAAAGAGCAGAATGATGTTTCTCCAGACTTTGTCAAGAGCTCAACAGACAAAGATGTAAAGAAACAAAAGAGTGAATTGCTCCCTTGTTACAATTCCAGCAAATCAGCTTCCAAGCAAGCTAAAGAGATCTCCCAAGACGATGATGATCCAAAAGAAGCATATATCCATGTTCGTGCCAAGCGAGGCAAGGCTACGAATAGTCATAGCCTTGCAGAGAGAGTAAATTATTCTTAAACTGATTTCTTCTATATATTATGCCATTCATTCCTTCATATTTTTTTCTAAATCCATTTTATAAATCATAGGTGAGAAGAGAAAAGATCAGCGAACGAATGAGGATTCTTCAAGATCTAGTTCCAGGATGCAGTAAGGTAAATTTATACCAAAGGTGTTGCCTTGATATCACATGTAAATCTTGCAGTTTTTTAGCTGCTTTATGTGGTTTGTGTGTTTTTTTGTTTCATATATTAGATTACTGGCAAGGCAGTGATGCTTGATGAAATTATCAATTACGTGCAGTCATTGCAGCAACAAGTAGAGGTATACTCTTTAAATGATATTATTTATGGAAAAATCAAGATTAAATAAAATGTTCAAACATTGCAATGTATAAAATATCCTATCACAGAACTTCTCTTCGACCTGATGCTGATCATTTTGCTCTGAGTATTTTATTGAAGTTTATAAAATATAATCGCTGCTTCCTGTATGTTAAAAATGGTTTAAGTTTTTTCCCCTGTTCTTCACTTTGATTTTTACGATATGATTCATTCTAAATTGCAGTTCTTGTCAATGAAGCTTGCAGCTGTTAACCCTGAACTGAACTTTGATATTGAACAGAACTTTTCTAAGGCTGTAAGTAGGTTGGCCATGCAGGAGAAACAAAAATCTTATTCTCAATAATGTCAAGCAGCTTTAACCCCTTCAATGATTTTTCTTCCTAGGCACGAGATGGAACTCCTTCAGTTCTTGGTCTCAGTCCAGTTTTTAGCACTCCATATGCTCATTATCCTGGAGCAGTACAAATTCCTTCAGAAATGATTGTGGCGGCTACCATATCTCAGCTTTCCTCCATTGCACAGGTAACTCAGAAACACTTGCTGCAATTACCTCAACCTCAAGCTTAAATTCTGGTTTCAATTTTTATAAATTATCAATATTCAGATAGAAAATATGTGGGACGAGGAGCTCCAAAATGCAATCCAGATGACCTTAATCCCTCCACAACAAGTCAATAACTCTGGATTTCATGTTAAAGATCCAAAGGTCGGTAAGAATCAATTATCTATTTAGATAATCTTGTTTCATCTTAGTGATCAACCATTTATGAGTGCAGGTTTTATGAAGAAGAATGATTCGGTTACATTTTCTAGATACGGTATACAGTGGAAATAACTTCCCCTGGTTTTTGAATGAATCAAGGGAAAAGAAGTGTTGTATAGCACACAGTCCTGACAATTTCTTCAAATTTTAGATGAAGAAACGACTAGGTGATACATGCTGATCATGTGTAGCCAGATATTCTTGCTGATTGGTTGAACAGTTTACTGTTTTTATTGTAACTTTTTTTTTGGGTTTTATTTGTGATAGCTACTATTGAGTGCATTAGTTGTTGGTTGTATCGAGTGAAAGTTTATTGGTTGTGGGATATAGCACCATGGAAATTTTTTTTTTTTTTATGGAGTTTATTTCTTTTTCAGTCTCTATGCTACTTTTTTGGGCTACTTTTTATTAGTTTTATAGTTGCAGCCTATGAAATGAAAAGCATGGTATTTTCTTGAGCTTGAAGAACAGGCTTTCATTATAATTTTGTAGCTTTGAGACCTACAAATAATGGCAGAACTAGTATTTTAAGAGAAAGGAGCCAAAAATGTTTACTTCATTTTCTAATTTAGAAGTATATTTTTTAATATTTATTATTTTATTTTATTCATATTTTAATATACAATAAAAATTTATTTAATATATTAAATAAATTTTATTTTTTATTTTATTGAACATTGCATAAGTTGGTGATGATTGTGAGAATGTGATTGACTTTAGTGGACTTAGCACCCTAAATGAAAATAAAGATTTTTATTTTTATCGGCGTATTAGTAAAACTGAAGTTAGAGAGGGCTTAAAGAAAATGAAGTGCGGAAAAGCTTTTGGACCTGATGATATTCTAATAGATGTGTGGAAATGCTTAGGAGATGATGGAATTTTTTGGCTTGCTAAACTTTTTAATATTATTTTGAAGACTAAAAAGATACCAAATGAGTGGAGAAAAAGTATGTTGATTCTTACTTTTAAGAATAAAGGTGATGCACTAGATTATGCCAATTATAGAAGAATTAAATTAATATGTCATACTTTAAAACTATGGGAGAGAGTTCTGGAGCATATGTTGCGGTGTGATACTAATGTTTCTTAAAATCAATTTGGATTCATGCCAGGTAGGCCTGTTATGGAAGCTATACATTTATTGAAAGGTTTGATGGAGAAGTATAAAGAGAATAAGGAGGATCTTCATATGATATTTATTAATTTAGAGAAAGCATATGATAAAATTCCAAGAGAAATGTTATGGAGAGTTCTAGAAAAGAAAGGGGTTAATAATGCTTATATTCAAGTCATTAAGGATATGTATGTAGGTGTTGTTACTTGTGTTCAAGCACAAGGTGGTTTGATCAAGTATTTTCCTATTTTAGTTGGATTACATAAAGGATCAACTTTAAGCCCATATCTTTTTGCTTTAGTCATGGATGTTCTGACAAGACATTTGAAAGAGGTTATACCCTAGTGTACGTTTTTTGCTGATGATATTCTTCTTGTTGATAAGACTAGAGAGGGAGTTGAAGGTAAACTTGAATTATGGATGTCAACCTTAGAGTTTAAAGGCTTTCATTTGAGTATATGTAAATTTAAATATATGGAGTGTAATTTTAGGAATAATAGATCTAGGGGCGGATCGTGACTCTGGGTAATGAAGTCATTAATAAGAGTGCATGTTTTAAATATCTTGGGTCTATTGTTCAGAGTGATGGTGAAATAAATGAGAATATTATTAGCATAATTCAAGTTGGATGGTTGAAGTGGAGGAATGCATCGGGCTTATTGTGTGATAGAAAAATCCCCCTCAAACTTAAGGGGAAATTTTATGAGATGATGGTAAGAACTGTAATGTTTTATCGTGCAAAATGTTGGCCATTAAAAGAGAAGCATAATAATAAGTTAAGTGTTGGAGAAATGAATATGCTCAGATGGATGAGTGGTTTTACTCTTAGAGACAAGATACTAAATGAGCATATACATGAAAAGGTTGGAGTAGCACCAGTGGAAGATAAGATTAGAGAGAGTCGTCTTAAATGATTTGGTCACATAAAACGGCGGCCTTCTGATGACCCGGTTAGGAAAGTAGATGTATTAGATTTAACTTATGTTAAAAAAGGTAGAGGTAGGCCTAAAAAGACTTGGTTATAAAATATTAGAAATTGCCTTTCTTTATTAGATTTAAATGAGAATTTGACTCTTAACATGACACAATGAAGAAAAAAAGATTTATGTAGTTGTCCTCATATAGTGGAATAAAGGCTTGATGTTGTTGTTGTTGTTGTTGTTGATGTGCATAAGTTGGCGATGATAAGTGGCAAGGGTCTTTTTTTTAAATAAGAATTAAAAAAAAGTAAAAATAGGTTGAGTTTTTTAACAAATAACTTATTTTATTTTCATAAACAAATGTAAAAACAACAAAAAAAAAACATAAGCTAAATATATTTAAAAAATAAAAAAGAAAAATAATAATTGATCTCAAACAGCCCTTAGTTTTGGTGTGGGAAATTGCTCATTTCTTCTTCTCCCACATTCATCTTTGTTTTAATTGTAATATGATATCTTTTCCTGTTTAATATTTCAGCTCATAAAAAATTATTTTAATTTAATTCATAGCATTCTTACACACAAAGGAGGAACTTAATTACTGATATTTGCCTTTTCTTCAGCAATGATTTTTCTTTTATCCTCTTATTAATCATTTTTGAAGCTTAGACTTAATATCTTAACAATTAAAAATTACTCTGCTATGATTTTATAAAGTAGTGTATAAGAATGGATTAAAATATCTTTTTTATTGAAAAATATGATTATCAGTATAAGTTGAAATTTTTTAAAAATATATATATTGAAGGAACTTATTGTAACACCACAAGATCTAAATTGGAAGAATTTATTTCTTTCTTTTCTTTATACAATCAATAATCATTCATTTACAATCAGATTCATTTAACATTGAGAACTGATTAATTGCATTAAAGAAAATAAATAAACAACTAGAAAATATAATTAAATTACTACTGTCAAAATTTACATTTTACTGCAAGTTCCAAAACTCAAAAATATATATATAATAGCCACCACTAGCTATAAAAGGATACATATAAATCAGAGAACTTAAAACAAAATCAGAATTATCATTGATACATCCTCAAAAAATTATCTTGATCGGGCACGAATCTCGAGGCAAAATCAAGTTGAAAGCTTTCGAAATTAAATTTGGGACCATCCGAACTTTGATTTCAGCAAACTTACAGTCTAACTGAGCGTCTCAAAAATACGAACCCAACGACACCAAATTCGACCCAATCCGAGCCCAAATGGGTCCAAATCAAGAGTCTGAAGCACTGTTAGAAGGTTCAAACCATAATTTGGATTACCAAATGGTCTCCAAATGTGACATGCTTATAGTCGAATCGAGTGTCTCGACGAGACGAATCCAACAAGCCCAAGATCATTAAAATCCGATATTTCTAAGACCTTCAAATGTTCAGCAGACAGTCTACGATCAAGAGATTTAACATCGGCCGTCCATTCAACCACTCCCTAACTACCCTTGATCTTCCATCTATTTACGGGTCATGCCACTCCCAAAAATCTATAAATAGAGCCCCCTCTCCTCCTTAAAGGGGACACCTAATCCTAAGGAGAGAAGAGAGAGCTCTTGCCCCCTTTGCTCCTCCTCGACCACCGCCAAAGTTCCGTCGAACCACTGCCTGACGCCGGAGTTTCATTGGACCACCACCTGAGGCCCTGCTCTTCGGCGTACCACCACCTGAGGCCCTGCTCTTCGCCGTACCATCACCTGAGGCCCTGCACTTCGCCGGACCACCACCTGAGGCCCTGCTCTTTGCCGGACCACCACCTGCGGCCTTGCTCTTCGCTGGACCACCACCTGAGGCCCTGCTCTTCGCCGGACCACCACCTGAGGCCCTACAATCCGCCAGACTACCTCCTAGGGCCCGAAGTTCTGTCAGATCACCTAAAGACCCCGAAGTTCTGCCAGCACGACATCAGATTTTCACATACCTCCTACTTCAACCCGACGGATGATAACTTGTAATCTGGTCGCCCTCAGAGGCGAGTCAGCCCCATGTAATCTACTCAAGTTCTAGTGTAATCATTTCAACTGGGCCAAGCCCCGTGGTTTTTCCCTTTTTAGGGTTTTCCACGTAAAAATCTTGTGTTCTCTATGTGTGAGCTGGATATTTGTGCAACGCTAGGACACAAAATTCAATCTCTATCGCCGCGAATATTCTAGCCCGCAATAATCATCATTATCTAGCCTCAATGCAAGCTCCTTACCTTTATCTGAAATCATATAAAACTACATAATCAATACAAAAGTCCAACTAATAACCAAAACTTAGTATTGTCTTCAATGCAAGGTAGAAGATTCAATATACTTGCTCTAGTTATAACCAATATCAAACAATAATAAAAAATGATATGATCAATAAAATAATAATATCTCATTAAGTAAAAAATGTATATTAATCTATAAGAAAATCAGTAAAAGTCTATAAATCTATAACGGATGATGTAGTGAAACAAATATCAATTTTCTATTAGTTATATTCATGCTGAAATATTCATAAAATAACTCATCATTTTTTAAAAAATTTGGTGAAATCTGTTTGCAAAACAACACTTAATGATCCCAAAACATCCACTTGTACGATATGTGTCAATTTTCTACATTGCCTTAAAATTATGAAAAAATTATTATAATTAAAACACAACTCTATATATATATTAAAGATGATTTACAAATTAAACTTATAATGACTCTTTAAAAAATATTTAACTGATTTAAAATATGAGCTTTTACACTTAAGGAGAATCTAAGTTTAGTCATTCTTATAGTCACACTAAAATATTAGAAAAAATTTGAAAAAAAGTGTTACTCATAATGTAATAAGAGAATTTCGACAAAGATAAAAAGAGAAAAAAAGATGAAAGTAAAATAAATATCTCAATCACATGTGAGATTTAGATATGAACGCAATTTATTTTATAAATTTCCTCTATTTTTTAATCTTTTTTTCTTTTTAACCAATTAGGATTTAGGAACAATGAATTATAAGTTAATTTTTCAATGAAAAAAAACACATTTCTTACGATCATTTAAGAAATCACATTCAAAACATTTTTCTTTTTCAATTTTATGTATGATTTTATTTGGAGTTGCAGAACTCACCAAATTTTTACCCCCTTAAGCCCCCGCCACCAGTTCTATCCATGGCTGCTTCGTCTTTATCCTCCTTTCTGTCCCCTCCGCGACTCCGATCCCATCTCTCTAAAGCCCCTAAAGATCACCATCTCCTCCTCTTTCTCCTTTCAATCCCCAACCCCTCTCGATTCCCATTTCCTCTTCGTGCTTCCAGAAAATACCCTAACTACTCCAAGGTACCTTCTTTTCCGTCCATCTCAACGTGTTCGATCAAATTCTCCAACTATAAGTTCATGGAATTAGGACAAATCGATTAGTGCAGGAAGCGGTGGTAGTTGTGCCGGACCCTCGCGCTTGGGTAGGCGACTTCGAAGCTTCGGAGGACGGTTGTGATCTTGACGACGACGATGATGAAGAGGAGGAGGATGACAGGAGCTTGGACCTTTTCGCCCGATTGTTGCAGAACATGTTCCGGAAAATATCCCGGCAAGCTCGAAGGGCCGTTCGATCAGTCTTGCCCCCTTCAATTTCCACCAAATTGGTTTGGCTCGCTTGGAAACACCTTGTTTTCTTCATTATTTTTTGAAAGATTTGTTCTTTTTTTATTATTTATTTCAAGGGAGTTTTTTGTGGTTTTTTCTAATTTGCTTGGCTGTGATTCGTTGAAGGTGCGATTTACGGTAAATGGGGTGTTGATGCTGGCGTTTTTATGGCTCCTAAAAGCGTTTCTAGAGGTAATTCTGCATATTTTAATTTTGGGATTCTTCTTAACGCTCTTGGATAAGTTTTCTATGCTTAATTGATAGGAATTTAGCAATAATTGTTATTTTTTCCTCTGCAACATCTTACCAATTGTAGCTGAAGAATTTGGTGCACTTTTGCCGATCAACACTTTTCACGACTACAATTCAATCCGTGATACTTGGTTTTTTCTATTGTAGCCAGCTAAATAAGTGCAAAGCTACTATGTTTGCTTCTATTAAAGGCTTATTACAGATGGATTATGAGCGTGTTAATTTACATAACTGACTTTAGATTCGTTATCTAAAATAAAATTTATTTGTTCCCTTAAGTCAAATCAGTGTCCCATGATTCTAGCTTGTTTGGTCGGCAGTTGATGCTTGAGACAGCCAGAAAGGTGCTTGAGAAAAACTTAACTTGTTGCTTAGGAAGGAGAAGAAATATTAGAAACAGATTTAGAAGTCAAATTTGAAATATATAGCCATATATTTCGAAATACAAGAGGGGTTACTGATATTTTTGGAGTATGAATTACCAGTTCTCTCTATTTGGAGGTGAAGAAGCATAATGGCATGTACATGGATTAAGGCAGTGGCTTTTGTACATGAACGAGAATCTAGTCTTACTTATATGAACATCAGGCCTCTCTTTGGATTTTGAGAAAGCGCGGCCTGGTGGTGAGAGCAGGGATCTCACCGGAAAACACAATTAGCCGACGGCTTCACAGAAGGGAGCACCACCACGAGGATCGAGAACCACCACCTGACATCGGTCAAGATACAGAAATAATACCAAGAACTATTCTCAAACTATCTTTCTTATTATTTCAACAAAATATTATTCCCATTTATAAGTACACCATTTGGTTACTTAATGGGCTACAGAGATAGCAACTAAACCCAATACAAGAAGTCTTATTACAAACTTAAGTTAAAACAGATGAAGAAATGAATTGTTCGTTACTAGCTATATAGCTCTGGCGTTAGTTTGCCTGGGTAGCAGGAACTTCAGGTTCGTAATAAGACAATAAGTCAACAACATTAAATGTGGCTTATACATTGTAGCATCCAGGTAAATCAATTTGGTACGCATTATCGCTTATTTTTTTACGATGCGGAAAGGACCGTCAACTTTGGGCTTGAGCTTGCCGAAGGTACCAGTGGGAAATCTGTCTTTCCTTAGACGGATCCATACCATATCGCCCTCTTGGAACTGCATTGCTTTCTGTGATTTGTTGGCGGCATCCTGACACTTTCTATTGTGTTTGTGAATCATTTCCCCCACGAGTTTATGTAGCTATTGTATTTCCTTGCTGTGGAGTTCACTGTCGGCACTGTAGCTAGACGTGGGAACTTGAGGCATCAAATCAAGAGGCGTTAGGGGGTTACTGCCATACACTACCTGGAAAGGGCTCTTGTCTATATCAGGCCCAATCTACGGTTGAAGGCATCCGCCACCTGATTACATTTTCTGGATTTGTGTTTCAAAACATAGTGGAATGCAGGGAGGTACTTTACCCATACGGCATGCCTTCCTTTCAGCTTGTTCTGGCTGCTAAGGAACCGCAATGCTTCATGATCGGAGAATAGGATGAACTCATTGGATAATAAGTAGTGATCCCAGTGACACAGGGCTCTTACTAATGCATAAAATTCCTTGTCGTAAACTGAATATTTGCGCCGGGCTTCGTTGAATTTTTCGTTAAAGGTGATCGGGTGATCCTTTTGACTGATGACAACCCCTATACCCATGTTGGTGGCGTCGCATTCTACTTCAAACACCTTGTTGAAGTTGGGTAAGGCTAAAATGGGCAACGATGAGATCAACTATTTGAGACGTTGGAAGCTATCATGAGCGGTTGGGTTCCACGTAAATGTTTCGGCCTTGAGTAGTTTGGTTAAGGGAGCAGTTATCGTGTTAAAATTCTGAATAAATCATCGATAAAAAGAAGTTAACCCTTGAAATTGGCGCACTTTTGTATCAGACTGGGGATTTGGCCATTGCATGATCGCTTCAACCTTGGCCTGGTCGGCCTTAATACCTGCTGGGGTGATAATAAATCCCAAAAACGACATTTTGTTTGAAAGATACTGTCATTTTTTTTGTTAACAAACAACTTCTGGCTCCGGGGGGGTATCGAACACTATTTCTAAATGCGATAGTGATCGTCTAAAGTACGACTGTATACTAAAATATCGTCGAAATACACGACCACGAACTTGCAAAGGAATGGTTAAAAGATATGGTTCATGAGCCTCATGAATGTGCTAGGGGCGTTTGAAACTCCGAATGGCATAACGGTCCATTCATGCAGCCCTTCGCACGTTTTAAGCACCGTTTTCACTCATCCCTGGGCCGCATTCGAATTTGGTGGTAATCACTTCTTAGATCGATTCTGGTGAACAAGGTAGCTCCGTACAGCTAATCGAAGATATCATCTATACGAGGTATAGGGAATCGGCACTTCACCGTTATTTTGTTGATGGAATGACTATCTATGCACGTTTGAAATGTGTCATCCATCTTTGGAACTAGTAAGGCTTGGACGGCACATGGGTTACTGCTGGGGCGGATAAATCCTTTTACAATTAATTCTTTTACTTGTCGTTGTAGTTCTGCATGCTTGCTGAGTCGAAGGCAATAAACTGGTTTGTTCGGCAGCATTGATCTTGGGACTAGGTCCATGTGATTTTGGATTTCTCTCAAGGGTGGCAGTCCAGCCGGAAGGTCATTAGTCAAAACGTCGTCATATTGTTGTAACAGGGGTTGGACAGCATCGGGTACTGTCTGGAGGGATTCAGTTTCTTCCATCACCAGCATTATAAATCCTTCTTTAGCAAGCCTGAAGTTTTTTAGGAATAAGTTTCGGTTGATTAAATTCTTGCTCACTTGGTCTTCATCCTCTGTAGCAGGAGGGAGGGGGGGGGGCGGCAGAACTACCCTTCGATAGTTATGAATGAAAGAATAGGTGTTGGTAGTTCCATTGTGTATGGTGTTGTTATCGAATTGCCATGGGCGCCCTAGTAGCAGGTGACACGCATCCATCAGCACGACGTAACATAATACCTGATCTTTAAAATGCCCAATGGAAAAATTCACCAAGCACCTCTTATGGACCGGCACCTCGGTATTTTTCTGGATCCAGGACAAGGCATAAGGATTAGGATGATCGGTGGTGTCTAATTGGAGTTTGTCTACAATGGTGGTCGCAATGATGTTCTCGCAACTCCCACTGTTGATGATTACGTTACATATCCCATCCTTCACAGTGCATCTGCCCGAGATATGCTATGGCGTAACCAGGACTCGTCGGTATGGACATTTAGAGCTTGTCTTAAGACCAACAGTTTTCCTTCATCACCACGAAGGTATATTAATTCAGTGTCAGAGGATTCTAGAGCTACATCGGTCATCGCCTCTTCAACTTCAGATTCTTCAATCAATGTCACCACACGGTGATTTGGGCAATTTGAAGCTATATGCCCAAATCACTGACACTTGAAGCACTTGTGGGCGCGAAAGAGGCTTAGGGTGATGCTATACGTGAGGAATTTCTTGAATTCCTCTCTTGTATTTTACTGGGGCCGGCAACGAATCGAGCCTGGCTGGATTCTCTTTCTGGCGTGGGTTTGGATGCAAAATTCTTAACAGAGGCTTTCTTGAAACAGCCTGTTGTCTCTCCACTTTCACAGCAAGGTTGACAGCATCTTGAAAAGTTCAATAAGGCTGAAGCTGGACGACATTGGCGATCAAGGTTTGTAATCCCCCCAAGAATCTCATGATAGTTTGCTCCTCTGGTTCAACGACATAGCATTTTAGGGAGAGCTGTTCAAATTCAGCCACGAAGTCCTCAACAGTGGACTGCTGTTGTTGCAGTTGGGTGAATTTTAAGAATAAGTCTTATTTATTTTGTTTAGGAATATACTTCCATTGCAGCTCTCGTTTCATCTTCGGCCATGTCACAATCTTGCTGTGGCCCTCGCGGTTTCTTGATCATTTCAAGTTCTCCCACCACAGAGAGGCGGTTTTTTTTAGTTTAATAGCTACCAGCTTGACAATTCGTTCGGCAGGGACTTCCTTGACTTCAAGAATGCGCTTGACTATCTGCAACCAGTTGATGAATTCGTCGGGGTCTATCCTTTCGTCAAACTCAGGAAGGTTAATCTTGATTCCACATTCTAATGGTAGTCTTCTACCAGCTCATTCGAGCATTAGTCTTTCAGCTTCGTCTTCACTAGAGGTCCCTTGATGGAAGGGATTGATGTCCTCCTCATCTTCACGTCGCCCTACATGTTCTCTTTGTTTGAACCTGGCTAGGTGCTACTGCAATTGCGTTATTTCACACTGTAAATCCTCGATCACCGCTTCTTGAATTGGTCTTTGTTGGTTTCAACGAGGCGGCATTTTACCCGACTTTGATACCACTTGACTCCGGACTACCTCAACGAGTCGCGGCCTGGTGGTGAGAGGATGGATCTCATCGAAAAACACAAGCAGCCGATGGCTTCACAAAAGGGAGCACCACCACGAGGATCACGAACCACCACCTGACATCGATCAGGATACAGAAATGATACCAAGAACTATTCTCAAACTATCTTTCTTATTATTTCAACAAAATATTACCCCCATTTATAAGTACACCATTTGGTTATTTAATGGGCTACAAAGATAGCAACTAAACCTAATACAAGAAGTCTTATTACAAACTGTTACTAGCCATATAGCTCCTGCATCAGTAGGAGAGGCTGAAGAATTGGAGCTGAACATCATATCAACCATGCAACAGCACTAAGAGAAATTGAATCTTATTTTGTGATTGCTGACTGTTAGGTATCTAAGTTCTCTTTGTCATTTTATTTTCTTCGAGTAATTCAAAGGGTTTTTATGAGTTTTGTATTGAGAGTTTTAATGCTTCTCTTGTTTGTGATATGGATGTTTTTGAGACTTCGGGAGACTGTTCTTTTCTGCCCATTGTACACTTATGAGGCTGCTTGTTTCTAAACTGACTCTTGTCAACTCTCTCATAAACCATAGGCTACAACCACAACAAATCAGATTGATTTTTTTGTTCACTTTGCGGTTGTTCTCATAGTTTATCCTTTCAATTCATAAAGTTCGAATTTTCCTGATATGCTGACCTTTTCCCTAAACCAATTTATCATGGTGAAGCCTACATTGTTTAGAAAATTTTGGCTCGCACATTAAGATATCGATTCTATTGCTCCAATCCAGCATGTGATATGATTCTTGGATGTACAAACTGCCTATATGAGTTGACAGTTCTTTGTTATAGGACTTCCAACCCTGTTGTTAAATATCACATTAATTTGGTTTTAAGGGACAGTAAGAAGCATGCTCTGGCATTTCATAGAGTATTTAATCGTTATTTTTATCAAATAGATTGAATTTTAATAGGAATAACTGAAATGTCCTTGTTGAGCTCTTGTTTTAGCCAATAACTTTTGTTCTTCCACAGAGCACCTTGGTCTGCTAGTCTATTCAATAAAAATAATGACCTAAATGTGCTTGGTGAAGTTGCAATTTTCCTACTGATTTGTTCAGTATTTATTGTATGACAAGGGGATGAGAATCATCTTACCAACTGTAATCATCAGCCCCTTCTTGCTGTTTGGAGTTATTCATGTCTATGTTTATGTGATTGAAATTATGTAATTGATGCTTTTTTGCATCATCTATGTTTTAGCTTTTGAATGTTGTGTATGGCCAATATAAAAATCACAGGGGACATTATGTACAAAACTTTCAGTACTGGCATGTAATTATGATGTTATAAGTTTATTTCTAATAAAACCATGAGTTGGTTCAATTCTTAGACCGTTTTCTAGATCGGGTGTACACTATAAATTTTGAATTGTTGTCTTGAGCTTATTCTTCTGACTTGTAGATCCAATATTCTCAGTATTTTTGTATTGTTTTTGCATCCAAAAGAATATATTGGTGCTTAATACTCTCTTCCCCATCAAAACTAACTTTGTCCTCGAGGTTAAGGGATGGAAAAGAAGAGGGGAGAGCTGAAAAATTCTCTTAAGTGACGTCATCTGGAGTAGAAAGTGTCCATTGTGAAAGAACATATTTAAGAGATTGTCTATGTATTTTGATAATGCAGGTAGGTAGTATGGCATGAGGTAAGCTTAATGGTTGGTTTTTATGGCTAAAAAGAGGAAGAGGTGTAATGATAGTGGGAGGGGTGCCAAAAAAATGTTTGAGGACAGAGATGTGGAAGAGTGGATGAATTGTACTTTCTGGAGGAAAAGCTAATTGATATGTCACTTTACTTACAATTGATTGAACCTAAAAGGTGCCGAAATAATGTTTGGCTAGTTTGGAGTGGGTACGGTTAACTGCAGAATTTTGACGAAAGATTGTAATTTAATCAAAACCAATCACCTACTGACAATTATAAATCACGTCGATGACGATTAGCCATTAATTTCATTCTATGCTTGGCTTGCTGCATGTTAGTGCGGAGGGTTTGTAAAAGAGTCTGACGGCTGGTTAGAAATGAATCTAGAGTATGAATGTTTGATGTGTCGTTAACATAGGAAGATATTGAGGGAGGTAAACGTCCATAGTGGACCTGATATGGAGACATCTTAATGATTGTGTGAAAAGAAGTATTATAAGAAAGGTCGGCCCAACATAGGAAGGTAGACCATAATTTGGGTGTGTTGGAAGTGTAGGCATGAAGGTATTGTTCCAAACATCTATTAGGATCTCGGTTTGGTCATCTGTTCGTGGATGATATGTAGTACTATAGCAAAGTGTTATGCTGCTTAGAGTAAAAAAATGATGTCAAATTTTACTTAAAAAATACTATCCCTATCTATGACAATAGATTTTGGGAAACCATGCAAACGGACAATCATATTGGCAAAAAGAGTGGCAACTTGGGAGGTTGAATATGTGATGGGCAAGGGACCAAAATGGGCCTATTTGGAAAGGCGATCAATAACAACCAAAATGGTAGTGTAACCTCTAAAATTTGGTAGACCTGTTAGGAAATCCATGGACAAATCCTCCCAAACTTGATAAGGTACTGGAAGATGAGAGAGTAGGCCAACATCTTTATGTAAGCCTTGCCAATAAAAAATTGCAATGAGGCGTTTGATGATTTTTAGTGTATTACTGTGACCTTCAAGTGGGGTGGAATGAAATTTAGTGAGTAAAGTATTTTTAAGGGTAGAATCTTTACTAATGTAAATGTGATTTTTATAATATAAAATGTTGTCCCTGATGAGGGTAATCTGTCGTGGGGAGTTCCCCTTTTGCCAATTGTGATGTAATTTGAAGTATCTCTGGGGATGGGAGAGATTCATGTTTTAATTGTTGAAGAAAAGAGAAAGAAAAGCTTGTAATTTATGAAAGCGATGATGCAAGAGAAGTGGCAGAAAACTTCCTAGCATCAGGTATACGAGATAAGGAGTCGGCGATAATATTAGATTTTTTGGGCTTATATTCAATGATAAAGTTGAAACCTAAAAGCTTGTGAAGGTAATATTGTTGATCAGGGATTTGTAAAATTTGATTATGTAGTTCTCTGAGGCTTTTATGGTCGGTGCGAATGATAAATTGACTACCTAAGAGATATTGACATCATTTGCAAACAGCCTCAGTAATGAGGTAGAGTTCTTTTAGATAAGTGCAGAATTGAGACAAGCGTAGGCCCAATTTCTTACTAAAGAAAGCAATTGTATGATTGTTTGGCAATAAAACAACACCTATAGTGGTGTTAGAGGCATCTATTTTTAATACGAAGGGTTTGTTGAAATCAAGTAGAGCTAAAATAGGGGCAGAAATTATGGCCAGTTTTAAATTTTAGCAGTGGAGGTAGTCATGTCCCTTTTAAAAGCATCTTTTTTAAGAAGATTGGTTAATGGAGCAGCAATGGAAGCATAATTGGAAATAAAATGGCGGTAGTAGTCGGTTAACCCAAAAAGGGATCTTAAATGTTTTAAGAAAGACGGAATAGGTCAGTTAAGCATGGCTTCAATTTTCTTTGTATCAACTTTAATATTACCAGCGGTGATAATGTGGCCAAGATATTCAATTGAAGTTTGAAAAAAATTGACATTTTGTTAGTTCTAAAAAAGTTGATTATCATGTAGACATTGAAAAATCATTTGTAGATGATCTGCATGAAGAGATGGGGTAGAATTATAGATGGGAATATCATCAAAAAAATTATGATGAACTTACGAAGATAAGAACTGAAGACTTGATTCATGAAAGCCTGAAAAGTATATTGTGCATTTGTAAGGCCAAAAAGGCATTACTAAGAATTCAAAATGACTGTCGTGTGTGTGGAAAGTTGTTTTATAGATGCCTTTTGGGTGCATTCGAATTTGATGATATATGGAATGGAGGTCAAGCTTAGAAAAGAAGGTTGCATCATGTAATTTGTCCAATAATTCTCCACTGTACGGATTGGAAATTTACCTTTAATAGTTAGGGAATTAAGTGCGCGATAATGGACATAAAAACGCCAAGTACCATTGCGCTTCTTAACCAAGAGAACTGGACTGGAGAAAGGACTATAACTATGACGAATAATGCATGATTGTAACATTTCTTTAACTAATTATTCCATTGCATCTTTTTGAAAGTGAGGATATTGGTAAGGATGAATATTGATTGGTTTGGAAAGTGGAGGAAGGCATATACAGTGATCAATAGGACGTGGAGGAAAGTTTATACGGTGATCAATAGGACGTGGAGGTGGTAGGCCTTGTGGGAGGTCAAATAAATGTTTAAATTGTAGTAATAGATTGGTAATAAAATCTGGTAAAGTCTTCGTGATGGATGTAAGTGATTCGTCAAGAGTTTTGGGAGGCTGAGTCACACATGTCAATGATGCAAAATAAAGGTAAAATGCCGCACCATGCGGCACAGTGCACATACGACGCTATTTGCGCCATGCTGGGCAATGGCGCAAGGCGCAAATAGTGCACGTCATTTTATTAGCATATTATAAATTATAAATTATTTAGGATAATGCTTATATTCAAATCATTAAAGAGATGTATGCAAGAGCTATTACTTGTGTTTAAACACAAAGTGGTATGACAAAGTATTTTCTTATTTCGGTTGGATTACATCAAGGATCAGCCTTAAGCCCATATCTTTTTGCTTTAGTCATGGATGTTCTCACTAGACATTTGCAAGAGGTTGTACCCTTGTGTATGCTTTTTGCTGATGATATTCTTCTTATTGATAAGACTAGAGAGAGGGTTGAAGATAAACTTGATTTATGGAGGTCAACCTTAGAGTCTAAAGGTTTTCGCTTGAGTAGATCTAAAACTGAATATATGGAGTGTAATTTTAGGAGTAATAGACCTAGTGGGGGGATTGTGACTTTGGACGATCAAGTCATTAATAAGAGTACATGTTTTAGATATTTGGGATCTATTATTCAGAGTGATGATGAAATAGATTGGGATATTATCAGTAGAATTCAAGTTGGATGGTTGAAGTGGAGGAATGCATCGGGCTTGTTATGTGATAGAAAAGTCCCCCTCAAACTTAAGGAAAAATTCTATAAGATGGTGGTGAGATCTACAATGCTTTATGGTGCAGAATGTTGGCCATTAAAAGAGAAGCATAATACTAAGTTAAGTGTTGCAGAGATGAGGATGCTCAGGTGGATGAGTGGATTTACCCTTAGAGACAGGATACAAAATGAGCATATACGTGAAAAGGTTGGAGTAGCTCCAGTGGAAGATAAGATTAGAGAGAGTCGCCTTAGATGGTTTGGTCACATAAAACGACGGCCTTCCGATGACTCGGTTTGGAAAGTAGAGGTATTAGATTTGACTTATATTAATAAAGGTAGAGGTAGACCTAAAAAGACTTGGCTAGAAAATATTAGAAATGATCTTTCTTTATTAGATTTAAACGAGAATTTGACTTTTAATATGACACAATGGAGAAAAAGGATTCATGTAGCCGAGCCCACGTAGTTGGACAAAGGCTTGATGTTGTTGTTGTTGTTATAAATTATAATTTTAAGGTTTATATATTAATATCATAATTATTATTAATTAATTAAACACAAATTAATTATTAATTAATTAAACACATTAATAAAATATCAAAAAAATTTATTTTATCTTAAAGGTTTTTGTTAGATTTAAAGTTTTTATTTTTGTTATTTGGTAGGATTTAGGCTAAATTATATTTAAATCCTGCTCAAATCTATCGATGTAAGTTTATGTGTGATTTAAAGTTTTCATTTTTACTGTTTGGTGGGATATTTATGCTTAAATTTGGTTCAAATTAACAATATTGTTTGCTATATATATAAATTCTTTTATATTTGCACCATATTTAAAATGACGCGCATCGTGTCGTGTACTATGCGACATGGCTCCACAAGGAACTTAGCTTCGTGGTGCGTCATTCACCTTTGACAAGTAGGGCTAACTGTCATTAAACAGAAGATGAGAATGAAAGGTAAAAATTTGTATCGATGGAGAATATGATTTAAAGCACAAAATTGATGTAGAGATATGAGATCAGTAATTAACTGTGGTTCCCCATGAAGAATGATATTGTAGTTTTGATCAGTAAATTGCATGGTGAGGTGTCGGTAATTATGCAAATTTGAGCCTAGTAATTTGATAGGAAATACTTGAGTTCGCAAGTAACCCTAAGGGAATACTTGAGTTCGTAAGCAAACCTAGCAGGAATTGGTAGAAAAAAATATAAAAAAGCACAAAAACAGTAACAAAAATACCCCAAGCAGTAATTTTTATTATAGGAATCAAAGTAAAAACAAACATGAAGCAAAGATACAATTGATCCTCAATTCGAGAGGAGGATCGTCTCTCCCAATCTCTAGATTTTAAGTCTAGAGCCCAAATCACCCAAAAGACTCCAAGAGATCTCAATACTAAGCATGCCCCCTCCCTAACCCTTACCTCTCTTATTTAAAGGCTCCCTACCTCCCAAACCCTTCAAAAAATACAATTTTCAAATAGATTTAAATCAAGTGGGACCCATGCATAGGCGGCAAACCCAATTAGGAAGCAAGGGAGGCGGTTTTGAACCGCCTCCTGTAGACATATGCCGGCCCAGGTGGGGTCGGCTGAGGCGGTTCCTGCTGAACCGCCTTAACATAATTGAAGTCATTGCATACCAAAGACAGTATCAGCCCTGTGCATAGAGAGAATGAATAAATCTAAAATGACTGGATACCCTTATTGCAACTTGGGAACATTTTGAATTGCAGAGAAGTAAATTGTCATTGCAAATGAAAGCCTTAAATTGTTTAATTCATTCGGGGTGAAGGCTAAGTTGGGTAACGATGTTATCTTGAATAAAGTTATGAGTACTACTACTATCAATCAAAATATAAACATTATGTTTTTTAATATGGCCAGTTAAATGAAAAGTTTGTGTATTAAATTGTCCAACTAGAATATTTAAACTTATTTTCGAAGATAAATCTTGTGAATCAAGGTCATTAGATGACTGTTGGTTGTCGTCTATAGTATCAAAATCATCAGTGTCCATTAAGAGAGAAAATTTATTATGACAATGGTGTTGAGGGCTAAATTTTGAATCGCAATTAAAACAAAGGCTTTTCTCGGGATGAAATTGAATTTCTGAAGGGGAGAGCTTATGGATGGATAGATTGGGTGGTTCTGAGGAGGAATTTGGCAAGGAAGTGTGGGTAGATTGTTAGCCTATAGGCATAGAGGGGTGGGTAGGTTTGTTTGGGATGAGGCATGGAAATGATTTCAACCATTGTGAGGAAGAAAGTGCAAGAAAATCTTGAAATTTAGATTCGTGGCGGCAAGCTAAATCCATGGCATCTAAAAGAGTAATTGGTTTGGCTAATAAGAGTTCTCTACGTAATTCTTGTTTGAGATCCAAAATAAAATAACCAATAAGAGTATATTTAGAAAGATTATGAATTTTAAATGCAAGATTTTCAAAAGTTATTTGATATTCAAGAATGGATGCTTGCTAAGTTATTTTAGATAAATTGCTATATAAATCTTCATAGGAAGAGATGCCAAAATGTTGTTGTTATGATATCATGAATTCAGGCCAAGAAAGAGTTTGGACTTTCATGTGAATCCATTGATACCATGTAGCCGTGGATCCTTCTAGATGAAATGAAACAATTCTTACGCGGTGGTAATCTTGAGTATTATGAAAATCGAAAAAAAAATCACTTTAATGATCCAAGTTTTCACATCCAGTCCGCTGAAGCGAGGAAGTTCAATTTTCATATTTTTTGAAAAGGTAAATCTGCATTAGACGACGAGAATTGAGGAGATGAAAATCGGGCGACAGATCTCAGAATCCCAGTGGATGGTGGAGGTTCTTGATGGGAAGAAGGTGGATGATTCACACAGAGGCTGTCGAGATGCTTGTCAGTGGAGTCCATAAAGGCTTGAAATTGTTGTAATGTTATCCCGATGGAAGCGAATTGAGCATTTGCCTGTTGTAGCGATTTTTGAATTTTCAAAAATTGTGACTCCTGACTGGATTGCGTGATATGTAATGCTTCGTCCAAGTCTATGTTCTTTAGTTTCAATGAAGAATTAAGGAACTTGGATGGCAGAAAGAAGATTTAATTTCTTGAAAAGAGAAATTCAGTTCTTTAAAATAAAGAAAAACAACAATAAGGAAAAATAGTTGTGAAGATTTTGATCCCAAGGGAAGCGTGGGTTGTTGAAGTTTCTCGCTGTGAAATAAAGTTGGGTTCTCTGCCAAGGATCAGCCAACGGCAGCCGAAAGGGATATGACTGGTTTGGGGTGTGCGGGCAAGTGCAACCAAGCAACCTGCTTTTTGCGGCAGGTGGGGGGCTGCTTCTTGCGGCAGAGTGATGTTGGATGGCACCCTGGCTGAAGTGAGGGGTTGCTTCTTGTGGCAGGTGATCAATTTTTGTTGTTAGCGATCGGGTGATGGAAATCGGCTGTTGGAGAGTTGAAATCTGTTGGGCCGTGGGGTGAGTTCGTGGAGGATTTGGCAACGATTCTTGTTGCAGTTTGGAGGGAAGGATGGAGGTCTCAATTAGAGCACCAATTTGATATGCTTCTTGATTGAGGACATCTTTTGAGTAGGTGGAGACTCCTAAAGGAAGAGGAAGAGAAAAAAGAGAAGAGAGAGATAAAATCATACTTTCATTTCCATAAATTAATTACAACAATGGGGGTTTATTTATAGGCTTGTACAAGTGGAAAGAAAGATGGTTAGCTGTCTAAAATAATAATAAACTAGCTTACAAAAATAATCCTAATGTTATAGGTTTATTTCTAATAAAATCATGAGTTCATTCAGTTCTTAGACTGTTTTCTAGACACTAAATTTTTGAATTGTTGTCTTGAGCTTGTTCTTTTGATTTGTGGATCCAATCTTCTCCTTATTTTTTAATTGTATTTGCATCGAGAGGAATGTATTAGTACTTAACATACATAGCACAAAAGCGCTGCAATATTATCTACATAAATAAACAGACTCTTTTTTTATGGATATCTATGGGTTTGTGTACTCCAAAAAGCAGTACCATTGTCAAATATGAACCGCCTAAGAGCACCAAATTGATATATGGCTTGATCCCTGAAGTCTCTTGATCTTTTGATTGCAGCCAGCCCTCAATCAATTAGGCTAGAGTTGTGCGGTCAGTCATATTACATCTATGTATTTATTGCCAGTGAGCCATTTTTTAATGTCACTGATTGCAATTGTTCAATGCTGCACTAGCCTTCTACACAGACTTGTAAAGTAAGCCAGCAGGAAAGCTTTACTGCGCATGAAGTAAGAAGTTTCAAGCATGAACGGTGTGTAAAGAATCGTGAAATAAAGATTTCCTGATTAATTGAACCAGCACCAACTCCAGTACATTTGAATTGCTACTTGGTCTAATTATGGGAGTTTCGATTATTCCCGCAGGTGGTCTGCATGGTGGGAAGCATGGTGTTTGTGAGCATTCTGCTTATTCGTGGAATATGGTCTGGTGTGTCTTACATGAAGGAAAACCAATTCCACTACATGAATAGAATCAACAAATTCAACAGCAACAACAGCAACAGTTCATGGAATGGAGTTCAACCTGTACTTTAATCAGTATTTGGTATCTTATCATAAGGATTAAAGGTTTCCATTGTGAAAATAAGCAGAACGAAAGGCAGAAAAGATTGCTGAACTTTGCCATTCCTGCAGTGCTGCATCGGCCATATTAGAAAGATGTATTCTGCTGATCTCTCTCTCTCTCTCTCTCTCTCTCTCTCTCTCTCTCTCTCTGTCAAGAGATTAGCATCTTGTATGAAAATTTTGATACGCAACTCATCAAATTAGATGATTAATCTTGTTTATTACTATTATTTTTTTCATGAGTATTGTTATGCTTTCTGAAGAAAATTATATTAACAAATTTAGTCTATTTATTTAGATGGCCTAATAAATAAACCGAGAGAATGAAATGATTTTGTTTAAGAAATATGTGATTGGGTATTGCTTGAGAATTATATAAATGAGCTATCTGAATTATTAATATATTACTTAAACTTTAAATAAAGTTGGTATTTTATTGATGTCTCAAGAAAGTTACTTCAACGGATATCTTACCTATTATTTATGTCGAAAACTTTAAAAATTATATTCAAAATTATCTGATCAATAATGGATATATAACAGGGTATCAAAACGGGTTGACGGATTGGGTTTCAATCCGACCCAAAATTCATCTAATCTAAATTCAATCAACCCAACTCAACCTATTTAATAAACTGAAAAAAAAAAAAAAATTAAGCCCGACCCGCTAGCAACCCAAATAACTCCAACCCAATCTATTAATACGCTTTGATTTTTAAAAAAATTATAACTTATTAACTATAAAGTTTAGAATATTTGATAAAACTAAAAAAATTATACCCATAAGTTAAAAAATTTAAACATATCATTTTCTAACTAAAAATAAGTTTGTGAGTCAACCTAAATCTAACGAGTTTAATAAACGGGTCAAAAAATCCAACATGAACCCAATTTGTTTATTAAACATGTCAACTCAAATCAAAATTTTTTGGGTAAAATTGATTTGTCAAGTCATTTATTGACCTTTTTTTATTAGATTAACTCTTAATATGACACTATTAAGAAAAAATGACTAATGTAGCCCATCATAAATAGTGGGATAATGATTTGATGTTATTATTGTTGTATTGCATTAAAATTCAATGAAATATTTTCTATAAAACTTGCACTCTATTTTAATTTTTAAATTTCAAAAAATATAAAAGAAAATAGTTAAAAAAAACTATGACTAATATGTACATTTGTATACGTGCCAGATTGTGAGTGGGTGGAATGACTAATGTACTGTATTTTGTCATCTTCCAAAGGAACACCACTGATTATGGACCTGGACCCGGGCCAGGGCCCTGTGGGCCACCGATGTGAACGTGAAAACGTCCATGCGACGCCAGGGAGGCCAATGTTTTTAGATGGACCCATTTATAAAAATAAGCATGTTTTAAATTAAAATAAATTTAAGGAGCATACTTATAAAATAATTTAAAAATGAGCAAATATGAATAATCAAATAATGCATTAGAAAGAAAACGAAAAATTAAATTACATAATCTAAAATGCAAAAAATCATTTCTGATTTCTATTGAAACCGGAAAATAATTTTTGGCTATTTTTCTTTTTAATAATGCTTTGAATATATTTAACTGTATAAATAAGTAAAAAATGAAAAAAAAAAGTTCAAAATAAACGCATTAATTGTAAAAAAATTTGATTAAATAAAAAACATATATTATATTATAGCATGTAATTATGTATTGAATTATAGCATATAGGAACACAGATAATCATTTAGCTTATTCAATAGAATAAGATAAATGGTTTAACATATTCTATTGAATAAGGTAAATGATTTATCGCATTCTATTAAATACAGTAAATGATTTAATGCATTTTATTTATAATAATAATATCTATAGATAATACCTATAATATAATATATGTTTTTTTTAATCAAAATTTTTTTTACAGTTAATTCATTTATTTTGAATTTTTTTCATTTTTTACCTTTTTAATTTGTTCTTATTTTTTTATTTTCATTATTTCATTTTTTTTTTTGAAACTTTTTTTTTTGCATTTTTACTTGTTTATACCGTTAAATATGCATAAGCCATTATTAAAAAAAAAAGGGTGAATACAAAAAATTATTTTCCGATTTCAAAGGAAACCGAAAACAGTTTTCAGTTTCAACAGAAACCTGAATACTATTTTCAGGATTTCTATTAAAATCGGAAAATAATTTTCCTAGATTACGAATTTAATTTTTCAGATTTTTTCTAATGCGTGATTTAATTTTTTATATTTGAAATTATTCCGTATACCTGCTCCTTATACTTATTTTAATTTAAAACATGCTCTTTTTTATAAATTGGCCTTTTAGATTCGGATCAATAATTGGAAACAGGAATAGTGGAATAGATTATCTGGTCGGTTGGATCGAAATTAAAGTTTGAGAACTCTTTTATCTTATCGACCAGATTAAAATCTGTGTGAAATAATTTAAGAGATTGAACAGACTCATACATCCATCGCCGTAACAGATGATTAAAATCTGACCAAATACTGAAGGGCCAAGTTCCCATCCAACTACAGATTTGACAACATTTTACATAGCAGAAGAGCAATGAACAAATTTTCCTGTTTCCAAAAACACCAGATAGATAGGCTGTACTGTAACTAAGCTGAACTAGGAAATTATATATCAGTTGATGATGGCTTTTAGGAAGCATAATTAGTTGCCCTCACTCAGGGTTTTCTTTTTCTCTTCACACTTCTCTTGGGAATAATATTTGAATCATCGCTGGGATGGGGAGGAGAAAGCTTCGAGGCAATTGCAGAGCCCCACAATGCTCTCTCAACATCTGATGGGGTGAAAGACTCTTCCTCCGTACTCAACTCCTGAAGAACAAGATTCAATCACTTGCCTCTTTATAATGCCTCAGTAAATAGAAAGGGAGAACTGACTGCGGAGATTAATTCATGCTTAAACGATTCTCATAGTTATTGTGACTCGGTGTATTTCTTTACGGTCAGCAAACGGAAGTAGAAAATCTCAAGGATTAATAAGCATCAAGCCATTTCATAATTGTGTACAGTTAATTAAGTCGAATCAAATGACCTCTCTCTCCCTCTCTCTAACTTTTAGAGCAAGCTATCCTAACTCAAATTTAAATGGGATGATCTGTAACAGAATTATGAAAAGAACGTTTGCCAGCTCAGCAATAGCTCATTGACAGCCAGTTGACAGCTCAGCATGTAACTACCGTAACTGACTGATAGTTTGTGAAATGTCTATAAATATGTCCTCTTGTATTCAGTCGTAGATATAGAAGATAGATAAGCTTCTTCTCTACTTTAGTGTGTTTCTTGTTTTCTGCTGTTCTCATGGTATCAGAGACAGCTTTCCAAACCTGTTCTTAATTTTTCTTCATCTTCTCTTTCGTTTTCTTTTCTGCCTGTTATCATGAATCCTTCGACAGGATCTCCTACAATTCAGTCCGAAACTGTTGCTGAAACAGGACAGTTTTTCGAGAACACCACTATTCCGTCTCAGCTAAAATTTTTAATGGCGAATGTCAGAAATGTTATTGTAACTCCTCTCAGCGCTGAAAATCATCCTACGTGGAAATCTCAGGTTATCAAACTTTTTCGCGCGAATGGATTTGAAGGTTTTCTGGATGGGTCATGCACATGTCCTGCTAAGTATAGCAGAGATGATGCTGGTATTACTACGCTCAACTCGCATTATAATACATGGGTTTTAATTGATCAAAATCTTGCAGCTGCTTTGTATTCAGTTATTTCTCCTTCACTTCTACCGTATGTGTTGAATCTTGATCATTGTGTTGATATATGGATGACTTTGGGTCGTCGACTTCAGTCGACTACCAGATCAAGAATAATTCAACTTAAAAATGAATTGCAGCATTTTTCAATGAAAGATCAATCCATGACTCAATACCTTTTGGAAATCAAATCCAAGGTTGATTCTCTTGCTGCAGCTGGTTCGACGCTAGATCCTGAAGATATCATTCATTACACATTAAATGGCTTACCAGCTTCCTATCAGGCGTTTAAAACAGCTATACGAACCAATCTTCAACCCTTAACACTTGATGATTTATACACTCTACTGTGTAGTGAAGAGTTGAATTTAGCACATGAAGTAACCAAAGATTTACAATCTCTTCAGATTTCAGGTAATGCTGTTGCACTTGCAGCTTCTCGGGGCCGTGGCCGAGGAAGATCGCATCGTGGCAGATCTTCATCTATGTCAAAGCCAATAAATTCATCTACCACATCGTCTCGAGGTGGAAGAACTATGCGTACGAATGCTATCTGCCAGATTTGTGGTAAACAAGGACACACTGCTGTTCGTTGTTGGTACAGACATGATCCACAATATTCTACTGAACCTACAAACTCTGCTCTGTTTTCTCCTACAAATGATACGACGTCTCCTGAATGGTACTTGGATAGTGGTGCTTCGTCACACTTAACAGCTGATTCAAGTTTTATTCAGCATCCAAAAACCTATGTTGGTTCTAATCAAGTAATGATGGGTAATGGCCAACAGCTTCCGATTCAACATACTGGTAATGGTATTCTTCCTACCCCCACAGGTAGTTTACAATTGTCAAAACTCAACCACGTTCCTAATCTTTCTTTTAATCTGTTATCTGTGTATCGGCTTACATCTGATAACAATTGTGATATATCATTTTCGGCTCATGGATATGTTATAAAGGATCGGATGACCAAGCGGCCTCTTCTTCAGGGACCGTGTATTAACGGATTGTATCCTCTGAGTGTTCGTCCAGCTACATTATCGCCTTCACAAAATCTTGCTCTTATTTCGGTTCAGACGGTTCCGCATCTATGGCATCGTCGTTTAGGCCATCCGTCATATGCCACGTTATCTTACATTGCTAAAACAAATCCTAATGTTTCTTGTTCTGTTACTAGTTCGTGTACTGCTTGTCGTATGGCTAAGAGCCATCGACTTCCCTTTGTCAAATCTCAATCAAGAAGTATTCAAAAATTTGCTATTATACATTCTGATGTTTGGGGTCCATCACCTACATCGTCAAATTGTGGGTTTCGATATTATATATCGTTTATAGACGATTGTACCAAGTATACATGGGTTTATCCGCTCTTACAGAAATCTGATTCGTTCCATAAATTTCTTGAATTCAAGAAAATGGTGGAATGTCAATTCAATGCTCATATCAAAATCCTTCGTACTGATGGAGGAGGAGAATTTGTTAACACACGGTTTACTACTTATCTTATGCAATGTGGCATTTTACATCAGTTTACATGTCCCTACACCCCAGCTCAAAATGGTGTAGCGGAGCGTAAACATCGACATTTGGTTGAAACTCTTCGTTCTCTTCTCATAGAAGCCCATCTTCCTCATCATTTATGGGTGGATGCTTTATATACTTCTGTATATCTAATAAATCGGCTTCCCTCTTCAAATACTGATAACCTATCTCCATATGAGCTTTTGTATGGCAAAGCACCTGCTTATGATCATTTAAAAGCTTTTGGATGTCTTTGCTATCCATGGCTAAGACCTTATAGTAAGGGAAAATTCTCTCCTGTCTCAAAACAATGTGTTTTCATTGGTTATGCCACTCATCAAAAGGGATATCGTTGTTTTGATCCCATCTCAAACAAAGTTTATACATCCCGTCATGTCATTTTTGATGAGTCTGTTTACCCGTTTTCCCAGATTGTCAAATCTCAAAGTACCTCTATGATATCCAAATCTCCACCTCCATTATTGTTAGTTCCAGCTTCTGCGTTACCAAATGTTATCTGTCCATCTCAGTTTTCTGTTGCATCCTCTCCACAACAACAATCAAATGCTTCTATTTCCCATAACTCTACTAGAACTGTTGTTTCTCCACAACCTAATCTTTCATCACAACCTGTTAGCCTTTCCTCTTCTCAAGATTTACCAACAAATACACTACAACCATCTACTCATCCTATGGTTACCAGGTTGAAAAGTGGCATAACTAAACCAAAACAGATTTTTAATCTGTCTCACACAATACATCCTGCTGATCCTCTAACATATCAGCAAGCTTCAAAACATTCTCATTGGCGTATGGCAATGTCCAGTGAATTTCAAGCTCTTCAGTCGAAAGGCACTTGGGATTTAGTGCCCCCAGCCTCTAATCAGAATGTTCTTGGTTGTCGATGGATTTATCGTACTAAGTTCAATTCAGATGGGAAAGTGGCTAGATATAAAGCTCGGCTAGTGGCTCAGGGATACAATCAGGAATATGGAATTGATTATCATGAAACGTTTAGCCCGGTCGCCAAAATGCCAACTATTCGTGTTTTTATTCTGGTAGCACTTCATTATCAATGGAAAATTATCCAGCTTGATGTTTCTAATGCTTTTCTTCATGGTCCTCTTTCGGAAACTGTTTTCATGAGGCAGCCACCTGGTTTTTCGGATCAAGCCAATCCACAGCATGTGTGTAGATTGAAGAAAGCAATTTATGGACTTAAGCAATCACCAAGACAATGGTATGCTACTTTGTCTCAGCATTTGTATGAGTTTGGATTCAAATTAAGTGCTGCAGATCCTTCTTTATTGGTATATCATTCCGGATTAGTATGTTTGTATATTCTCATCTATGTAGATGATATTCTATTAACCGGAAATGATCAGCTTACTATGAATAATCTTCTTAAGAATCTACAGAATCGATTCTCTATGAGAAATCTTGGAGATCTGTCACAATTTTTGGGTATTCATGTTTCAAATACTGCTTATGCTAAACAGATTTTGGACAAGGCTGGAATGGTTAATTCTAGACCTGTAGCTACTCCGAGTTCTTATAAGAAATCTGTTGAAGCATCTACTATTAAAGAATTTGATAATCCTCAGCTTTATAGACAGCTTGCGGGTTCTTTACAGTATTTGACTCTTACTAGACCAGATATTACCTTTGCGGTTCAACAAGTTTGTCAATTTATGCATAAACCGTTCAATTGTCATTTTGATGCTCTCAAACGACTATTGCGATATATTCAAGGTACTCTTACTCAAGGTCTGCCGTTATACAAGGACTCTCTTTATTTGCATAGTTATGCAGATTCGGATTGGGCTGGAGATTCCAAGGATCGCAAGTCAGTTACCGGCTATTGCAATTTTCTTGGTAAATCCTTAATATCTTGGCAAGCAAAGAAACAATCTACTGTTGCAAGATCGTCTACAGAAGCAGAGTATAGAGCATTGGCAACTACAGCTTCTGAAGTTATCTGGCTAAGAAGGCTATTAGCTGATTTCAAGATTGCTTCTTCTGAACCAACTCCGATTTTCTGTGATAATACATCTGCAATTGCTTTAGCAAATAATCCTGTTTTTCATGCACGAACAAAACACATTGAAGTAGATTGTCACTTCATTAGAGATTGTATTCAAACTCATCAAATAGTTGTGCATCATATAGCAACTCAGGATCAAATTGCGGATGTTTTTACCAAATCTTTACCGATTTCCAGATTTCGCACTCTTTCTACCAAACTGGTTACTGCAACAGCAGCAACAATTTGAAGGGGGCTGTAACAGAATTATGAAAAGAACGTTTGCCAGCTCAGCAATAGCTCATTGACAGCCAGTTGACAGCTCAGCATGTAACTACCGTAACTGACTGATAGTTTGTGAAATGTCTATAAATATGTCCTCTTGTATTCAATCGTAGATATAGAAGATAGATAAGCTTCTTCTCTACTTTAGTGTGTTTCTTGTTTTCTGCTGTTCTCATGATCTACTCAAGAAAAAGTCTTTAGACTCTACGGTTGACCTCCATAATTCGAGTTTATCTTCAACTCCCTCTTTAGTCTTATCAACAAGAAGAATATCATCAAGCATACACCAAGGTACAATCTCTTACAAATGTCTAGTGAGAACATCCATGACTAAAGCAAAAAGATATGGGCTTAAGGTTGATTCTTGATGTAATTCAACTGAAATAGGAAAATACTTTGTCAAACCAACTTGCGTTTAAACACAAGTAATCGCTCTTGCATACATATCCTTCATGACTTGAATATAAGCATTATTAACCCCTTTCTTTTCCAGAACTCTTAATAACACTTCTCTTGAAACTTTATCATATGCTTTCTCTAAATCAATAAATATCATATGTAGATCCTCCTTATTCTCTCTATACTTCTCCATCAAACCTCTCAATAAATGTATAGCTTCCATAGTTGACCTACCCGGCATGAATCCAAATTGATTTTGAGAAATATTAATATCACACCGCAACTTATGCTTCATAACTCTCTCCCATAGTTTTAAAGTATGGCACATTAACTTAATTCCTCTATAATTCCAACAATCTTATGCATCACCTTTATTCTTAAAAGTAAGAATCAACGCACTCATTCTCAACTCATCTGGCATCTTTTTAGTCTTCAAAATAATATTAAAAAGTTTAGTAAGCCAAGAAATTTCTTGATCTCCTAAGCATTTCCACACCTCTATTGGAATATCATCAGGTCCAACAGCTTTTCCACACTCATTTTCTTTAAAGCCTCTCTAACTTCGGATTTACTAATAAGCCGATAAAAATAAAAATCTTTATTTTCATTTAGGGTGTTAAGGTCACTAAAGTCAATCACATTCTCACAATCTTCATTGAAAAGTTTAGCACAATATCTCATCCACTTTTATTGAATAATATCCACTTCTAATAAAAGCACTTTTTGATCTTCATCCTTAATACAATTCAATTGAACTAAATCCTTACTACTCCTATCTCTTTGTTTGGCTAACTTATACATATATATCTTTCACCCTCCTCAGTATCTAATAAATCATTAAAAGCTAAAATCCTTGCATCGCATATTGCTTTATTTGACTCCTTACGGGCCTCTTTATATCTTTCTCAATTATCAAATTTTTACATCTAAACATATTTTTATAACAAATCTTCTTATTTTTTATTTTTTCTTACATATTTTTATTCCACCATCAACTATTTTTACTATTATGAGCTTTTCTTTTTGATACTCCAAGCACATGTTTTGCAACATTTTTAATATCACTAGTTAATTTTTTCAACATAATATTAGCTTTCTAATGCACAGACAAAATCTGAAAAATATGGAATCTTACTCTAAAAAATATTTTTGTTAATATTCTTTAAATGCCCTCATCTAATCCTAGAACAACATTTTACTTTATTTTTTTTATTTTCTACCTCTTCATCTAAAAATTCAAAACTAATAAGCAATGTTTGGTGTATAAACTTTCACTTGAAATAACTTTACAATATTTACAATCTAAACGGTCTATTTTTTTATAAAAAAAATAATCAATCTAAATTTTATTATATTCATTCTCATAAGTAATAAGATGATCTATCTTTTTTCTTAAATAAAGTATTAACAATTACAATATCATAAGCTAAAAAAAATCTAAAATAGTATTACCACCTTCATTAGTCACTTCAAACCCATAGCCGTCATGAATGCTTTTAAAATCATCTATCTCTCTATCAACATGTTCATTTAAATCTCCTCCAATAAAAACTCTTTCTTCAAGAGGTATCTTTTGTATTAATTCTTCTAAGTTATTACAAAATTTTAATTTTGAACACATTTTCAAACCTATTTGAGGAGCATAAGCACTTATAATATTAATAATCTCAGCATCAATAACAATCTTTAAAACTATAATTTTATCTCTAATTCTATTACTTTTTACAACATTACCTTTCAAACTCTGATTAATAATCACACCTACACCATTTCTAATATGACTCCTACCATAATACCATAGTTTAAATCCTAAACTATCAATTTCCTTAGCCTTCTCTCCAACTCATTTAGTTTCTTGAATGCATAGAATATTTATCATCCTATGAATCATAATATCTATTAATTATATTAATTTGTCTATAAGGGAACTTATATTTCAAGTTCTTATCCTAATTTTAGTTTTATGGACTAACTTCTTTGCCCATATCCGTCCATAATATGGGAACCATTGCCTATTTACTTTGAAATTCTTCATATAATTAAATTTAGATTCAAATATCTTATGTAAAAGTGTTTGCTCCATCTCTCTCTCTCACTCTCGCAAATTCGGATCAAAATATTCTGAGCCAAATTTATAAACGGAGTGAATTATCGATCTTTGAATTTTCTTTAAAATTCATGATATGATCAAAATTGATTCAGGATAAGTTAACCCAATTTTTTTGATCTCTCACCCACTTGATTTTTCCTTTTTCTCCAACTAACAATCTTCCTTTCTTTCTTTTGTCAAAATACATTTTGTATATATCTATTCCACCAAATATCCAAATAGTACAGATTTAACGCAAGGGCTCCATGACTAATAAAACTGCCAAGGATGCAAGCTCTCATGCGTATGCAATTAAAGATACATGACTACAACAAACATATAAATAAAAAAAATGTCACTCTCATAAAATCCTAACAATTATGACTTTACAGATTATAGGTAGCATAACTCGTTAAAGGTGCAAGCATTAAGCTTTCCATTTCTTTCTTTTTTTCTGTTTTTTCTCTCGTGTTTTTCTCTCGTGTTGGTTCTATCTCAAAAATCCAAATAAATCAGGATCAGCAAATTGATAGGAATCAAAACTGATAAAAGATGCAAGTTTGTCAGCCCTAATGATTAAAAATAAAGAAGCATGCTTGAAACTTCCGCATAAGTGAAGAAATTTAAAGTTGCAACAATGCTTAATAAACAAGGATCAACAACTGGTAGGAATTATGAATAATAGAAACTTGGTAATACTGGAGTTATGAGTATCGCTGATCAATTATACAAGGTAATTGAGACATAAATGTGCCTATAAATTCTACATTTATTATTAAATAGTTAAAATGGGGAATTGTCAGAAAAGAAGAATATTATGGAAGTCTTAAAGTTAAATTTTATAAAATACAATTTATAAAATACAATTAAACTGGCTATATCATATACACTTAAGTGTTGGCGATAAAATGTCAGATGTGCGGTGTTAAGATCCACTTGACATTATAGAATTGTTGAGAAAAAATCTTGAACCATTCTTTATTTTAGTTAATTGTCTTGTGTGAGATAAAAAAGGCAAGGAAATTGAGATTTATTCTAAGGTTTCGTTTGGGACGGCTTTCTTATTGCTTCTTCAAGCAGCTTTTTAGTATAAAAATTAAAAATTTTGTACTAAAAAGCTGCTTTAAGAAACAGTAAGAAAGCCGTCTCAAACGAAACCTAAATCAAAACACTCAATTTCTCTCTTATAGTAACTTGGCTCCATCTGTGAGAAATTATCCCACCCCCGTTGACAAAGCATTTATCAGTGACTACTTGCGAGTAGGCCAAATTTTGAGAATCGGACCAGTCATTGAACCAAAAAAAATGTGAGGTTTAAGGTTCAAAGGCTAAACTAGTGTTGAACCGAGGGTGAGTTAAATTAGATGTAGTAAGAAATATTAAAGTTATTTTTATAAGACTTAAATAATATAATAATAATAATATTTTCATTAACCTAATATATAATTTCTAAATCAAGATACATCACCGTTGCATCTTTTGAAAATGATTCATTTTTACTATACTCTATATAAAGTTATACACTTGATACATCACCAAAAATCGCCTCGATCGGGCAGAAATCTTGAGACATATTCAAGTTAAAAATTTTCAAAATTAAATTCAAGATCATCCAAACTCCGATTTCAACAAACTTATAATCAAATCGAACGTCTCGACAAGACGAACCCAACAACACCTAAATTGGTTCAATCCGAGCCCAAATGGGCCCAATCAATAGCTTGAAGCATATTTGGAAGCTTCAAAATATTAATTGGACGACCAAATGATATCCAAATATAGCATGCTTATAATCAAATCAAGGGTTCGATGAGATGAATCCAATGAACACAGGATCACTTAATTCTACATCATTAAGGTACTTAAATGTTGAATGAAAACTCTATGATTGAGGGATCAATGAGAATCATCCGATGAAGCAATCTAAATTTTCTCCATATTTACAGAGCATGTCACTCCCAAAAATCTATAAATAAGCTCACTCTTCACATGAAAAGGACCTTTGGAGGTGGACCTTGGGCTAGAGATCAAAAGAACTTTGGAGCTTGAAGAATTCACAGGCACAAGGCCCCCTCAGATAGTGCCATAGAGTCCTCCTATCCTCAGCAGAGTTGGCTGCATAAATGACCGAAAGAAAGATAGGAGGGGAGGAACCCGCAGAGAGGATGCCGTGGATTTTTTGAGAAGAAAAGAACGTGGGGGGAGAAAGAGAAGTGAGAAGAGTCCTATTTCAGCCATATTCTACTTGGGGTAGAGAAGCTGAAATTGTTGCAACTATTTTCATTGTCAAAAACCAAATGAGAGTTAATGAACCAAGGGTCAGTTTCAGCAAAATGTTGAACCTTAGCTTCTTAAATGCAAATAAACTTTAATTTGTGAGAGCTCACAAGATCTCTACAGGCACGAACCTTGTTAGGGCTATTGAACCCCCTCACGTTCCAACAGGCCAACGGGGGAAGAGACATTAAGATTTGGCAAATTTAGACTTTTTGGATGATTTGGCTCTAGAGTGTTTTGGATGGGGGATGATTGTGATTTTGAAGAGGGCTTCTTAGAGGAGGAAGGATCATAGCCCTCATGGTCACTATCAATTGGGATATCAACTGGCAGGTTGTCATCGGGTAAGTGAGAGGAATGGTCCTCAGTTTGTAAAGAAGCAAACTGGTTGGTTAAAGGGATTTTAGGGGGTAGGAGAATAGGTTGCTGAGATGATTGGTCTGAGGAAGAGGATTCCTCAGTAGGGAAATTAAGAATAGGGATGTTGGGGGCATTATCTAGACAAATGTTAGGAGGAAGGGAGGAAACATAAATCTCCACAAAAGGTGTTGGGGTAGGAAGGGAAGTGGAAGGAGGTTGGGAGGTTGGGTTAGACAGTGGTGTATGATTGGGAGGGAGAGGGGGTTTAGAGGAAGGCACCGGATTACGCGACTGAGTATTTTGACTAGTGCTCCTTCCCCTAGACCTAGGAGGAGGCAACACCGCAGGTTTGGGATTGGGATTGAATGGGCATAAGGAGAAGGGATGAATCAGAGAGCCGCAACCTTCGTAACGCGTTGTTTTCCAGTCATAAAGCACTTTGAGGACATAATCTTCATCATCAATTGAAGAGGTATTTCATCTGGTAAAGGGGATTCTTTGGAGATTTGGACACATACCCTAGCAAAGGTAAGTCTCGATCTCTTGGCTATGAGGGGATCAACAGAGAGGGGAATTCCAATATAACTTGCAATTCTCGAATTGCCCATCAAAGTCCATAAGGCCAATGGTAGGTCCACAATTTTAATCCAGAGGAAAATGGAGGTTGATTCATCTGGTTTAGGTTTAAACTTTGGAGACCATTTTTGCAGTATGAAAGGTTTCCCTGGAAGAAACCACGGTCCACCCGTCCACACCATGTCGTAGTCTTCACTGGAAGTGAATTTCAAAAGAAAAAACCCATCCGTAAGGAAGAGTAAAGAAAGCGAACCTTTTAAGTTCCAGACCTTTTTCATAGCTGCGATGAGCCTCTTGTAATAGGGCCGTTGGCCAACTGAGTAACCCACTAGGGAAAGAGACCAAACAGACGCGCCTTCAGAAAGATCATCGGCCGAGAAGGAGAGCTTGTGGTTTGAGGGAACAAAAGACAAGGAGAAATCTTCTACGTTAGGCGGAGGGGTGGCAAGATTATTGGCCCAGGACAGCCAGAGAAGAGGGACGAGGTCCCAGGATAGAAGAGCTCGGGAGTGGAGGAAATTCGTTTGGATTAAGGGACATGATGAGGGAGGGAGAACCTCTCCCGGACGGGGGTTCAGCGGCGGCAAAAGGTAGGATTCCCTAGAAACGTAGGGGGAGAGACTTGCTCCTGAGCCTAACTCCAACTTCTCCTGAACACATATTTTGACTCTATGTTTAGTCCACCAGCCGTTTCGGTTCCAGTTTTGTCTTTTGTCTCAAGGTTCCATGACGTTTTTGGGTTTTTGGGTCTGTGATATGTAATTGCATTTGTTCTTCATAGCCCTTTTGTGTAAAGGGGGTACATACATTTTTTTTTAGAACAACGAGCTACAGCTCTCCAGATTCCCAATAAGTAAATAAATAAATAACTACCGTCACCTTTGCCTTCTTCTGCAACTTGTCAGCAAAAGAGAGGTACTGCTTCAGGGTATACTCTTTAGCATTGCCCAAAGTCGCCAGCAGAGCCTTCAAAGAAACCAAAACGGTCATCTTTAACATGAACCCAAAAGGTATGCCCCAAATTCATTTCAAAACTCACCTCATCGGACATGAACGGAGCCGATTCTGGCGCATAAGCAGCAAGAACTGCCGATGCAGTCGCCGGGCCTACCCCCTTCAGTACTGTCAGCTCGGACACCGCCTTGCTCAGATCAGGAAGAGACGCAAATGCCCTTTTTGAAGCCGATTCCACTAGGGTTCCGGAGAGTGAAGAAACGAAATCCAATAGCCGGGGCCTGTGGAAGTAAAAAAAGCATAAACTTAGAATGAAGGCAGTTAGCGTTGAGTGGGTCTCGATAGGGTATACCTACCGCCATTTTCCTCGGGAAAGCTTCCATTGGAGCAGTCGACGGAGTTCTGGCTGGGTGATGAAGGCCTCGGGTTCTCGCTGCCGAATGAGGAAAGGGAGTTCCTTGCGGTAGAAGGCATCGAGGGATATGAGGTCGGGTTTTTGGAGCGATACGAGGCTGGTCTCGTAGGTCGAAAGCGCCGATTTCCACGAAGAGAGGTTGGTGCAGCTGAAATCCATGGCGGGATTGGAAATGGGACTTCGGGGCTTAGAAAATGTAATTTAAAATCTGTTCAATTATATTTTTAGCCTCGTTGGCCGAAATCCACTAAATTCTAAAATTTGGGCTTAGAGAGGTTTGATTTGAAGCGGCGCTTTCGTTTGCTCGAAAGGAACGTATTTCCTTCAAAATGTTTAGAATTTATTTAGGTGAGTATAAAACCAATGCAATTGATATTTTATTTTTATTTGAAATAAAATAAGTATAATATAAAATTTAAATAAGATGTTCTTATGGAGGTGGTGGCCGGCAGCAAGGCTGCAGAGGCCGGGGATGATGGATGACGATGGTAGCTAGTCATAGGCGGTGCTTGGTGGCGGGTGGCGGGTGGCAGCCAACAATGGTGGGTGGTCACAGAGCGGCGACAATGATGACAACCAGATAAGAATGATGGTGCAGGTGAGCGGCAACAATTAATATCGATGGTAATAATGGTTGGTGATGGGTGGCAGAAGCTGGTAGTGGGTGGCAAAGTCCAACAGCAGTGGGGCAATGTGGCAGGTAATGATGGGGCGCAACGAGCGACGAAAATGACGATGAATTTGTTGTGTATTTGGAAATCACCTAAATCTAAGGAATTCCAAATACATCAAATTTACATCATATTGTGTATTATAAATACATAAAAAATTTATATTGTATTTATTTTACTTGAACCAAAAATCAATATTCTCAAAATCCCTATAATATTTTTTACCCACTTTACTTCAAACCAAAATAACCCTCAAGTAAAAAATTGTGTTAAGCGTTTCAAATACAAAGGTTTTGAAAATATAGATATTTAGTCTAAAATTTTAAAAAAATGTAGAGTAAATTTTTAAAATATTTGAAATCAACATCTTAGTTATTTTTTGTGGTATTTGGAAATCGTTAGATTTGAACGAATTTCAAATATGCTATAGAATCCATGACATTGTCGTTGCAAACCGCCACCGCCTCACATCAGTCATCGTCGTCCTCCACTACACTCGACACCAAACATTGTCAAAGGCTGTCACCTGACTTTGTTGCCACCTGCCACTGTCACCGCTCACCACCGTCTACTAGCAACCGCGACTACTAAAAGAGAGCATAAAGACAGCACTATGCTATATATCTCCTATAGCAACGGTTTTAACCACTGCAGTTTGAAAACACACTATTTTTGTAGCAACAGTTGTAAAACCGCCATTTGATTGCCTCGTTAACCTACTCCCTTTGCTTGATTCATGCCCTAGTCTCGCTCTACCTTGCGCAAGAAGAAGCTCGTTTCATGGTCCGTCAAACCTGGCCTCTATTCCCCGTTGGTCGTATCAACCGCTTCCTTAAGAAAGATCGTTACTCTCAATGCGTTGGCACCAGTGCTCCCGTTTACCTAGTTGTCGTACGCTTGGTAAGTTAATGAAATTAATCTCTTTACATCCAAAGCCTAAGTTTTGTATCGCTTCGATCTCAACTTGCAAGACCAATATCGATGGGCCTACATGAATGAACAACAATGGAGTAGTGAAGTTAGCGGTGGAGACCCAGACCTAAACGACGCGATGGAGGGTTTGCCGGCCGACGAATGTGATAGTGTTTGAATTTAATTCGACAGCGACTACTTGAGAGAAGGTAATGCTTGTAGGGTATTGTCCGATGTTAGATGAGTTGGAACCTTGCCACTGGGAGATCATCCCGGCTGCCAGATCAGATGCACCCCTAATTCAAATTGTCTTTTGATTCTAGGGTATCCGTAGAAACTCCATTCCCTAGTTTTGATAATATGAAACTTTTATGAAACCGCATCTTTTAATTGCAATGCATTTGAAATCTATTGCTTAACTTCTAACTTTGTAGGATTTTGATTTTTGAATTTGCGATAATTGTTTCATTTTTATTTGATTGAATGCCCTAATTTATTGTTTGGAGATTAATCATTAATATTCATATTACTTTTATCCGAGCTAGGATCATAGGATATGGTAAAATTAAATTGTTTCTTTAAATTTCTTAAACGATTATGTATAAAAAAATAAATAAAAACTATTGTGGCAGTTTTAACCACGATAATTTATTGCGATTAAAATCGTTGCTAAAACCAGCACTTCAACCAATCTACCCCAAGGGTCCTAAAACTCGTGGAAGTTTTTGGCAGCGGATTGAAAATACGACAATTTTGTAGTGGTTTTAGTTAAATCTTATTAATGATGCATTTAATAAATTATAAATTTACTTAGGATGACATGAGAATTATTAAAATTGTATTAAATTTCTCAAAAACCAATTTGTTGGATTTAAGCAAAATTTTGCTTAAATCCTCCCTCCAATTAGAGACCAAAAGGCCCTCAACTCAAATACAGTCAAACAATCTTTTTGGGGCTTATAAATCTTATCGTTTTGATTGCTCATTTTTATTTTTGTTATTGATTAAATCAAATATTTTTTAAATCCCAACATTCATGAGGCTTAGCAAATATGTGTTTTGTGCTAGAATATTTGTAGTAGTAGAGAAAAAGTGTTTAATGCCTTGACTTTGAGTAAAGATCCAACAAGCATAAAAAATAAAAAAGAATTAGAAGAGACACCAATATTTTTACTGAAGAATCCTAAAAAATAAAATAAAAAAATTTGAATTAGTTAAAATGATTCTACTAGTGTATAAAATGATACTATTCTTCATAATTGGTGTAAGCATTGGTAAAATATGTTAGACATCAATTGTAAAAAAAAAACTTCATGGTTGAAATTGGAGGAGACATGAGGCATTGTGTCTTTCCTTAAACAAGCATTTATGGTCAATTAAGTCATTAACCTTTGAGAATAGATGAAAACAAAGAAGTTATGTTTAAATATTGGTCTTCACATCAAGAGATCAAATTGGGGTCAACGACATCTATCGACCTCATATGTAGATGGCCAACAAAGATATTAGTAGTGATTATAGATGATGAGTCGATATATGTTGGTGTTGATAACATACATCAGCTTATATGTGATAATGTGCATTAATGTTGGAGGTGTCAATAAGAGATGAAGTCAACATGCATTGGTATTTGAGTCAATGAGATGATGCGCGTTGAGGTTGTGGTGATGGTGGGTGAGGAAGTTAGCAAGTATCGATGTTGGTGCCAATAATTTACATCATCATTATAGGTGATAGGATGCAACAATATTGGTGGAGATGGTTGGGTACAAAATCAAATGGTGTTAGTGTTGGTTTCAACAATATATATTCACCTTATATATAATGACTTACACCGACATTGGTGGTGACAGTGAGGTGTGCCTATTATTAGAATCATTACTTTATTTTGAAATTTTATTTTACTTATATTTGATAAAGCATATACTTGAAATCACTGTTGAATTATCACAAAATAACATTATATTGTAAATGTTATGTCTGTAGTTCAACTATTTAAAAAAAAAAAATCCTATAAGATATGAAAGATAGTAAATGGAAATGCTTCATTCACAAAGTAACAAAAAATAGTTATTTCTCACGTAGACAATAAATGGGTAACTCATGGGCATCCTCGTCATAGAGTTTAAGATATAACAAATTTATTGTATTTTTTATTTAAAATATTTGGTACAGTAATTGACATGCAACTTAAAATGATTGATTGCTCACTTATACTTAGAATTAAATATTGATTGACATTGGAAATAATCATCATCCAATATTTTATAATATGAAGAATAAGTCGTTTGTCATCATATAATTTATTTTTATATTCATAAATTATAACATTTTTTAAACTATAAATGCCGACCTTAAGTCAGAATAAAAAAGATTAAGAGTATTTTAAAATTAGCTAATTCATGCTCTTTCAGAAAAAATTCATTACTCTACCACACACTCTCACTAGCATTTTTTTTTATTATTATTTTTTTAATTAAAACCCCGCGGTAGGGGCTTCCGTGTTAATATAAGGGAAAATTACAAAGTCCTTAAAGAAGATTCAAGCTCACTAATGCTCCAATGAGCTATAAAATTTAAAGAAAAAGAAAATCCTAAGAGCTCGAATCCTCTACTAAACAGAAATACAAAATAACCTAAAGATATTTTACGGTGCACCAGAAAGAGCACCCAAAAAAGGGACTAAAAAGCAAAAACAGCAGGCCTCAGCAAAACTACCTCCAGCAGCAAAAACACCTTCCAATCAAGCATTCCACAACCACCTGCAAGGCTAAAATACTACAAAGAAATATAAAAAACCTGCCAAAGATAACATATAAAAAGGTGGAAAGAAAGAGACAACAAGTAGATACCAATGACCTTAGGAGCAAAACCTACAAACCTGATATGGATGGTCCAGACAAAAATAACTATCAGCAAGCCACAGACAGCAAAGACCACAACAGAAGAAACAAACAACAGCCCCAAAAATCAGAAGGAAGATCCAACAGAAAGAGAAAAGGAAAAAGGCGAGTGAGAGACCCAACCATATCAGGTTTGTGGGTTACTAGTATGTCAAAATAATAATTGTTTTATCCAATATAGTTTGGAGAGGGAAAATGATATAATTTATAAATTATAATTATAGAAAAAAAAAATGATGCAATATGATAATCATGGACTCGCATGTGGAGGCTAACATGCATAGCTCATACATAACACGCATGATCTATCTTCTTCCATCACCAACCCACATGAAGTATACATAATACATAATGAAGCAAATCACGACAAGCAAAATAATATTTATTAGCAGTCAGCTCATGCCATGTATTTAATTTTTATTAGATAGCTAGTATTTATCCCAATAAAAATACATAAAATAGCCATTACTTCACAAATAGATTAGCTGAACTAGTAATATTTGATATGTCACAAAAAAATTGTTTTAATCGGGCATGAATCTCGATGCAATATATAAATCGAAAACTTACAAAATTAACTTCGGAATCATCCAAGCTCCGATTTCAACAAGCTTATAGTCAAATAAAGCATCTCAAAGAATGAACCCAACGTCCAGTCCGAGCCCAAATGAGCCCAAATTAAAAGTCTAAAGTCTATTTGAAAGCTTAAGAACATTAATTGAACAACCAAATGATATCCAAATATAACATGCTTATAGTTGAATCGAGTGGTTCGGTGAGACAAATCCAACGAGCCTAAGAGCGCCAAATTCTAACACCGTTAAGACACTCAAATTCTCGATAAACGCTTTATGATCTAGGGAACTGCTACGAGCCATTCGATTGAACATTCTCATCTTACCCTTGGTCTTCTCACTATTTACAAGTCACGCCACTCTAAAAAAATTATAAATAGATCCCTATTATTCACATAAGGGGGTGGAAAAATAAGAGAAAAAAGGGAGGGATTTAAGAGTTTTTTTGTCGCTGACCAGCATCAGAGTTCTTCCCGATCGTCGCCGAAATTCTTACCGACTGTCGCCAGAGTTCTTTTCGAATGTCGTCGGAGTTCTTTCCGAAGAAAGCTGTCTTAAACATAGAAAGCTGTCCTAAATGTTGAAAGCTGTCTTCCCGAAGAAAGCTGTCTTTAAATTTTTTTGTCTTTAGAAGTTATTTTAAAATTCAATAAGAAAATTTTCTTAAATGAAATTTTAATCTCAACAATAAATTGTTTAGATTGTAACTAACTAGCCAACGAGGCTATAAATCCTAACAACAAGGCTATAAATCCTAACCATATAACTATTTAATATTTAATCAGAGCAGAGTACTTGAACTTTTTAATCTTATCATAGATCTTCACTGCATAAGCCTAATGATAGATGGCTGTTTAAATATCAATTTTGATATAACTATAATATCCAATCAAGTAATTGGATATAATTTGATAAGCTCCAATATCCTGTCCATAACGGATATTATCGTCCTTTTTTTTTTTTAGGTCATAAAAATTTTGATCGACCTGACGGACAACCCACATCATTTATAGTCCATTCTTAAAATTGTTTTTTGAAGTCCAATAAATTCGAAGTTCTTCGGCCTAAATTTTTCGGACTTTTCGGAAGATTTATAATTATTGAATTATTTTAAAATAAGTAAAAATGATTAATTAGTTTGAAATTATATTATAATCATCTTAAATTAATTAAATATTTATAGATTTCCTGCTAATTAAATTTAAATCAGGACTCATTAATCAATATTTTTGTTGTTGAAAAAAAGCAGATAAGTATAACCATATCCAATTACAAATAGAATGGATAATATAAATACTAAAATAATTAAAATATATTTAATATTAAATATTAAGATATTTCTATGTAAACCCTAAACGAAATAATCAGAGATAAAATATATGGTGACAAAATCCTTTTTGCAAAATGTTATCGATTTCGCGTCATCGTGTCCGTCACTTGTTTCTCACTTCTCGGTGGAACACCAAATTTCTCCACTTCCTTAATTCTTATCCACCTCTCTCGAAATAAAATTTAATACTTTTCTACATTAATCAAATCAAATAAAGGAAACAACTTTGCGACTACGCCCGCCGACTATTCTCATTCCCCGCGCATAATCCACCATAAAATCCCGTTCCCATACCTCTTCCGCACCAATGGATTTGCTGAAGAAGAAAAGGAGCGATTTTGACCAAGAAGAGGAGGTCGTCGCCGGCGACATCTCCGTCCTCGGTGAAGATGTCCTCCATGAGATTCTTCTACGCCTCCCACCTTCTTCTCTCCTCAGCTCCATGTCCGTCTGCAAGTCCTGGCTGCGCGCGCACTCTTCGCCTCTCTTCCACCGTCATTACAGATCTCGCCGCGCTTCTTCCTTACTCGGCTTCTTCGCCAACTTCCCATGCGCAAGCCCCTTCTTTCTCCCCGCTTCGTCCTCCTCCACCGCTCTATACGAGCTTGGCTCCGTCCAGATCCTCGACTCCCGCGCCGGATGGCTTCTCCTTCGCGATCTCGTCACTTCCTCCCTCCGCCTCTTTCACCCCATCTTCAACAAAACCGTAGCCGTAGTTCAACCCTCGCTTGAAAACCATACCACCGTTTACCACGCCCTTCTTCCCGATCCATACTCATTCAATCCTGTTCGCCGATTTCGAATCCTCCGTGTTTTGACGAAACCCTCCTCCCGTCCCATGATTGAGATTTTCTCGTCGGAATCCCCCGGTGAATGGAAAAAGATCCAATCTTTATGCAATATTCGTACTCGGCGCTGCTGCTTGGAGGTATATCCCGTTTTGGTGAACGGATATATTCATTGGCTGAAAGGCGATTGTCAAATTCTTGCTTTGGATGAAATAAACTACGAATTTTCGATTCTAGGGCTTCCGAGGAAGCTTCCTCTTTATATTATTAATCGTTGGTTGGGCAAATTCAATGATCGGCTCTGCTACTCTTATTTGGAGGAATCTGTATTGTATGTGTGGGTTCTTGTTGATCGATTTCACTGTGAATGGCATTTGGAATGTCAAATTGAGATGAGGAGATTTCGAGAGTTAGGTCAGCCCAATCAGGCCAGGCTTCTTGCGTTTGGTGTTGGAGGGAGTTTAAATGTTGCATTTCTTGGTTTGATGGGGAAGATCTTCTCGCTTGATTTGGGGAGTGGAGAATTGAGAGAGGTTGGCAATGCTGGTTTTGAGGTCGATCATGTCTTCCCTTACAATTTTGTGGAGGCTGATTGGTCCGTTTCTTCCATACTTGACTGTGAGGCACTGCTGTGAGTTTTCTGCAGTGCAAATATTTACTCTTTTCTTTTTACATCTTAGTTATAGTGTCATTGTATTGTTCTTTTGTTATTTCTAATATGCTGAAAGAGGGAAACTTGTATTTATGTGTTGCATATTGTAGCATAAACTTGCTTTATATTAAACAAAGCAGGGATATTCTTTTTTTGTCGGATGAAAATTCTGATTGGCAATTTTTTTCCTCAAAATTTGGTTATATTTTACCTTTGCTTAATTCAGATATTGTTGCAACAGTCTGTTAAAGCTAGTTTTTTAATATCCATATATAAGAGTTATGAAGGCTATGATGACTAGACATTTCTAGTTTGTAATACATAACATTATATGTGAGATGCAGTTATTGGGGATCATATGAGACATTTATAGTTTTCACCATGGTTTTTCTTTGGTTTAAAAGATCTATGAAATTTTAGAACAACATAATATTTGGAAAATATGCGAAAGAGAAGTTTTAGGGGCTGTTTAGTGTGCTATCTTCGAAAGAATTTAAGCAAGATTTAGCTTAAATCCTAACAAGTCTAATTTTTGAGGGTTTAAATTATACTATTTTGATAAATCACATTTATGACCCATTATTAGGTAAATCTAGGAATTTTTAAATTCCACAACTCATAGGATTTAATGGATTTAAGCTAACCCTCCCGCGTGTAATTCCCACAAAAGATACTCGCGGAGGGAGGTTTGGGGAATGCAGAGCTTTTGAGCTTTAAATAGGTAACCATCCTCGAGTAAAAAGTCATTAATCGTACGCTCATTCCCAGAGGTCAAAAGGGAATAGGTCTCACTGAAATCAGGGCAGTCCTTATAGTCTTCTTTGACACGTTCAAACCCAGTTACCTCGGTTTTCATTTCTAGGGTCACTAACATTCGTCGGCTTAAAGCATCGGCAACTTTGTTCTCAATCCCGGCTTTGTGTCGGATGGTGTAAGTGTACTCTTGTAAGAATTCAATCCATCTACCATGACGGGCATTGAGCTTCTTTTGTGAATTTATGTACCGGAGGGCTTCGTGATCAGAAAAGATGACAAACTCTTGAGGAAGTAGGTAGTGCCTCCAGTACCTAAGGGATTGGATGATTGCGTAGAATTCTTTATCATAGGTAGAGTAGCGTTGGCGTACGTCATTGAGCTTCTCGCTGAAATATGCTACGGGATGTCCTTCTTGGGAAAGGACTCCTCCAATACCTATGCCAGATGCGTCACAGGTTACCTCAAAAACTTTGGAAAAATCAGGAAGACGCATAACAGGTGATTCCACCAATTTTCTTTTAATCTCTTCAAAGGCTTTGCTGGCATTTACCGGCCAATGGAATTCTCCTTTCTTCAAACAATCAGTTATGGGGGCTACTATCGTGCTAAAATTCCTGATGAACCTCCTATAGAAAGTGGTCAATCCATGAAAACTCCGAACATCTTTAATACTTTTAGGTTCAGGCCACTCTTTAATCGCTCGAACCTTTTCGGGGTCAGCAGAAATCCCTTGAGAGGATATGATAAATCCGAGAAAAGTGACACGGTCTGTAAGGAACATACACTTCTTAGGGTTAGCATACAATTGTTCTTTCCTCAAAACCTCATAGACTTGATTTAGGTGAGTTAAGTGTAAGTCCACCGAGCTACTGTAAATTAAGATGTCATCAAAATATACCACAACGAATTTTCCTAAGAACGGTCGCAAAACTTGAGTCATAATTCTCATGAACGTGCTAGGAGCGTTACTAAGGCCAAACGACATAACCATCCATTTGTACAACCCATCTTTAGTCTTGAAAGCCGTCTTCCACTCGTCCCCTGGGCGGATTCTGATTTGATGGTAGCCGCTCTTAAGATCGATCTTGGAAAATTGGGTTGCCTCGGTCATCATGTCCAACATGTCATCCAAGCGTGGTATGGGGAAACGATACTTCACAGTAATCTTATTGATGGGACGACTGTCAACACACATCCTCCAGGAGCCATCCTTTTTAGGGGTTAGAAGGGCGGGGACCGCACATGGGATTAAGCTTTCCTTTATAAACCCCTTCTTTAGCAGATCATCCACTTGCTCTTTTAACTTGGCGTGCTCCCCTGGGTTCATACGGTAGTGGGGAAGATTGGGTAGTGAGGCTCCGGGTACTAAGTCTATCGCGTGTTGTATGTCCCTCAGAGGGGGCAGTTGGTCTGGTAGGTCTTCAGGGAAAACATCAGAAAATGCTTCAAGGAGTGGTTGGACCTCTTCAAGAATGGGTTCTCCTAATTCCTCATTTGTTTCGCGAGCCACTAGGGCGTACATGGTGGTTCATTGGTTAATCTCGTTTTCCACATCCTTTGCAGTCAAAAGGTGTAGTCCTTTGCTTTGTTTGGCGGGGTAGGCTTGGCTTCTGTCTTTTGGGGCTTAGGTTGTGAAGGTATCAACTTGATTTTCTTCCCGTTATGCTCAAATACGCAGGTGTTAGTTCTCCCATAAATATGGACGTCGTTATCAAATAACCACGGGCGACCGAGGATAATCTGACCTACATCCATAGTCAACACATCGCACCAAATCTTCTCATGATATCCCACAAACTCTATAGGAATAAGGCTCTGATCTTTAATCTCTACTGTAGTCGAATTTATCCAAGCGACCTTATACGGATTTGGGTGGGGTGTCATCTTGAGGTTAAGTTTGGATATCATAGCTGAAGAGACTGCGTTGATACAACTTCCACTGTCAATGATAACTTTGCAACTCTTTTCTCCAATCTTGGTAAAGGTATGGAAAATCGAAGTTCTTCGCCAATCGTCATTGGGCTTGGGTTGGGACAAGGCGCATCTAACAACTTGCAGGCCAACAGGGTCGTCCTCGTCAAAGAAATATTCTTCATCGTCCACATGATGGGTCAATTCAGTCTCAGGTTCTTCCTCTTCTTCTTCTACTTCTTCGATGATGGTGACCTTATAGGGACTAGAGCATTGCGAGGCAATGTACCCATATCCATGACACCTATAACACTTGGTTCCAGAAGTGGCTTTGGGAGTGTCACGCTCGGGGGTCTTTCCTTCAAGGTCGGGACGGGATTGAGGTTGAATCGCAGTTGGTCGGTTAATCACAGGGCCAGCAGGTCGGGTTGGAGGTTGATTGGAAGAAGTTCTATATGGGCCTGAGCGGGAGTCTGCGTGTCTAGAATGAGAATAGGTCTTGGACTCTTCAAGGTCGAGCACTAAACTGCAAGCTGCTTCTAAAGTGTCAATCCTTCTCGCGAAAAGCTCATGTCTGAGGTCCTCTCTTAAGACAGCTCTAAACATGGAAAGGATTTGGGCTGGGGTAGTGGTCTCCTCACCACTGCAACGAATCAAGTAGTCATCAAAGGCAGAGATATAATCATTCACAGGTCTGCTTCCTTGGGTCAGTCTATTCCACTTATCTAAGAGCTTAGGGTAGTAGGAAGTGGGAAGATATTTTCTCTTGAGCTCCTGTTTCATCGTTCTCCAATCAGTGATGGGGTGTTCTCCTCGAGCTTCACGCTTGTTCTCCAAGTTCGTCCAGTAGTGGTTAGCTCAGCCTGTAAGTTTCATCTCTGCGAACCTAACTTTCCGTTCCTCAGAGATACTGTACCATTTGAAGTAACTATCTATTCCTTTGATCCAATCTAAGAAGGTTTGAGGGTCGAGGGTACCATCGTAGGAAGGAGCGTCGATACGGATGTTCTTTAACAACTGAGCGTCGTTATCTCTCCAAGTGGGTTCAATTCCTACGGTATCCTGATTGGGTCTAGGTTTATGATGGTAGTGATCTCGTGGATGGCCATGATCGGTCCGGTTGTCATCACCATAGGGTGAGTGTGGCCTTGAAGGGGTATAAATAGCGGGGTTCCCTGTACGCTCGATGTTATCTAGTCGGTCACTTGTTTGGCGCCTAAAGTCTGCTAAGTCCGTCTGGGTGTTTCGGATCTGCTGCGTAACTGTTCCAAGTTGGCCCACTATGAGGTCTAGAGTTGCTTGAATATGTTCCGGGTCCATGGGTGGAAGCTAGAGGTTGCTAGGGGAAGTACCGGGGTGGTGGACAGCACTTAGACACTAGGGTAATATGCTCCTAATCCCACTACATGTTGCTGAAATGTTGTGGACAGCAACCTACAGCAAGGGCCTAAGTTGTCTAAGCGTTATGGGTGGGTTTTAAGGTGTGGACAGCAGCTTAACACTTGCCTAAACTCTCCTAAAAGCCAAATATTGGTGCAGGAATTTTCTGGACAGCAGGTTTTATAGTTTGGCAAAGCATCCTAAGTAATTGGAGGGGTTGTAGTGATAAGGACAACACTTAGACAATGATATAGGGTAGCTTAATATGATGAAAACATGCAGAATTTTACTGGACAGCAACGTAAAACAGAGAATTTAAGATAAGTAGGCAATGGTATGCATGCAAACAAGTTTCCAAAATGATTAACTAGACTCCTAGGACTTCTAGAACATGCAAGGCATGATAACCATGCTCTGATACCAAATATGATGTGAAACAATAGGAGTTACTTAAGAAATTAAAGAGAGCAAATTAACGAAGTTTTCCACCATAAGATTATTACTAACAACATGGAATAATTCTCAGAAATCGTAGTCTTTGACTTTGCTTAGGCAAAGAAGAGCGATGTTGAACAACCAAACAATTCAAGACAACACAAAGAGCAATCGTAAAACTACGGCGGTTAACAAGAATCCAAGATTTAATAATGAGAACTTTCACCTTTGGAACCCATTCGCTCAACTAGTCTAGGCTTTAGCGGAAGAAGAGTCTCCACATTAGAAGCGAGGTCACTCCGAGGAAGCGGGAACCTAAGATTGTCATTCTTGGAGAGGTGGCCGGAGTGGTGGAGGAAGATGGTCGTCCGGTGATGATCCAACGTCCCTTTGATCTTTGTTCGTCAATCACGTCAACTAAGGTGTATTGGATGCGGTCGATGTATTCTTCAACGGTGTCGTCGAAATCAAAGCCCACGTCAAAGAAAGACGATTGGAGGATGTCGACTTGATCTCGATCGTCATGCACAAACCCAAAGTTCCATTCGGGTTCCGCCATACATGGTGATTAGAGAGGAGGGGGGAAGGAGGGGTGGCGGCTTGAGAGGATAGGGATGAGAGGGGCGGCTAGGGTTAGGGAAAATTAGGGATTCACAATAATTCTGAATTTAATTTCAGATTTAAGTGAATTTGGAGGGAATGGGTTTGAATTTCAAAATCAATATTTAATGTGGGTAGGGGTTAATATGGCAAGAGAGGAGATTTGCCCATGCATGGGGCCGGCGGCATGGAGAGAGGGGGAGGGGTGATTATGAGGAGTTTAAAGTAGTTTTCAAATGGGGCTAAGTGAATTTGGAGGGAGATTGATGACTCCTCTTAAATTTGAAATTCTAATTGAATGATAAATTAAAACTTTCCTAATTTAGAGTCTCCAAATTAGGAAAGTATTGATTGAAAATTTTGAATTTCAAATCTAAGGGGGCGGCTAGGGGTCAAAGGGGAAGCAACGGCTTGGGTGGAGGTGGAGGGTGGCGGTGGCAAGGTGGTGGCCGGCGGCTTGAAAGCCCAAGGTGGGCCGCCGGCTTTGGACAAAGGAGGAAGGGGCTCGGCCTCAATTGATCCCACTCCAAATCTCACAAAGAAATCTTGGAAAAGAAAACCTAGAACTCACAAAGAGATCTATCTCCTCTAAAGAACTCACTAAGAGATCCTTCTCCCCTCATGAACTCACTAAGAGAACAAGCAAGTAGAGCAAACTTTTCATTCAATAATTCATCATCCCAAATACAATAGAGAGAGGCCTTATATATAGGCCTCTAAATGATAAAAGAAAACAAGTGACTAAAGTGCCCCTTGAGCTACAATAACAACTAGCTACCCCTAAGAGTGAAAACGAAAAAACTGAAATAACAACATGCATAATACATAAAATGCATCAAAAGTAAATGCTCTCCATCATGGCCGTCGATCTCCGATGCTTCCTCTGATAGACGCGTCGGAACCTTTTGCTGATGTCCTCATCAAATACAGTTATACAAAATCTTCCTATATCTATTAAGCGGCCTGATCGAATTGCTCAGACAAGCCATTGCTTTCAGCTTTCCAGTCGTTCCGCAACCTTCTCCACGTTTTTCTGCTGTAGGCAGCAGTTAAAGCTCACTAAGGGCATTAAATTTTGTTTATAGCCATTAGATCAAAGTGTATGCGAGGGTAGGATCGTAATCTGCCACTGTCCTCTTTGTATTTTGCCAAAAAATGGAATCTGGGGTTTGGTTCGTCCGTCCCTGGCAGAAGGGTGTGTGTGAGTTTTTTGGGTTCGTCCGTCCTTGGCATACGAGAGGGCGAGAGGTAAGGAAGCTACCTTTTCTATTTTATTCGATTCTTCCTCTTGGGCATTATCTTGTGCTTAGGGGCTTGAGTGTGCTGGCATTGTGAAGAGAGGCGCTCGGTTTGTTTTGATTCTTTTTTCTCTTATTTCATGTGTGTGAGAGAGGTCGAGGGCAAGACTGTCTGATGGATTGCGGTTGTTGTAGGTCGTTTGCAAGATTTGAGGAAGGCTTTTGGTCTACATTTTGTGAACCAGAGAAAAGTTAGAAAAAAAAAAAAAAAGCAAACTAGAAGGCTATATACATTTTTCTCTTGAAGCTGTAGTGACCGTTTCATCTTATTTCTTTTCATATTTTAAGCACTGGGCATATTCTTGCTTAACATATCAAATGAGTAACCTATCTTCTCTAAATTAAGTGATATTCTTGCTTGTCATTCTGAGAAGGGAAGAAAATAATGATATAGTGGCTTTACTTGCTTCCATATCGACATTCAGTCACAATGTATGGTAAATAGAGCTGTAATCTAGAGACTTAAATTTGTAGTGGTATTATGTCTATTGAACACTTGATATCATTGATGTCTATACATTTTCTTCTTCATATTTGACTCATTTGTGCAAGCTTTAACCAATAAAGAGGGGGGAGTGCTTCAGATAGTGAATTTGTTGAAGTGATATAATGTAAATTGACTCTTTCTTTTGGGCATATGATACATTTTAATGTTCAACCTATTTAGTGTTGAGTTTGTGTCAATATCAAAATGAAATAGGTTCTACATTTGTGCTAGCTGTTCATATCTTTGACATGGCGGGATAATTTCATGAACTTCATTTACATGCATTCAACACAAAAGTAAATGACTATCTTGAATAACTTGTACTCATATTTCAGTGATTCATGTACAGTTAGCGTTAAATGTTTATATAGATTTATTAGAAGATCCCCATGCATATTTGAGTTACAATATTGGTTCATTCGATGCGACAATGCATAGTTATGTTGGATGTGTTTCGTGTTTGGGCCATCATATATAGATCATATTTAGATCAATTTCACACTTGTATTGTACATCTTGATGGTGTATATATATACTTATTAATAAATAAGGAACTTGGAATCTGACAATATAATCTTTTTGTTGTTATTGCAAATATACACTCTCCTTGATTCTCTGAATGCAGTAGCCATTTAAAGTTGTTGCTTCTATGTGAGTGAATTGTTCACTAGTTGTTAACGTTACAGTTGGTGTTTTTATTTGATGACATACTTAGCCATTTGAACTTATTTTACTAACTTCTATATGGAGAGTTTTGTATTCTTTTTAGCATGTAGTTAGTGTCCGACAATAATCTAAAAGCCTTGCAGGTATGTGTTTACACATCAATCCCTTCTTCTGATGATTCTTGGAGAGTTCATTTTTTGATGGAGCATAACATTCATCACATTTGGTTGATATAAATTTTGCTTGCGTACTGTTTAAGCCCATTGATTTTAAGAAGAAAGGAGACATTGATCCTACACTGAATTAGCTGTGGAATACTTGTGTTTGATCTCAATGCATCTAACTGTTGTGAATGCTGAAGAAGCTGATTGTCAAGTTTAATTGTATCATGTTTATATTATTTGGAAGAGTGAGTTGATTGCCAATGTTTATGCATTGATATGACATAATGATAGCAATATTTTATTGATGGTTAATTTTTGCTGGAAAAGAGCTCTATAATAACGAGCAATAGAAATTTAACAATCATATACTACACTTCTTAGCTACTTTTCTTTCTAATGTTGAACATTAGGTTAGCCACTTCATGTTAGTTTTGTGATATCATTGATGTCATATGAATTGATATTTATGAATGACAACCACATACTCATTTATAGGTTATAATAGTTTAGAGCATGAAACTCACTTTACCTATAATCCTGGTGGAAGATGTTGGATATAGATAGAAGTCTTAGGCATTAGGTTTCTACTAGTCTTCAATCTTCATAAACTTATACATGTAACTTAGGGTCTACATCCTAGGATAGACAATATAAATATAGGTTCACTATCCATAAACATGTGCACTTCCCCATTTGTCAGCATATGACTTGATCCCCAAAATCTCTTAATCTACGAGGACCCCTTTAATGAAGTAAGTCGTGATTGTTAACAATGATCTTCTAATCGGCTAAGGGCAACGACGAACTCAGAACGATGGAACCATATGATCTTGATCGAGGGCATCATACCAACCTGATAAGTTAGTTGCACCCTCTAATCCTCAACCTATTTGGACACTTAACTTATTTGACCTACATAAGTTATCTCTAAAAGTCAAATCAATGATAAAATCATTAATAAGTAATAAATTAAATCATATATACATAAACACATACCTATCTAAGAGAGAAACATAATAAAATTGGATTTCACCATATACTTAAAGCAATACAATTCATATTACATCCAAATAACCCCCAACACTAAATGAAATATAAAATTAACATAAATCAATAAATAAAATTAAAATGGCATATATATAACTAATACAATCTAATCCAAAAATCCAATGAATTCAAATTTAAATATAATGATGAATTTAAAAATGACAAAAAAAGAAAATAGAATAAAAGATGATAAATAATAAATAAAAAATTCAATAAAATTCAGAAAAATCCTAAAATTTTTCATAAATATATAAAATTATAGTGAACAATAAACTAAATAAATATTTCAATTAACTCTCCATTTACACCTTCAAATTTAATAAATTCTCCAACAAACTTAGAAAATTCATTAAAAATTCAATAAAAATAAAAATAAAAATAAAATAAATTCTTACAAACTCATAAAATTATAACAAACAATAGTCTACATAGAGTGGAGTAATATTAAATTAAAAAAATAAAATTTCTTTATACATTATTTAAAAGACAAACAAAAATTATAAAATATTAATATTTGAATCTAAATCACCCCATATAAAAATTAAATATATTTTAAATTGAAAGTTGAAATCTCAAACTAATAATAAGGTTTACCACCTGTAGGACTTTTTTTTTACCACCTGCAGGACCTAGCTCACGCTAGAAGTTGCATATAGGTCATCAACCTTTAACCCTTAGGTTAGGGTGTTTACTTTCTGTTATATATTTCTTACATGCTCTTATATGTTATTTACTTGTTTCTTTATTTTTTATTTATTTTTCATACTTTATGTTATATTTCATTTTTCCTATTGAATTATAAATGTTAAGCCATTAATTGCAAACTTTAAACTCCAAAATATAAATAAAACCATGCACGGACACCGAATTTTGAGTTTGCAATTAATTGCTTAACATTTACAATTAAATGGGAAAAAATAAATACAATATAATAAGATGATGTAAAAATATATGATAGAAAGTAAACACTCTAACCTAAGGGTCTAAGGCTAGTGGCCTATATGCAACTTCTAGTGTGTGCTAGGTTGTATGGGTGGTCAACCCTATTATTAGTTTGAGGTTATATTTAATTTTTATTTGGGGGTGATTTCGATTCAAATATTAATGTCTTACGATTTTTGTTTGTCTTTTAAATGATTTATAAATAAACTTTTATTTTTTTATTTAATATTACTCTATTTTATGTAGACTATTGTTTGTTATAATTTTATAAGTTTTGTAGGAATTTATTTCATATTTTATTTTTATTAGATTTTTAATAAATTTTTTAAGTTTGTTGGAGAATTTGTTAAATTTGGAGGTGTAGATGGAGAGTTAATTGAAATATTTACTTAGTTTATTATTCATTATAGTTTTATGCATTTATGAAAATTTATTTAAGATTTTTTGAATTTTATTGATTTTTAATTAATTATTATCATTTATTCTATTTTTTTTAAATCCACCATTACATTTAAATTTGAATTCATTGAATTTTTGGGCTAGATTGATTTAATTATGTATATGTCATTTAATTTTTATTTATTGGTTTATATTAATTTATTTTTCATTTAGTGTTGGGGATTATTTAGATGTAAATAAATTATCTTGTTTTAAGTGTAAAGGTTAAATTTAATTTTATTATATTTTTCTCTTAGATATGCATGTGTTTATGTATATATGATTTGATTTATTACTTATTAATGATTTTATTGTTGATTTGATTCTTAGAGATGATTTATGCAGGTCCCAGATGAGTTAATTATCCAAATAGGTTGATGATTGAAGGGTGAAAACTAACCTACCAGGTGGGTATGACGCCACCGATTAAGATCCCATGGTTCCATTGTTCTAGGTTTGTCGTTGCCCTTAGCCTACTTAGTCGAGTGCCAACTAGAAGATCTTTGTTAGCAATCATGAGTTACCTCATTCAAGGGAACCTTATAGACTAAGAGATTTTGGGTGACCTAGTCCTAGGTTGACAAATGGGGAAATACACAGGCTTATGGATAGTGAATCTTTGCCTATGTTGTCTGCCCTAGGATGGATGTCGACCCTAAGCTATATGTATATGTTTATGAAGAGTGAAGACTAGTAGAAATATAATGCATAAGACTTTTATCTATATCCAACATCTCCCATCAAGATCTAGCTGAAATGGATTTCATGCTTTAAATCATTCTAACCTATGAATGAGTATTTAGTTGTCATTCATAAATATTAATTCATATGTCATCGATAACATCATAAAACTAACATTAAGTGGCTAATATAGTGTTCAATATTAGAAAGAAAAAAAGAGGTTAAAAAGTGTAGTATATGTAAAAAGTGTAATATATGATTGTTGAATTTTTGTTGTTCATTATTAACAAAGAGTAACCATCAACATAACGTTGCAATCATTATATCATATCAATGCATATATAGAAATGACAAATAATCATTATCTCAGTTGCATGATGTTTGCATGTGTTCACATGTAGTGTTTTATTCACCCCAGGTCTACAAGGTTCCCTTGGATGACGCAACAGATGGCTGCTGACAAGGATCCTTTTGTTAGGTTGGGTCGACTGCCTCCTCTGACTAAGTAGACCAGGGACCATGATGACCCAGGATGACGAAACCATGGGGTCTTGATCGGGTCTATCATCAATTCCCTTGCCATCCGCTTTAAGTGCAAGGTGGTGAAATTTTTAATTTTAAATATTAAATTTCCAAATAACTAAACCCATGCTGCTACTATACGCTAGATACCACGCAAGGTTTAAAATTGCGCAATTGGGTATTGAGGCGTTTTTCTTTCGTGAGGCGAGGCGTAAGCCTCAAGACATTTTGATGCGTAAGACTTAAAATTCAAAAATTGTGTAAATTGAAAATAAAAGTTAACAGTGATTTGTTATATAATACTCAAATAATATGTTAAAGAATAACATATTAACTTTCTATTAAACAATGAAGTAACAAATTGACATACATATGAAACAAAAATTGCACAAGACGTAATGTGACAAATGATAAATTGCGTGAAATAGAATTGAAATATAAATATTACAAGAACAAAACAACATGAAATATAGGAATCACGTAAAAGTATCCTATAGCATTAAGTTCAGCTCCAAATTCCTTCTTTCTTAGTTCTCTACTAATCCACATTCAATTCCTAAAAAAAGCTAACATAATTGACAACAACTCAGAAATCATCTGCACTGTCATCAATGAGGGGTCTTTATTTGAGTCGTCATAACAAATTGATCTCTCCCCTGTATCATTCTGTGGAGTTCAATGCCTCTCAATCTGTTTTTTTTTTTCATTTATTTCAATCATTTTTCTCTTTCATAAATATTTGTCATCAACATAAAGATGAGAATAATACTCCAAAATTTTTAGAGGAGGAGGCGGTGGTGTTGTGCGGCTTTCAAGTGATTCCCGGCAGTGGCTATGATGGTAGTGGCCACGACAAAGGCGGTGGGCAAGAGATCAAGGCTGTTGAGAGGAAATTGTTGCGGTTTGGGGGTGCATGAAGGCGTGATTTGTTAGGGGCTTTAGTTTAGGTTTTAGGTACGTTTTAATAAAAAATATATATAAATCGATTGAGGCGTACGCCTCATGCTAAAAAGGCGAGACGTGCCTCAACTAAGCCTCATAAAAAAAGCTTGGGTATTTTTCACTGGAATTGTGCTGAGGCGGGCCTCAAGGCGAGCCTCATGTTGCGTAATTTTAAACAATGATACCATGTATGCCTACGTATATGTTTGACGACTAGCCTTAATCGAAAGTTTTCTCTCGTTATCAGGAGGAGTAATTAACTATAGGGGCTTGTGCCTATAGGAAACCTGAACTCAGATTATAAAGTCCTCGCAAAATTAAGGCGAAATCTCTAGGTAGTGTCTTATTTCAAACCCAATATGCCTTCTGAAAATTTGCCTCAGCACTCGTTAAAACTCTCCTCGACGACCCGATAAAAAAAAAGAAATAAAGGGGTTCGCGGAGAGGCCGGGGCGTGAATTTTCGGAGCCCACTGATATTTCTAGGACGAAAAAAGATTTGGACCCAACTCTTGAAAAGTTGTCTTGCAGTACCAACTGATGACTAGTGCCATATTGTATTCCACATATCATCCGCTTCTAATCATCTGGAATTTTTTCTTGAATTTGGCGGTGAGTAAATGTTTGGTTGGCTGCTCAGTAAATATTTGACAGGTGTTTAGAATACCAAATTTTTGTCAGTAGAGAGAGAGAGAGAGGGATGAAGAGAGAAAGCGATGGAGACATCCTTTCATTTCCTCTACACACTGTTCTCTTTATTATGTATTTATTTCTCTTTCTCTGTCTGAACTGATCATGTTTTTATCCTGTACTTGATTTGTTTGAACTGCTGTAGAAGATGTCTTGGCTGATTTATTGTCATTTGCATCAAGAAGGAAAAAAAATTCCATGAGAATGCTTCGACCAAAATCTGGTCAAGATGGGCTCTATAATTACTGGATTTGTGTTTAGATTATTGCTACATATTGTATCAAATAATTGTACTAATCTTAGAACAAATCAAACTGTGATAAAGCTCATTCCGACTATAATTCATTCATGATATTCTGATACAGTTTTTCTATGCAAAAACACTGCATTGATGGTTCAATTAGCTTCGATAGAATATATTCAGACTCTCCAAGTGATCAACACTTTCTGCTCAAATTCATATTTGGCAGATTAAAGCTTCCTATTTTTTATGGAATCATAATGAATTTGATCACTTATTTGTAACTTTTTACAAGCTGTTTAAGTTTGTTTCATTTTCTTTAGAAGTGTTTCAAATTTCACCAGCTATTGATAGCACAAACTAACTTGTCCCCTTGATTAGTGAAATTTTCTAAGTATCAGGAGATGACCTGTGAGTAAGAGGCTGTACAAAATTTGACTACTGAATACTTTGTTTCATGATTGTTATATTCTTAGAACAACCAATTATTTGCAAACCATATTTATACATTTTCTATATGTTGCAATATTTTTTATTTGTTTTTAATGAATGAATTGAATGGCAAACTGTTTTTTCTGTTGGCACAATGCACTTGGAGAAAAATCATCAGAAAAAAAAATGTGGGCTCCGAAAATTCGGCCCCGACCTCCGCCCGTATTTTGCTTTCTTTTCGGGGGGAGTTTTAACGAGCTAAGTTTCGGGGTAAATTTTGGGAGGCAGATGAGGTTGTAGATAAGACACTACCCAGAGATTTCGCCCTCATTTTGCGAGGACTTTATGATCTGAGTTCTGGTTTCCTATAGGCGCAAGCCCCTATAATTAATTACCTCTCCCACTAACGAGAGAGAACTTTTGATTAAGGCTAGTCGTCAACCAGATACGTAGAAATACGCGGATCTGGCATATAGTAGCAGCGTGGGTATAGATGTGCTTGAAGGTTGATATTTAAAATTAAATTTTCACCATCTTGTACTTAAAGCAGATGATAGGGGAATGGATGATAGACCCGATCAAGATCCCATGGTTCCGTCATCCCGGGACATCGTGGTCCATGGTCTACTTAGTCAGAGGAGGTAGTCGACCCAACCTGACAGAAGGATCCTTGTCGGCAGCCATGGGTTGCTTCGCCCAAGGGTACCTTGTAGACCTGGGGTGGGTATTTGCCTAAGGGGACAAATTTGAATCCACCATAGCTAACAAAGGGCTTTGTGCCCTATCGATCATATCCTATTGATTCATATCTCAAGGATTTGATGCCATTGGGGAGCATACGGGCTCTGGCCATAACCATAATATAATGGTGCCATTTGGCGGCGACCACCTGGTTCAGAGGGCCCCAAGTCATAACCATTTATCCTGCAGTGCCATTTGGCGGCGAAACTGCCGGTTAGAGGACTCGTACCACATCCTTGCTGGCAGGAGATTGTTTGAGAATGGATCCTAGTGATATTTTCGACTAGGCACTAGCTCTTTGTGAGCTGAAGTTATTTTCAGATTTGTCCACCTCGACAAACTGTTGCGGAGGATGGATGGTTTTGCTTTAAGTGGTTGATGGTTTGAATTTTTTATTTTAAACATTTTGGAGTATGGGATTTTTGGAATTTTTGGAGATTTTGGATTTTTGTAGGAGTTTGGGAGATATTTTTTGATTATTTGGAATGAACCCCTCCGGTTGAGATTTGTATTCAACACGGCCATCATCGGGGTGTGGGGTCATTCATATTTCTATATTTTGAACCTTATCGACTCTGTTTAGTAATTGACAGATGATCGGGTTTCATAGGCTTTATGCCCTTGTTAGTGAATTCTCTTGATTATAGGCCTTGAAGACCTAATATGAACGTGTAAAACAAATATCTCGGTCGACCTCGCGACCGTATATTTATTTAATAGTTCGAGCTGTGTCAACTCCTATCTATCTGAATAGAAGGATCGGGCTCGAACTTGAATTCACTTATTGACCCGCATAGCATCCCTAGACGTCACGTGTGTACCAATAACACGCTCGCCGGGGCCCATGCGGGTGTTTGAGGGTATTTTATAATTGTTTGTTGAACATCGTCAACTCCTATTTACTTGCTTTAGGAGGATCAGTTACAAACTTATTGATTCGCGTAGCTTCCCTAGACATCACGTGTGTACCAGTAACACGCTCGCAGGGGCCCATGCGGGTTCTTGATTGCATACGCCCTTTGTGTACCTATGTGTATACAAATTATAATGCATGTGCGAGGGCATTTTTGGAAGCTCGTAGACGCCTTCTGTCCGCTTGTACGAGTGTTACAGATCCGGTGGCGTTTTGCAGCGGTATGTGGACTGAGTTGTTTGCTGCTTTGTACAGGCAGACTGTCGTGCACTATTTGTAGTGCACTAACGAATCTCCTGCTTCGGGGCATGATAAGTCTCCCACAATAATTCGTAGGCACTCGCGCTTGATCCATTTGCTTTGTATTTTGCTTGTCGGTAATATATCGGATATAATAAGAGTCTTCTACAACAGCTTGTAGGAGCTTGTATTTACCGTAACCCCTCTGTGTCTGGTCGTGGGTGATATGTTAAATATAGGACCACTGCTCATGAAGGATTTGCAAGTCTCAATAACCTTATCCAACTAGATGTTCGGAACCTTGTTGAACTGAGGTTTACTTACTTTATAATGATTTGATCTGGCTTCCTCTTTCAAAACTTGCATTAAGATCGATAGGCAACTCCTAGGTTATGCCATCGTCATCATTTTCTGCTATTGACTTAAATAAATAACCAATCATTTCAACTTCGGATGATTATGTCCTTGCTGATGTAATACACTTAGATGTGCGTCGTCGTTATTCTTCGCTGCATGTCAAATTCTTCTAGTTGCAACTGACAGGTTGAATATGGAATGGGTCTTTGATAATGCCGTTAAACCTTTCTGCTTGTCGGGGATCGATTATTTCTTTTCTCGGAGTTCAATCATCGGTAATGATAGGGATGTCATTGCATGTTTCTTTGAATGCATCAAATCATCATATTCGTTGTGCACTAGTCTTCATTACTTGTAAGAGTCTAATGTACTTGCATGTAGCTGAGTGTCTTTGAACTAGTGCATTGGTCTGCTTATCAATTGCTGTTGATAGTAGGCAGAATATCTTTCACGATAACCTTCTCCCCTCACCCATAGACATATTTGTATTCCTCATATATGTATTGGTTGCATACTGACCAGCATTGACTGTGAGAGCCTCACATTTCAATATCAAATTGATATCTCTTCAATGAACTAGTGCACTTTTCAAGAGCTTCTTCTATGTAGCGTTTTCAATATTGATATGATGGAGAGGTTGTCACATTCATTGCACGTCTTCTCCATACACTCGTAGATGTTCAAGTTCATTATGAGTTCTTGTTCTTCGCTTGCAAACTCTTCTTGCTCATTGCCATTTATTTGAGTGATCTTCATACATTCCCCGCACATTTTAGTGGGCTTGTCATCGGTGTTATGTCCTTTGCAGTTTGTTCAAGTTCGTTGAATCCTTGCAAGTTCATTAGAAGCATGTCATTGTTCAAAAGATTCTAAGTTTTGACTTGTGATTGAATTGTATTTTTAGTAAGTTCCCCATTACTTGTAGACAAGTTACAAGTGCAAATTCCTTGTCTTTATTCAAGGTATGTACTTTGTAGCATGTGTAAAAATCTTTCGCAAGCGTCTTATTTGATCATGAGCAACTCATGTTCATCTAAAGTCTTGTCATAAATCCTTGCATATTTGCTTGAGTTTGCTCCCCACCGTTCATTTAAAACCAAGTCTAATGTTTCTTAATTTCATTTTGGGCACTTGTTATCTTTCGTTTGAGCTCCAATCAGATTCATCTTGATTATGCTTGAATTCAAATTGAGTTTGCATTTGTTGTAGTTCAGATCCGGATTCGAGTTCAAGTTGAATATCAACTTTGAGTTCTATGCTCAATTCAAAGTCCTTTGCATCTGTTCTTCGTAGTCCAAGCAAATTCAACTCTTGTGTAGTTGAATTGCAAATCCTTACTTCCATTCAAATTGTGTTCACTTGATATTTAAATCAAGTTCAAATTCTATTGTTTTGAATCAAGTCTTGTCATTCAAATCGAGTTTGAATTAATGTTTGATTTTATTTCATTTGAGTCCAAATCTTTGTTATGATTGTTCGAAGCAAGTTTGAGTTCAAGTTCACAAGTTCGAGTCCAAGTTCTGTTATCCAAGAGTTCTCATGTATATTTTTTATTTTTTATTTTGAGTTCAAACAAGTCCAAGTGTAATCTTATGATCACCCGAAATTTCGGCAGCCTCCCGGCGTCTCCCCCGTTTGGGGGAAATTACGGAAAAACTGGGCCTTTCCCACCACGCTAAGAAAAACGTGTATGGTAGGTGCCCTCTTTCGAGGACACCGCGGCCGTGTAAAATCTTCAATTCCCACCACGCTAAGAAAAGCGTGTATCGGTCTTCGACGTACCTGAAAAAAAAAGCATTTGTTTCCCCGCAGGTACAGAGCCGCATACGGGTACTTAAGATCGTCCCCACCACGCTAAGAAAAGCGTGTATAGGGCCTACTCACCTCGCCGTAGGTGTCGCACCGGGTTCCCTTCCCACCACGCTTAAGAAAGCGTGTATAGGCGGTTTGCCGGCTCGACCCGAACGCCGAGAACGGGATTTTGGTGATTACCCGCTTTGTCGTAGGCACCGCACTGGGGTCTCATCCCACCACGCTAAGAAAAGCATGTATAGGCGATTTTCCAGTCCGCTGCCAACGACGAAAGCGAGCTCTCAGAGTTTTAGGGTTTAGAGGTTATACCTTGGCGACCAGCGGGGTTGGCGCGCGGATTGAGGGGAGAGAAGGCTCTCTTTGCATTTTTTATAATTAATTATAATTAAATAATTAATTATAAGTAATTATGCTTAATAATGATTAATTAGAATTAAGAATAATTAATTATAATTAATGTATAATTAATTAGTAATTAATTATAATTAAAAATTAATCATAATTAAATTTAATCAATTATGATTAATTCATTAATAATAATTAATTAATTCTAATTAAAATATAATTAATTATAATTAAATTAAATTAATTATAACTAATTTATAGTTAATAATAATTAATTAAAATTAAGAATAATTGATTATAATTAAACTTAATTAATTATAAAAACAGGATTTTATTAAATCTTTTGAAACAAGATTTACACATGATTAAAACAGGATTTAAGCAAAGATTAGAGCAGGGTTTACGCTAAACTTGAGCAGGATTTTGGCTAAACCTTCAGATTTCCCTCTTCTCACTCAACAAACCTACGGGATTTGGCCGAAGAGGCACGCGAAAGGGAGGGGGTTACCTTCTCAGTCAGCGAGCTCCCCTCCCTACTCCTGATCAAAATGTCGTGACTTCCGATTCTACACGAAGGGGGCGTCGTCGTCTAAGCGAAGTCGGGCGACTAGGGCAGGGAGGAGCTTGGCGTCGGGTTTGAGGGAGGAATGAGGTAGGGAACCTTCTCTCTCTCTCTCTCTCTCTCTCTCTCTCTCTCTCTCCCTGGATCGGAGAAGCAAAGGGGGTCGGGTAGGAGATGGAAGGGTCGGGATAGCCTCGGCAAGGGATCGGCTTCAGCCTGGAGCAGAGAGGGATCGAAGGTTTGAGGAGGTTTCGGTTTATTGAGGTAGGGCTCTGATCAGGCCTTGATCGGAGATGGGAGGGAGATTGAGAGGGATATCGGCACAGTAAAGGGGCGGAGGGAGGTCGGAAGCAGGGAAAGCTCGCGAGAAGACTTCGGGGTTCTGTGTGTGGGGAAGTGTTGTGTGTGTAGCGAAGAAGTGAAAGCCTCGCTCTCATTTTAAAGGCGTGAGGGGAAGCCCTGCCGAGACGAATCGTGCGTGGGATGGACTGTTGCATTCGGCGCCGCTGCAGAGGTATGGGGAATACTGTAGAAGCGACGTGGACAGCGATTTGGGTGAGATTTGGCTACAGGTGATCATTTTTAGCCCCCCTTTTTTTATTTTTTTTTTGTCTTGTTTCTTCTTGGCTGTAGCGGGAAGGTCAACAAAAAAACTATTCTTTGCCATTATGTGCTGTCATATTTATCTTGAAAAGTTTTGTTTCTCCTCTGGCATCTTTTCATCAAAATCTGCCAAGTAAAGCTTTGTTATAGTTTTATTTTCTGAAGGCTTTAGTTGTGCTAACAGGTAAAAATCTTTCTTATTGTATTCCATCAAAAAGGACAAAGTTATTCCATATTTCTGATAAGATGACAAACAAGGACTGTGGACTCTTTAATCTTTACCTCTTTTTTTTTTCTTTTAAATGAAAATAATTCAAAGCCAACTATGCAGGAGGTATTAGTCAATCTCAACCGTCCATCCTTTCTTATCTTCAGCAAGGCCCATTTGGATATCTGTAAGGGATTTGTATAGCTTTCTGGATACAGCATCTTCTCCACAATTATATTTGTATCTACATCCAAATAAAAAAAGAGGAAGTAATCATTATTTTAAATATTATCCTGCTAAGCTAATTTACCAAGTAGAGCTTCAAAGGATAAGCACTTAACTGGCAAATTTATCTATCACAACTTAATAATATCTAATTTTATGAGAGGTTCTTTTATGCTTTAAAAACAAGAACATATTTAGACTAAAAAAAAGTTTTGTTTTTACGATTTTTCTTCTTGTAATGAGTCTAAATTTTTTTCTTTCTTTTTCATCACATTATTTTTTCTTTTTATTTATTCAAGATCAAAGAGTTAATGGTATTTTTTATTTTTATTTTTTGGCTTTGGGATACAAAACCTCAATCACTTGCAACATGAGCCATGTACAGTAAAATTTTTTGTTAAAAAATGGTATCCTATCATAGACATTTTAGATGTATGATATCAAAGAGAAGCAATTCAATTGATATTTATCTGTCATTTTGAATGAGGAGAAATTATTCTGTGCGGATGCAGCATGTTTTCGGAGATCAACCAGAATGTGTCACGTCACCTCTGAGCTCCGTACCGTGGCTCGATACTGTTTGGTACCGTTGACGTGGTTGCACCTGATTCGCCTCCGAATGCAAGCTATGTTCGGCATCCGAACATAATAATTTCTACATTATGAGATGGCTATTTGATCCATACCTTTGACCTTTATAAGTTATGCTGTTTACTGGAGCTACTACTACAGCAGTTCCCGTGCAGAAGACTTCATCAGCGTCAGTCAAGTCCTCCACAGAAACCAATCTTTCCTCAACCTGTTCATTTTGTCAAGGAAAAATAAATATTTCTTCCATGCAATGGTAAAAAACAAGGGAAAGAAAATAAATTTTTAAGGAAGAGGAGGATTAACTATTTGCTTTTCAGGAGGATTAATTATATATTTATCTATTCACCCAAAAAATTAACATCACATAAATTTTTATGCAAAATTTTTATGTGAGCTAAATATTACTCAAATCAAGAAAACTAACCTCATAACCAAAGTCACGAGCAATTTCTATGATGCTTCCACGTGTGATTCCCTCAAGGATAGTTCCACGTGTCATTGGGGTAGATATTACATTATTCTGTTCAAATAATGCTCGAAGATTGTAAAAAATAATTTAAGGAAATTCCAATAACTAAGGCTTCATTCTTATCGTTTTCTTATTATTATTATTTTAAAGTAATTTTTTAGTATAATTTTTTTTAATAGTAAAAAAATAGTGATTAAAAACTGTATTAAGCATAGCTTAAACTTATATATAAAAGAGAAAAATGATATATATATTTCAATCATTGTAAGAAAATATTTTTTAATTATATTTGTTTGATTTATGTTACAGAAATTAATATTTAGATGCATTGAAATATAATATAAATGAAAATTTTGTCTGAAAATCAAAATACCTTTCGGATGAATATGTTGCAGGAAGAAGCTTCTTCCAAATACTTGTTGTCAACAGAATCGAGAAATAGAACATCTGTAAATCCTTTCTTCTTAGCCTGCATTTGGGCCTTTAGAACCTACAAAAGGTGCATCAGGGGAGAAAAATAAGCCTTAAAAAGAGGAAATTTATCTCAAGTATAATACTTAACCTAAAAATCTTTAGCAGTAGAGTAGATTATTGTCATATACGTGAAAAGGTTGGAGTAGCTCCAGTGGAAGATAAGATTAGAGAGAGTCGTCTTAGATGGTTTGGTTGCATAAAACGGCGGCCTTCGGATGACCCGGTTAGAAAAGTAGAGGTATTAGATTTAACTTATGTTAAGAAAGGTAGAGATAGATTTAATAAGACTTGGTTAGAAATAATATAAATGATCTTTCTTTATTAGATTTAAACGAGAATTTGACTTTTAACATGACACAATGGAGAAAAAGGATTCATGTAGCCGACCCTACGTAGTGGGACAAAGGCTTGATGTTGTTGTTGTTATTGTCAAAGGTATCCTCTCCCTTTTTCCCCTGGAGAATAAGAATATGCTATTTCTTTATGGTACCAATCAGGGGCGGAACCCCTTAAAGGTCAGGGGGGGCAATTGCCCCCCCTCAAAAAATTAAAAAAAATGATTATATGATTTTTTAGATAAATTTGTCCTTATTTATTCATTTTTTAGTCTTTATTCCAAAAATTTTTAGGCAATTGCCCCCCCTAAAAGTTTTAAAATACTATGGTATTTAAATAATTGCCCCTAACAAATAGTAAAAAAAATTTATCATTGAATTTCAAAAATATCCTTCAAACGAAAATTTGTTCCGGGGGCGCTGCCCCCGGAAACCCCCGCAGGGGCGCTGCTCCTTGACCCCGCGACCTGACCGGACAGGTCGAACCCCGCCAGGGGGCGCTGCCCCCTTGGACCCCCGACCTATATGCCTTATAAGTTTGCCCCCCCTGAAAATTAAGACCGGTTCCGCCCCTGGTACCAATATCATCTAACTTCGAGGGTTGTTGCTTCAATTCTATTTCAAAATGATAAACCCTATTTTCCATCTTTCCTTATCATAACTACATCTTTGAAAAATCTCTCAAGAGTTAGCTAACTCGAACCGTAGTACTAAGTTGTTGAACTTGTCTAAGAGACTCATGAAGTTGCCGGTTGATCAAGGTTATTTGTCTAAAATAGTTCTCCAATTTACCTAGAATATTTGCCAATCGACTAGGGGTTCTCATTAGAAGAACTCTCCAAGGGTACTCATCCCATGAGTCATAATTTGCTTGAAATTCTCCTAACTGCTAGTGGAACTCTACATGCCTAACTCACCAGCCACAAAGCATGCACTGTATAGATTTTCTATATAATTATACTATGTAGCCATATCTATGGTGAAAACCTTGATCCTTGCCTACAATTAAGGAGGTCATTGAGCGAGCGCTGGCACATAAAAATCTAATAAGAAATCATATAAGAAAAATCATATTATATAAATTTTATGCTAAATCATAGGAAATCTCACTAAAAATCTACATAAATTCTCTTGTTCTTCGTATTTTTTTCTATAACCCCTTCTCTGTTTAAACAAGTTTTGTAGGGTTCCTTGTAGGCCAATTCTCCAAGAACAAGATTCATTGGGACCTTGTCCCTCTGTCTCTCTCTTTTTCTAGTTCTTTAAGTTTGATTTGCTTCCCCAGTAAAGATTTGATATCTTTCCACAAACTTTGGATCCAAAGCATAAAACATGAATTTGCAGACTATTTGTTTAATTTCCTATCAAATAAGAACTATAAGATATATGAAAACAAATATCCCACCGGTGAATAGTTGGCAATTGTTTTTACAGCACCAGTCCCTCCTGGAGTTGCACGATAGGTTTCGTCTTGAATAACCAGATTTATTGGTGCCAAGCCCTCCTGCAATTATGATCATAGTATTAAAACTATATAATTTCATATAAAAGGAAATAAACTACAGCTAACAAGCACACTAAAATGAGAAGCAAAACGCAGCTCCTCTTGATCTGTTAGTTGATAGCTCTGATTATCAACCAAGAAGTCTTAGATTCGAAGCTTGCGTATGTCATATGTGTTTAAGTTTGACTTAATTGGCCTAAATGTCCAAAAAAAAAACGAGAAGCAAATCATACAAGTTGTTATCATGTGTATAAGAAATATAAGAGATTATCTAAAAGAATAACATTATACTCTGTAACCGATTCACACATTATAAATATGGCAAGAATTGTGTTAGTAAAATCTGATAAAATTTTAGTTATGATGGATCTCAAATCATTGAATCTATTTGTGAGATGAGTGTAATAAAATTTTTTGATTGATTATCTATGTATTACATTCATACCAAAACAAATCAGATTTTGATATTCATTCTGTCCTAAAAAATTTTCATGAATATGGCAACATCAGCTGTCCAAATAGCAGATCTGACCATATTTGAAATCAGACAAAGGAGGTTAATTGAGTTTAACTGAATTAATTACAAATTCATCAGCATAATTTCTTAACAAATCAATAGAAGATATCTGAAAAGAAGAAATAGTTTATGAAAATCTCTGATACCTTGAAATAGTTTCCCACTGGTGCTGCATAAACCAAAAACGTATACTCTGATGCAGGTGCCAAGCCCAATATAGGGCCACTTCCCATTAGCAATGGCCTAACATATAAAGAACCTTTTCCTGGAGGTGGAATCTGTAACATGCAAAAACATCAAGCATAAGATTAGGCTGGTCATTAAAAGAATATTTGTTATATAACTTTTCTAACAATGCAACATAAGGTATGGTACACAAAAATAAAAAAAAATCAATTTTGATTACAAACCCAACGCTTGTTAGCTAAGACTGTTTGTTTCACAGCATGAACAAACTGATCAACAGAAGGAGATGGCATACACATTCTATCAGAACCTATCTGCATTCTTCGAGCATTCTCCTCTGGTCGAAAAATCAAGAAACCATTACCATTCACCTTCCTATATGCTTTCAATCCTTCAAATAAACCCTGTGACATAAAATTTCAAATGGATTGAAATGATCAATGCTTTTCTTGATCGACAATAAAATTTGGTGTAATGCTTGTGATGTGAGAATGCCATTGTGATTTAATGCGTGTGCTCTTTGTGTGAAGAGTTTGTAATAGTTCAGTGCTAACCTGTGCATAATTCAGAACTCCAGCAGATGGGCTCAGCTCAATGTTCCCATATCGATTGAGCTGGCCATGCGAGAATTCATCATCTTGACAACATTTCATAATATACATGTAATCTGTTTCCATGAGACGAAAACCAAGCTTATCCCAATCCACATCAGCATATTCATCCACACTCCTGTTATCTCACAACCAAAAATCAATTTTTCATCAAGGATTTTGATCAGTAGTGAAATCAGGGAGGAGCTAGTGTGGCTTTCATCTCCTCATATTTTACAAAAGCCTTATATAAATATGTATAATATGATAGTTTATTTGAAAATTCTCTTGCAAGTAAATATATTACAGAAACTCTACCCCTCTTAAATTTGGGGTAAACCCTTTTGACCCCTCTCACTGGAAATCCTAATTTTGAGATTTTGAACAGAAAGCTGATAAAATCATCAAATTCACACATATCAAACATCTGAATCATTCCAAAAAAATCAATAATAAGCTTCTTCAAATTATCAGCCCTTTGAAAATAAACAAAGATTTAAACCTTTCATATGAAACAGAACAGATAGTCACCTTTCAGTATCCAAAGCCACCTCACATGCAGTTTGCAGATATGATGCTGGTCGAGATGTGAAGAAAGAACAGCTTCCAACCTGAAACAATATAAACCTTTTTTTTTTTTAATTATAATGCATTGGAGAATACTCTGAATATAACAACAGAAGTTTCTAAGAAATAGGGTAAAAAAAGAAGGAAACTAACCCCCAATTGAGGCTTGATAAAATTGCTTACTAGCTTCATAAACATGCCTGTGCTGGAAGATTTTTGAGGAATACTTCTTGTCAACATGTCCCGAAAAGAAACAGAAGTTTATGAAGAAGAAGAAGAAGATGATGATGATGATGAAGGAAGACACCCACAATCTCTATTTAAAGAAAAGAAGAGACAAGAACCAGCAACTTCCTTCTTATTTGAGATGAAAAACTGTTGAAATGAGGTTTGAATATTTACTCGAATAAAAGATTGGAAGACAGTAGAAATATGGGCACAGAAGAAGAAAACTATTCCTTATGGAGTTAGGGGGAAATAGAATCACAGAAGAAGAAAACAGAGGACCAATGAGGACAAAATATCATGCCGAAGCCAGAAAAAATAGGAAATTTAAATTTTGTGCACCTGATACACCGCACCTATACAAGAAGCTAGAATAAAATTTTAGCAAATATAAGTGAACGATGGATGATCATGCATTGGTTGGTAATCCGTTAATGTTAGATGTGCAAGCCAAAATTTTTTTACAAGGGGATTAATATATCTAATTTTTAATACTTCATATATATTTGTAGAATACCATAATATCTAAATAATATCAAAATATATATTTATTTTAGATGAGCTAAACTTAATGATATTTTTCATATCATTTTAAAATTAAAATATTATATAAATAAATATAAATATTTATATTATATTAAATATAAATGCATGAAATTTTAATGACATGTTTGTAAATTTCTAAATTTATATCATAGCATTATTAAAAAGCAATTAGAGAGATAAATAGCTCATATACTACCTATAGAATATCTGATTGCATGTTTCTCTCTAATATGAATAAAATTGGAAAATTGTGTTATAATATTTTGGTTAAATTTTTTATCATCTCAAAATTATTAAATTTATTTTGAGATTAATAGTATATGAAAAATTAATTAAAATTTATATCGCGTTAATCTTAAAATAAATCTAATTATCTAGCTAATAGCTTTAAGACCAAATCCATAGATATTTTTTGATAATATTTAATATTATGACCCAAATTAATTTTAATAAGTTTTTTAAATCATTTGATTTTTGAAAATGAGTGTAATAGACAACCTCATTTTAAAATAAATTTTATAATGTATTTTTTTTATATAAATTTTCTATCTTTCATCTCTGTCTTATTAATTATAAAAAATATATGAAAATGTTAAGCTAATGATATTTAGCTTTATTAAATAATCTAACAAACATTTTTTATGTTAAGCGATAGAGACGCCAATTCATATATTATTATTTTTCATTTTTCCAAAAAATATCATGATGAGTCATGTTAGAAAATTATTCATTAAAAACATCTCAATCAACTTTTACCTCACGAAAAAAAAAAATTAATTTTTTAATATAATTTATATAAAATAATAATATTTTTTTATCTTTTATAAACACATTTTACATCATATAATTATTTAAAATCCTTAATTTTTAATTAAAAAACGCTAATTAAATTTGTCTGATCTGAACAGTCCGAATTAGAAATTGATTATAATGATGTAGAATTTTTTTATTTATTAAGATATTTTATTCGGACAGTTTAGGTATATATTAATATTATAATTCATGAATAATTAATTATATTTCGTACAACACATTCTCCAACTTCTTATCTAAAAATAATAATTTTCATTTCTAGAGACGTGCATGGACAGCACACGAGCTCATCCATACACGCCAGGCCACGTTATACCGTCAACAGGTCAAGGCCAGATTGTCAATATTTATCCATCTCTCATTGGCTTTCACTGGGCGCCCATGCAGGCCGTTTGGATAGAGCTCCAACACTTTTTGTTTTATCCCAATAAAATAAACGTATTTTTTAATAAATCCAACGCTTTATTTCCATAATAAAAAAAATATATTTGAAAGTAAGTTTGTTAAAAGAGGATCAATCCGTTCAATATGAAACTGATCAGATAAATGGTCCGATTTAAAATCATTTTAGTTGATAATGATAAATATTGGGTGATGGCTGATGATGAAGAATATTCAATGTCATACAATGATAATCATCAAACGAAGATATACCTCATATGATGATGGATGAAAGAGCTTAAGGATAAATTAAACATTTTAATTTGAAGAAATTAATAATACAAATGTGTACAACTCATACATGTAACAGCAAGCAATACAAACCATAATAGAGCACATGGGTATTCAGGTTATACTCGTCTTCCATCACATGGCCAATTCTCTCTTCATCTTCTTTAACAAATTATGTACTAGTTTATTATAAAACAACTATATAAATACTCATGGATATTTACAGTTTGTTGTACTGAAAAACATATGCAATGAAATGCTAGCTTCTCTACTTTTCTCTCTTATTCCTATGCTGATTCTTCTTCTTTAACAACTTATCATGGTATCAGAGAATGTTCTTTACTGACGAGCCTATTCAACTATCTGTCAGCATGCATCCGTCAAATGAATCTCCAACCATTCAATCAGCAACAGTTGCTGATATAGGCCTTCGTCTGAACACCACATCAATTCCCTCTCAGCTCAAATTCTTGATGTCTAATGTCAAGAACATCATTGTTACACCTCTTATAGCTGAAAATTTTCCTATATGGAAATCTCAAGTCATCAAACTCTTCCGAGCTAATGGATTTGAGGGGTTTTTAGACGAATCCTGTGTATGCCCACTCAAATATATCATAGATTCCTCCGGTCTGCCTACACCAAATCCTCATCATCACACCTGGGTTTTGATCAATCAGAACCTCGATGTTGCGCTCTATTCGGTGATATCACCAGCATGTCTACCTTATGTCCTCTCTTTGGAGCATTGCGCAGACATATGGGCAACCATTGGCAGACGCCTGCAATCCTCAACTCCCTTGAGGATTATCCAGCTCAAAAATGAGCTCCAACATCTTTTCATGAAGGATCAATCTATGGCTCAATATCTACTGGAAATCAAATCTAAAGTACTTATGCTCGCAGCAACCGAAGCATCCCTTGATCCTGAAGATATAATATATTACACCCTAAATAGAGTTTCGGCTACTTACCAAGCATTCAAAACAACAATCAGAACAAATTCCTATGCTGATTCTTCTTCTTTAACAACTTATCATGGTATCAGAGAAGGTTCTTTACTGACGAGCCTATTCAACTATCTGTCAGCATGCATCCGTCAAATGAATCTCCAACCATTCAATCAGCAATAGTTGCTGATATAGGCCTTCGTCTGAACACCACATCAATTCCCTCTCAGCTCAAATTCTTGATGTCTAATGTCAAGAACATCATTGTTACACCTCTTATAGCTGAAAGTTTTCCTATATGGAAATCTCAAGTCATCAAACTCTTCCGAGCTAATGGATTTGAGGGGTTTTTAGACGAATCCTGTGTATGCCCACTCAAATATATCATAGATTCCTCCGGTCTGCCTACACCAAATCCTCATCATCACACCTGGGTTTTGATCAATCAGAACCTCGATGTTGCGCTCTATTCGGTGATATCACCAGCATGGCTACCTTATGTCCTCTCTTTGGAGCATTGCGCAGACATATGGGCAACCATTGGCAGACGCCTGCAATCCTCAACTCCCTTGAGGATTATCCAGCTCAAAAATGAGCTCCAACATCTTTTCATGAAGGATCAATCTATGGCTCAATATCTACTGGAAATCAAATCTAAAGTACTTATGCTCGCAGCAACCGAAGCATCCCTTGATCCTGAAGATATAATATATTACACCCTAAATAGAGTTCCGGCTACTTACCAAGCATTCAAAACAACAATCAGAACAAATTTACAACCTCTTGCATTGGATGACTTATATACCCTTTTGTGCAGTGAAGAGCTTAACTTAGCTCATGAAGTCACCAAAGAACTCAGCTCCCTTTAGCTTTCAAGCAACCTGCTGGAACTTGCAGCTCCTAGAGGTCGCTGTAGAGGCTGTTTCAACTAATACTCCCGCCGATCCTCCATTCCCTCGAAGCCGTTTTAATCTTCAGCTTCTCCAGCTTGCGGCGATAAATCCATCCGACCAAACATTACCTGTCAAATATGCGGTAAACCGGGATAGTCAGCGGTCAAGTGTTGGTACAGGCATGATCCCAAATACACAACTGATCCCTAGCCCACGACATTTTTCACTCTAACCAATCCTCCACCCTCGCCTGACTGGTATCTAGATAGTGGCGCCTCCTCTCATCTCACCTCAGATTCTACATTTCTTCAAACTTCCCAACCTTACTCTGGTTCCATTCAAGTGACGCTAAGTAATGGCCAACAACTATCCATCCAACACACGGGTAATGGCCTCATTCCTACTCCATCAGGTAGCTAGTATCTTTATCAACTAAATCACATTCTAGATCTTTCATTCAATCTCCTCTCTATTCATAGACTAACCACTGATAACAACTGCGATGTTTCCTTTTCTTCCACTAGCTTTGTCATCAAGGACCAGAAAATTTGGCGCCCTCTTCTTCAGGGTCCTTGTATTAATGGACTCTATTCGCTCAGCACTCCACCGATAACCTCTTCACCAGTATCTCATCTTGCTTTCATATCCATTCAGGTTGTTTCGAACCTCTGGCATCGACGGCTCAGTCACCCATCGTCTATACCTCTAGCTTACTTAGCTAAAACTATTTGTCATTAGAACTACTGTAACTTCTTCCTTTTATAATTCCTGTCAATTAACTTAAAGCCATCGACTCCCCTTTACTAAGTTTCTATCGCAATGTAACACAAAATTCATCATTATACACTCAGATATTTGGGGTTCGTCACCCATTCCATCAAATAATGGTTTCCATTATTACATTTCTTTCATTGATGATTATAATAAATTTACTTGGGTTTATCTTCTACTTCACAAATCTGATGCTATTCATAAATTCATAGCTTTTAAATGCATGATTAAACAACAGTTCGATGCCAAAATTAAAACACTACGCACTGATGGAGGTGGTGAATTCATAAACAACTCATTTGCTTCGCTTCTCACTCACTGTAGTATTGTTCATTAATACACTTGCCCTTATACACCTCCTCAAAATGGTGTAGCTGAGAGAAAACATTGTCACATACTCGAAACAATTCGCTCTCTTCTTATCGAATATAATCTTCCACAATATCTCTGGGTTGATATGCTCTTCATCACTATCTATCTAATCAACAAATTTCCATCACTGAATACTCATAACATTTCTCCCTATGAACTTCTCCACAGTGTACCCCCCATATATGACCATCTCAAAGTCCTTGGGTTTCTATGCTACCCATGGCTCCATCCTTATAGCTCAGACAAACTTTCACCTCTTTCTTGGCTCTGTGCATTGGCTATGCTTCATCTCAGAAAGGCTATCGTTGCCTTGATCCCACCACAAATAAGATTTATACTTCTCACCACATTGTCTTCAATGAATCTACATACCCATTTTAGCAATTATCCACCACATCAACCACTCCCTATGTTCCTTCCAATCTCCCTCCTCTGCTTCTTATACTAGCATCCGGGCTTCCATCTTACATCTCTTCGTCTCATACACCAAAGTCTTCAAATTTCCCACCACCTATAATCTCTGATCTGCATGCCACCACACCTCTTCCCTTAGCTGCGGCCAATTCAGTCTCCACCCCTAACCCACCGTCACAAACGGTTCCACCTCCCTCTCACCACATGACAGCCCAACTCAAGAGCGGAATCTCCAAACCCAAACCCATATTCAATCTGTGCCATACACTTTTACCTGCTGATCCTATTACTTATCTACAAGCTTCCAAGTATATCCATTGGAGCAAGGCAATGTCTGAGGAATTCCAAGCATTATAATCTCAGAGTACCTGGGAGTTAGTTTCACCTTCGCTTGATCAAAATATTCTCAGCTATCACTAGATCTACCAAACAAAGCTGAATTAAGATTGATCAGTTGCTAGCTACAAAGCACGCTTAGTCACCTAAGGCTTCAATCATGAATATGGTCTCGACTATTATAACACATTCAGCCCAGTGGCCAAAATGCCCACCATTCAAGTATTCATCCTCATTGCTTTATACCACCAATGGCAAATCAATCAACTAGACATTTCTAATGCATTTTTACATGGGCATCCATAGGAAACGATCTACATGTAATAATGTCACAATCTAGCCCGATAAGGATGGGCAGAGGGAGGGGGCAAGGGGGAACACGTGCCTGCCCCCATAAAAAAAAAATAATGCTCATCATCTCAAGTAGATGGGCACAGGCCAATGGATTGCATCTTGTAGCGTCAGTCAAAAGGTTTTTGCTACCAGCATCAGATTGTGAGTATACCCTTTTTGTTGTGAGTTTTTGAGGTTTATTTGCTTCTTATGGATTTTATATTGTTGATTGATTATAATTTCTTGTTTTAAATTTCCTTTGTTCTTGTCCTTTAGTTGTTTGATGAGCTGTAGATAGATCAGTGGCCTATAGAGGCTGGTAACAGAGCTTGGAGGTGCATTGGTGTTGCTCTGAGTGTTGCAACTGGATTATTGGGCACGTGCTTGCCTGTTACTAGGGCAAGAATTGTAGCTTTGGTCGGAGGGTCGTATATGAAGGGCCTTGGAATGGTAAGAGCATCAATGCCATAATGTATTTTTTACAATTGATTATCTTACGTTTTAGGTTAATGAGGAATCAAACTCTTATGGCATATTGCATTAAAAAAAAACTCGCACAAGGGTCATGCTTCTATTGATTAGTCATGATATCTTTATTTTTTAATTAGTCATGATATCTGAGGAATAGTTTGACTGTAATTAGACTTGACACATCAAAGGAGTTACACATCTAAATTTCAAGCACAAGATTAAATAGGAAGAAGCAGTATTTAATCAATGCTATAAAATTACATGCCTTGTTTGAATGTGCAGCCTTGTTTGAATTCATCAATTTTATATCTAAATAATAGATATTTACTCTTAGGGCATGTTTGAGTACGAGTTTGAATATCTATGGAAAGATATTTCAAACGATCATCAAATTTAAAAGCATCAAATACTATGGATGAGAATAACAATATAAATATTAAAATAAAAAACACATTAAGTGGATGTAGATTTACCAAAAAAATTGGAATTAAATGTGAAAAATCTTGCATCAAATACTAATTGAATCTTTTTTTTAAACTGCTTATGCCGGTCCAAAGCCCGGATAAAAAAAGTTGAGAAAAATTTTAAAATAATTAATTTAGGCCCTACCTCAATAAATTTTTTGGCTCCGCCACTGCCGATAAGCTCAAGTTGATGAGGTGGGAACAAACGATCGCATGAAAAAAATTAAAACTTTCATTTCAATATTAACATATTCAAATATTCATCCAAATATAATTAAAAAAGAGTCACTAATCTTTCATTTTTATAATTTCTAATACATCAAAAGTAACAACTCATAAACATAAAACTACTACAAGTAAACCATACATAATCCATCACATGATATAGAATAACCATAAAAAATCTGTCTCATTGGGATTCTCTACGACGATAAGTGAAATGTTTATCAGCCATCAAAGCTAAGCAAGTTCTCTTAAAAAATATTTCCACAATCAGGGTGGGCTTATGCTGAGCAGATAACAAGTATTTCTATTAAATTCATAAGGTAAGGAAAAGAAAATATTATACATATACTTTTTATATTTCAGTGCATAAGTAACTTAAAGAAGAAACACTATAAATGACATGAATTGATATTGGGTATGCATATTCTGTATGATATCCTATATGCCCATTTTTTTTCTTTATCATTTCATATAACCATAACTTTCTCATTTATTATTCTTTTCATAATTTTTTATATTCTTTTATACATATAATACTTATACATAACTTTATACACCCATAATGAACATATCAAAATTTTTGTGCTGATTATGTACACTTTTAATTTGGTTATTATTTTTATTTTCAATCTGCTTCGAGGAGTCATGTTTGCCTTTACCATTTATCTTTATCATATGATACTCCGTATCAACATACACATTCAATCATTCAATATTTATCATAGGAGAGATGAGATCATTTATACAATCATACGTGTCTATCTAATGTATTATTTTTATGCAAATTCTATATATAGGCATTTCAAAACAATTAAAAGAAAAATGCTATACTTTTTATGTTGCAGTAAAATATGAAAAGAATTAATGTGAAAATTTTCAACTGAATAAAATGTCTAAAATATATGCATTCTTTCATAAAATTTAAAGAATTAGAAATATGAAATTAACAGAAATACAAGTACATATCTCAATAAGCAATAGTCAAACCTCTACGAGCAAAATACGTCGTTTAGTCTTCTGTCATATTTCTTCTCCTATAACTAATACCTAAAGTAATAAAAATCTTTATTACTAACTCAATGATCATAATGCATTTCCATTAAATCAATATTTTAATATTAAAATTTTTTGGATTTAATTAAATCCTCATTTTTAAAAATTCATATTATCAATTAAATTCATAATTTTTCTATTTTAATAATATCCCTCTTCCTATAGTAAATTTAATTTAATTTATTAACAGATTTTTCCTTAAACCTAAATTTTGGAAATAATATTTTTACTATTTTTATCCTATAAGCATGCCAAAACTTCACCTTCATCTAATTACTAATTAGGGTTAATGTATTTTTGGATCTATTTGAATTAAAAATTAAGAAAATTAAAATATTGCAAAAATATATATAATTTCTTTCATTACAAATATTCTTAAGACAATTAGGAACAATAATAGTTAAGGAATTTTCTTAAAAATCCAAGAATTTGAAAAATCCTAATTTTTGAAACTCAATAAAAATTTGAGGAGAACTAAATTTTCATGGTTAAAAATCATCCTTCAATCTTCCCTAACATTCTCCTTTAAAAATATTAAGTTTTCATAAAATCCTAAAATTTTCACTTTAAGAAATCGAAGAGGAAATGAGGAAATCTTTATTTAGAAATTCACCTTCTTTTTTACTTAAACTCTTCTCTTCGATTTCCTCCAAAACCACCGCCGGAAAACCATCGCCGCCACCCTAACCTAGCTCCCGCCGCCCTCTCCCTCTCCTTTCTTTGGCCGAACAAAATAATTGAGAACGGATCAAACTATTCGGTTCCTTAAAGCATTTAGGCTGTTATGAGAGAGGCTAAATGTCATATTTACCCTTTTACATGCTTTATTTTTATGAATAACAAAAGGGCTATTAAGTAATTTATATTTTATTAAACTTTGTCGATTTTTAACTTTCAATCCAAGCAAAATTGACCCTATGTTGTTTTATATCAAAATGATCAAATTTAAACATAAAATTTTATAAAATTTATTTCATCAAAATCCAACAACTTCAAAAATTTAATTATTTTCATCGTGGTGCGCTGCAACACGTCGTTATACTCGATTTAGTATTTTCGGGTTTTACAATTCTTCCCTCATAATAAAAATTTTATCCTCGAAATTTAAATGTAAAAGAAGATAAGCATACCTTAATCAAACAAATGAGGATAGTGTTCCTTCATTTCTGACTCCTTCTCCAAGTAGCATCCTTTTTAGATCCGTGCTATCACAAAACTTTAACATAATGAATCTCTCTGCTTCGAAGTTGCTTAACATCATAATTTATGATTTTCTTAGGTTCTTCTACAAATATTAAATCTGTTTAAATGTCCACTAATTCAGTAAGAATTTTCTGAGCTTCATCTGAAATGTACTCATCAAAGAAGAGATATAAAATACATTATATATTCCACTCATATGTGTTGGTAGAATCAACCTGTAGGCCATATTTTTTTTTTTTTGAAATTTTAAAAGGTTCAACATATCTTGGACTCAACTTTCTCACTTTGCCAAATCTTTTCACACCATTCATGGGACTAACTTTGAGGAACACAAACTCTTCAACTTTAAATTTAATTGATCTAAGCTTAGCATCATAATAGTTTTTTGTTTATCCTGAACAACCTTTAACCTGTCATAGATCAAGCTTATCTTCTCAGTAGTATCATCAACTAAATCAGCACCAATAACCTTTTTTTCTCAAATGTCAGCCCAACATAAAGGAGTTCGACATTTTCTCCCATATAGTGCTTCATAAGGAGCCATACCTATACTTAATTGAAAACTATTATTATAGGCAAACTCAGTCAATGATAAATGTGTTTCCCATTTTCCATCAAAATTAAGTATACGTAGCCTGAGCAAATCTTCTAAAGTATGAATTATTCTTTCTGATTGACCATTAGTTTGAGGGTGAAAAGCTGTACTAAAAGTAAGTCTTGTACCCATAGCTTCGTGAACCTTTCTCCATAATCTGAAGGTAAATCTCCCATCTTGATATGATACTATAGATTTTGATATACCATGAAGCCTGATAATTTCATTAACATATAAATTGGCCAATTTTTCAATAGTATCAGATTGCCTGATAGGTAAGAAATATGCAAATTTGGTTAACCTATCAATTATCACATATATAGCATCACAACCACTTTTGGATCTGGGTAAATTAATCACAAAATCTATAATAATATTTTTCCACTTTCGTTCAAGTATAGGTAAAGGTTGCAAAAATCCTTCTCGTTTTTGATGTTCTACATTGACCATTTGGTAAGAAGTACACTTAGCTACTATTTCTGCTACACTCTTTTTCATTCCTAGCCACTAAAATATTTCTTTCAAATCTTGATATATTTTGTTGCTACCTGGATGAATGGTAAATAGTGTGCCTCATGAAGAATCTCCTTCCTCAAATCTCCAAAATTTGGGATACAAATTATGCATCTATACTATAGTAATTCATCATCAAGTTCATACTCTTCTAGATGTCCTGCATTAACCATATCTAAGATTTTCTTAAAGTCTGCATCTTGTGATAAGGCTTCTCGTATCCCATCCTTTAATGTTGATTGAATAATCATCTAATTTAAAATCATAATCTCTGCATCATTGGGCTGAATTATTGAAATTTCTAGCTTTTTTAGATCTTTTATTAACTCATGCTATTATATAATCATCCAGTTGGCACTACTGAAAGTCTTCCTACTTAATGCATCTGCAACCATATTTACTTTATCTGGATGATATTGGATATCCAAATCATAATCTATAATGAGTTTCAACCATCTCCTCTATCTTAGATTTAATTCTTTCTGTGTGAAGATATACTTTCAACTCTAATGGTTAGTAAAAACTTCACACCTTATCCCATATAAATAATGTCTTCATATATTCAAGGCAAAGATAACATCAACTAATTCCAAATCATAAATTGAATAATTTCTTTCATGATTCTTCAGTTGTCTAGAGGCATAGACAATGACTCTTCCATTCTGCATTAGTATATATCTCAACCCTTTATGTAAAGCATCACTATAAAGATGATATCCATCTAACCCTGAAGGTATAGTCAGTACCATAGCAGTCATCAAACATTGCTTCAATCTTTGAAAAGCTTCTTCACACCGATCTGTCCATTCGAACTTCACTGCCTTTTGGGTTAATCTGGATAATGGTATAACAATCCGTGAAAACCCCTCAATAAATTTTCTGTAGTAGCCGACTAAATCCAAAAAACTCCTAACATCTGTCAGTACTGTAGCTAGTCGTAGCCAATATGCTATAGCTTGTACCTTATATTAATCCACAGATATTACTCCATTACTGATTACATGCTCTAGAAAATTAATATTCTTAAGCCAAAATTCACATTTAAAGAATTTTGCATATAATTCATTTCCTCTTAATATTTGCAATACATCCCTTAAGTGATTAACATGAACTCTTTCATTTGGAGAGTATATCAAAATATTATCTATGAATACAATCACAAATAGATCTAAAAATACTTAAAGATTCTATTCATGAGATCCATAAATACAGCATGGGCATTTATAAGACCAAAAGGCATCACCATAAATTCATAATGCCCATATCTCATACTGAATACAATTTTCATTATCTTTTTCTCTAATCATAAGCTGATGATACCCTGACCTCAAATCAATCTTGAAAAATATAGAGGCACCTTCCAACTGATCAAATAAATCATCAATCCTTGGGAGAGGATATTTATACTTCACTATCAATTTGTTCAGTTCTCAATAATCTATACAGAGCCTTAAGCTTCCATCATTCTTCTTCACAAAAAGTGCAGGAGCACCCCAAGGTGAGGTAGTAGGCCTGACAAATTTTTTATCAAGTAACTCTTGCAATTGATCTTTCAATTCCCTCAACTTTTTTTATTATCATTCTATAAAGAGCTTCAACAACAAGTTCAGCTTCATTAACCAGTTCAATAGAAAAATTAATTTTCCTGCTTTGAGGTAAGCTAGGTAAATCATCTGCGAACACTTATGGATATTCCTGCACAATTGATATATCCTTTAATTTTTTTCTTCCTTCTTTTCCTCCTTAACATAGGCCAAAAAGCCTTCATATCCTTTCCTTAATAATTTATAAGCCTTTAAGGATGAAACCATAATGACTGTTATCCCTCTATCCCCTTAAAATTTTAATTCTTTCTCTCATGATGTATAAAATTTAATCTTCTTTTATTACAATCTATCATCACGAAATGGCAAGATAATAAATTCATGCCTAAGATTGTATCAAACCCAGATAATGGCAACATAATGAGATATGCTCCTAAGCTCTTATCACTTATAGTCAATTTCATATGACATTTCCTATTAATTTCCATTTGATTTCTATTTGACATTAAAACTGACAATGACAGTATAAATGTAAGAAATAAATTGACAGATCTAAATAACTCTTCTGAAATAAAGGAGTGTGACGCTCCAATATTAAATAATACTTTAACATGTTTGTTACACATAAAGATCATCCCTGATAAAATATATAACATAATGTTCATTTTTATTCATTTAACATAAAAATTTTAGTGACAATAACTAAATTTCATACTTGTGATAAAATTAGGAGAGTCCTTAGCTACTTACTGGGATAAATTATAAACTCGTGGCTGAACAGTCTGATGGGTTTGACCCTGAGATGGAACACATGCAGTAGATTCCACAGTTCTTGGTCTGCCAACCATCCTCTGAGGAATAGGACCACCTGTCCTAGTTTTTGTAGCAGCTCTCTGATGCAATCAATGATTTTTATTTTGTATTTTATATTTCTTACCTTTTGAATATTATGTAATTTTGGACTTTTTTTTATATACCCTATGATGGAAGACAACCGATGAATATGTTAGGTTGGTGCTCTTAGGTAATTTCTCTCTTTTAGTTTTTCCACTCATGATGAATTTGTTTACTTGCTTCCTTTTGGCTAAGTGGACATTTATTTATGGGCTGATATTTCCTTATTGGGCTTGGCCCATTTCTCTTTATACATTGGTTGTTTGGTGTTCTTAGATTTATATGGTTTGTTTGGTGGCTATTAGATTTTCTGCTGAGTTCCAATGCAGAATTCAGATCCTCTCTACTTGAATAAATTGGCTGTTGGTTCCCTGTGCTGTCCGTTCCCCTCCCTTTACTATTTTCTATGTTGTATTGGCTCCTATTGGCTGCATGGGGGTGATACATTTATGTGGCTGTTGGGTTCATTTTTTTCTATAAATGGGCGCTATTTGCTGCTGGTTGGGGGTTGATGGTTGGCTAAAATCTTCTCTAAACCTGAGGGTTTTTCTTCCTAGCTTGAGAGCTGCTATCTTCCTTTACCTAATTCTTCTTCTAATCTTCTATCTATTTTATCTCTCCACGGTTTCCCTTCCAATTGTATCCTTTTTCTCCAAATATAGTGAGTGTGGTGTGTTTTGGCCGATTTATTGGTATTTGTCGGAGGAGTGCCGACCATTGTTGGAACAAGATTTCTGTGGCGAACCTCTGGTTTTAATTTTACTTGGAGCACAAATACCTAACTTTCAGATTTACATGTGAGGTGACCTTTTTTTAAAGTTGTTTTGAGGGTAGTTTATTTTATATATTAGTTTATTTTTGCTAAGTTTCCTAGTAATTCTCTTACATCTGTTTCTATTAAGTTTTCTTTCTGTTGTTGCTGGCTTTTGTTTATTGAAGGAGGAGCCCTATTTTATCCTAGTGTTCTCTTATTTGGTTCTAGAACTTAGGTTTCACCAATTTGGTATCAAAGCAGGTTGTTGTGTGAATCTCGCTTTCTTTATTTAAAAAAAAAAGAAAAAAAAGAATAATAAAAAAAATCAATAAGCGAATTGGCAACAAATGATTATGCAACAAATGGCTAACCTACAATAACAAATGAAAATAATGGCTAATACTTTGGCAAGCCTAAATTTAAACAACGCTCATGCACAAAATAATGAAACTGAATGTGAAGCATCATGAAATCAAAATAGAAATAATAGGCAATTGGATTATGGGATTAAAATCAACGTTTGTGAATTTGAAGGCAAACTACAACCTGAACAATTTCTTGAATTGGTTAAAAAAATGGATCAATTTTTTGAATGAAAAAAATTCCCAAAAATAAGAAAGTTAGGTTTGCTTGTTTAAAACTGGCGGGTCATGCATTAACTTGGTGGGAAAATTTTTAAAATAACAGAATAAGGAGAGGGAAAGAGAAAATTCAAACATGGGAAAGAATGAAAAAATGTGAGGAAAATTCCTACCTTCTGACCATTCTCAAACTCTGTTCCAAGAATACAATAACATTTGCCAAGGAAATCAATCCATAGAAGAATACACTGAAAACTTCTACAAACTTCAATCCAGAAATGACTTAACTGAAACTGAAAAATGAACCATAACACGATACATCAATGGATTAAAGTGGTTAATTCAAGATCAATTAAATCTACATCATGTTATCAAACTCGATGAGGCCTATCGTATGGCTTTGAAGATTGAAAAACAACAACAAAGAAATAACACTAAAAGAATTGACTCAACCAACCTTAGACAATCTGTTGGAAGTAAAGTTCAAACTTCATAAATAACCATTGGATCAACTTCTTCAAATCCAAATCCACGAATGAAACCTAATGAAACTCAAGTAATTGAAAAAGGAAAAGGAGTGATAGGATCAAACCCAATTGGACCCTATTATAAATATGGCTTGTATGATCATCTGTCCGTAGCATGTAGAAAAAACAATCCACCTAGAACCAACTATATTGAACAAGAGGAAAGCCATGAAAATTCAAAAAAAAAAAGATGAATATGAAGAAGAAAATGAGGAAGAGATGGAATCAGTTGATGTTGAAGGTGACCAAGGAGATCATTATTTAGTTATCCGTAAGGTTTTGACCACCAAATCAGATGCTGGAGAAAAATGGCTTAGAAGAAATATTTTTTGAACCACATATACGATAGAAGGAAAATAATGTACCATCATAATTGATAGTGGTAGCTCTGGAAATTTTATGTCACAACTCATGGTGGATAAACTAAAATTAAAATTAAAACCCCTTACCACGCCTTACAAAATATCATGGTTTAAGGAAGGAGGAGAGGTACCAATCACTCAACAATGTCTTGTTAGCCTTTCAATTAGAAAATTTTGTAGAGGCTAAGTATTATGTGACATTATGCCACTCGATGTTTTTCATATTCTTCTGGGTCAACCTTGACAATATGATCATAAAATCATTCATAATGGAGAGAAAAATACTTATACCTTGACCCAAGGAAATAAGGAGTTCACTCTATATTCTCAAAAAAAAATTTCTTACCCTCCCACAAAATCTGTCCAAACAACTTCAAAGTCACCCAATCCTAAATTGCTTCTCAATACAAATGAACTCAAAGACACCGAAGTGATTTATCTTGTGGTAGGAAAAGAGACTAAAGTAAACAAAAAAATTCCTAAAGAAATTCAACATCTAATAAATGAATTTAAAGACATAACTCCCGAAGAACTACCTGATTCCTTGCCTCCTTTAAGAGATATCTAACACCATATTGATCTTGTACCCAGGGCAAATTTACCACACCTGCCTCACTATTATATGAGTCATACTGAACATGAAGAACTCTGTGAACAGGTAAATGAACTCTTAACTAAAGGATTAATCAGAGAAAATATGAGTACATATGCTGTCGTATCCCTGCTTACCCCAAAAAAGGATGGAACTTCGAGGATGTGTGTTGACAATCAAGCTATAAATAAGATAACCATCAAGTATAGGTTTCCTATCCCAAGACTTGATGATATGCTAGACATGCTTAGTGGTGCCAAAACTTTCTCCAAGATTAGCTTGAGAAGTAGATATCATCAAATCCGAATACGACCAAGTGATGAGTGGAAAATAGCCTTTAAAACTAAGGAAGGACTCTACGAATGGCTAGTTATGCCCTTTGGACTATCAAATGCTCCTAGCACATTTATGCAAACCATAAATCATATCCTTCGTCCCTTTATTAGAAAATTTATTATGGTTTATTTTGATGACATACTGATTTATAACACTTGTCCCAATGATTATCTTGAACATGTGAGACACGTCCTTCAAACTTTAAGAGAACAAAGCTTATACATCAACTTAAAAAGTGCTCTTTCATGACTCCTAGTTTGACTTTTCTTGGATATATTGTCTCTAATGATGGTATTAAAGTGGACCCCATTAAAATTGAAGCAATCCAGAGCTGACCAACTCTGAAAATAATTAATGAAGTGAGGGGATTTCATGGATTAGCCTCTTTTTACTGAAGATTTATGAAAAATTTCAGTAATTTGACTTCACCCATCATTGACTGTCTTATAAAGGGAACTTTTGGGTGGACCCCTGAAGCTAAAAAAATATTTTATCAAATTAAGATAAAAAAGAGCCAAAGCACTTGTTCTTACGTTACCTGATTTTGACAAGGTGTTTGAAGTAGACTGTGATGCTTCCCATGTAGGCATATGAGCTATCCTTAGTCAAGAGGGCGACATGTTGCTTTCTTTAGTGAAAAACTTAATAATACTCGATCCCGATACTCAACATACGATATTGAGTTCTATGCGATTGTTCAAGCCCTAAAATTCTGGAGACATTATCTTATTCAAAGAGAATTTGTGCTAAATTCTGATCATGAAGCACTACGATACTTAGAATCTCAAAAAAATTTGATTCGAAGACATGCTAAGTGGACATTTTTTTTACAAAAATACATGTTTCATCTTAGGCACAAAGTTGGAACTTTGAATAGAGTCGCTGATGCCTTAAGTAGAAGAGCCCATTTACTGGTAACTATCCACCCATCTATGATTTCTCTTGATTCCTTAAAAGATAGCTATGCCACTGACTCAAATTTTAAAACTATTTGGGAATCATGTTGTACTTCTGGAACTAACCCTTCTGCTTAATTTACCATCCAACAAAGATTTCTATTTAAGGGGGGACTAGGCTTTGTATTACCCAAAGATCTTTACGTGAAAAAATCATCCAAGAACTTCATGGTGGAGGATTAGGAGGATATTTTGGTCAAGAAAAGGCTACAGCTTTAGTTGAAGAATGATATTTCTAGCCCAATATGCGAAAACATATAACAAAATTTATAAAATAATATAAAATCTGTCAAGAATTTAAAGGAACCACTCAAAACACTGGTTTATATACTCCACTCCAATTCCAAACAAATCGTAAGAAGATATCACCATGGACTTTATTTAGGACTATTTGTCACTGCCTGAAAGTTTGATTCTATGTTTGTTGTTGTTGACCGATTTAGCAAAATGACACATTTCATCCCTTGTAAGAAAATCTCTGATGCATCTCATGTCGCTAATTTATTTTTTAAAGAAATTATGAGACTACATGGCATACCCAGAACTTTTACCTCTGATAGGGATACTAGGTTCTTAAGCTATTTTTGGAGAATGCTTTGATCAAAATTAGGAACTACTCTCCAATTCAATAGTGCATACCACCCACAAACAGATGGACAAATTCAAGTGGTAAACAGATGTTTAGGAAACTTACTTAGATGTCATGCTGGAGAGAGACCTTCTCAATGGGATTTGATTTTACCCCAAGCCGAATTTACTTATAACAATTCCATCAACCGATCTACTGGAAAAATCTCTTTTAAAATTATTTATGGCCAGCTTATTCCCCATATTTTAGACTGAACTTCATGACCCATGCCTAGTAGAATCAGTGCTGAAGCTACAGAAATTGTTAATCATATTCAATCAGTCCAACATCAGGTCCTAGAAAAACTCTATATGGAAAATGCTAAATACAAAACTGCTACTAATAAATACCGGAAAGAGTGTTATTTACAAGAGGGAGATTTAGTTATGGCTTATTTTTGACGACAGCGCTTTCCCATTGGTACTTTTGGCAAACTAAGTCAAAAGAAACTTGGCCCTTTTCGGATACTTCGAAGATTGGGAACAAATGCTTACATGCTGGATCTTCCACTTTTTATTGGAACTTCACCTGTGTTTAATGTTGTTGATCTTACTACATAAGAAGGAGAATCAACTGATTCAGTGGATCTAGAGACCTTGCCCCTTATATTTCCAGCTCAGATCAAAGATGATCGTATTGAAGATGTTTTGGACATCAGAACTATCCAAATAAGGCATGGAGTGCACAGATGATTCCTAGTTAAATGGAGTGTACATCCTTTGACTAACTACACTTGGATTAAAGCGGAGGAATTACAAACTTATCATCCTGGTATCTATCAACGTATTAATGAGGCATTCTCATCAGGAGATGAGATTCTTCCATTAGGGGAGGATTGATGTAATAAATGATTTTCATTTTATATTTTATATTTCTTACCTTTTGAATATTATGTAATTTTGGACTTTATTTCTTTTATATACCCTATGATGGAAGACAACCAATGAACATGCTAGGTTGGTGCTCTTAGGTAATTTCTCTCCTTTGATTTTTCCGCTCATGATGAATTTGTTTGCTTGCTTCCTTTTGGCTAAGTGGGCATTTATTTATGGGCTGATATTTCCTTATTGGGCTTGGCCCATTTATCTTTATACCTTGGTTGTTTGATGTTCTTGGCTTTATATGGTTTGTTTGGTGGTTGTTGGATTTTATGCTGAGTTCCAATACAGAATTCAGATCCTCTCTGCATGAATAAACTGGCTGTTGGTTCCCTGTACTATCTATTCTGCTCCCTTTGCTATTTTATATATTGTGTTGGCTCCTATTGGCTGCTTGGAGGCGGCACATTTATGCGGCTATTGAGTTTATTTTTCCCTATAAATGGGGGTTGTTTGCTTCTAGTGGAGGGTTAATTGTTGGCTAAAATCTTCTCTAAACATGAGGGTTTTTCTTCCTAGCTTGAGAGCTGACATCTTCCTCTACCTAATTCTTCTTCTAATCTTCTATCTATTTCATCTCTCCAAGGTTTCCCTTCTAATTGTATCCTTCTTCTCCAAATATAGTGAGTGTGGTGTGTTGTTTGGCCAGTTTAATGGTATTTATTGGAGGAGTGCTGACCGGTGTTGGATCAAGATTTCTGTGGCGAACCTCTGGCTTGAAGTTTCCTTGGAACACTAATAACTAATTTTTATATTTGCATGTGAGGTGACCTTTTTTTTAGGTTGTTCTGAGGGTAGTTTATTTTATATATTAGTTTATTTTTGCTAAGTTTTCTAATAGTTTTCTTACATCTGTTTCTATTCAGTTTTCTTTTTATTGTTGATGGCTTTTGTTTACTAAAGGAGGTGTCCTATTTTATCCTTGTGTTCTCCTATTTGGTTCTAAAACTTAGGTTTCACTACTCTTTGTCAAAAAATAGGATAAGACTTTGTCATATATCCTGACTGATGGCACGAGTAGTAAGTGTTAGTACCAGAGAGACACTCCCCTTTATGAATCCTTCTACACTTATTGTATAAGGTAGCAGAAACATTACTATCAGAAATGTTGGGTCTAGATTTCTTCCAAGCAAACATTCCAGACTGAGCAGACTGAGTGGGCTTTGACCTGCCCTCAATCTTTCTTTTCTAAAAGTCCATCCTCCGATGAGTAGCTTGTAAGTCCAACTCAATTCCGACCCTCTCCACCAAAGTGGAATAATCCTCAATACCTAGAGGAATCAAAGGCTGTCTTATAATATCCTTCAATCCAGATAGAAAATGGTGACACTTCTTCTCAGCATTATGTATTAATTATGGGGCATATCTGAACAACATAGTAAATTATGCCTCATACTACATAATGGAGCGATCACCCTGAACCAATCTGATGAATTTATCTTATATTTGCCTCCTAGCTGATAAAGGTATGAACTAATCTTTAAACACTTTTATAAATTCTCCCTACAATATCTGACCATTAGATCGCCCTCCAAAAGTCTCATGCAATTGACTCTGCCACTATCTCTCAACCTCTCCCTCAAAGACATAAGCAGCCAATGTCACCTTCCTATCCTCTAGACAAGACATGCCTTCAATAATTTTCTCAATTCTTATCAGCCAATTTTCTACCTCTATTGTTCCACCACCTGAGAATAAAGGAGGCTTCATATCCTGAAATAGCTTCAGGTACTTATCCATAGGGATACTTCCACTACCACTAACCTAATTCTAGGAGCTTTTAATCATCTGTGTCATTATTGTCATCATCTGAGCAAATGACTCCATAACAGCATTGTTGCTACCACTTTAAAATTCTGCTATTGTTGGTAGCTACCTCCATTCTTCACCCATATTGTCATCAGTGGCATTATGCTCAGAATCCATAATCCTGAGATATAATACAATATCATATGTCAAAAATTTTACAAAACATGCATCATATACATTCTATGAGTTATACAATCATCCTATTTGCTCTTTCATATTTATTAATATTTTTAAACCTTTCGATCTGATACCACTCTTCTCACGAACCGACTCGATAAGCTCGAGTTGACGAGGCAGGAACAAACGATTGTACGAAAAAATTAAAACTTTCATTTCAATATTAACATATTCAAATATTCATCCAAATATAATTAGAAAAGAGCCACTAATCTTTCATTTCCATAATTTTGAATACATCAAAAGTAATAACTCATAAACATAAAACTATTACAAGTAGACCATAATACATAATCCATCATGTGATATAGAATAACCATAAAGAACCTGTCTCCTTGGGATTCTCTATGACGGTAAGTGATAGGTCTATCAGCCATCAAAGCTAAGCAAGTTCTCCTGAAAAATACTCCCACAACTAGGGTGAGCTAATACTCAGCAGGTAAGAAGTATTTCTATTAAATAGGTAAGGGAAGAAAAAGAAAATATTATACATGTAATTTTCATATTTCAGTGTATAAGTAACTTAAAGAAGAAACACTATAAATGATATGAATTGATATTGGGTATGCATATATGCCCATTTTTTTCATTTATCATTTTATATGACCATAACTTTCTCATTTATCATTCTTTTCATAAGTTTTTTATGTTCTTTAATGCATATAATACTTATCCATAATTTTATACACCCGTAATGTAAGTATCAAGATTTTTGTATTGATCAGGTACACTTTCAATTTGATCATTATTTTCATTTTCAGTCTACTCTGAGGAGTCATATTTGCCTTTACCATCTGCCTTTACCATTTACCTTTATCATATGATACTCTGTATCAACATACACATTCAATCATTCAGTATTTATTGTAAGAGAGATGAGATCATTCATACAATCATGTGTGTCTATCTAATGTATTATTTTTATGCAAACTATGTATATATGCATTTCAAAACAATTAAAAAAAAATAAGGTATATTATCTATCTTTCTTGCTGCAGTAAAATATGAAAAGAATTAACGTGCAAATTTTCAACTGAATAAAATGTCTAAAACAAATACATTCTTTCATTATATTTAAAGAATCATAAATATGAAACTAACAGAAATACAAGTACCTACCTCAATAAACAATAGTCAAACCTCTACGAGCAAAATACGTCATTTAGTATTATGTCATATTTCTTCTCCTATAACCAATACCTAAAGTAACAAAAATCTTTATTACTAACTCAATTATCATAATGTATTTCCATTAAATTAATATTTTAATATTAAAAATTTTTGGATTTAATTAAATCTTCATTTTTAAAAATTCATATTATCGATTAAATTCATAATTTTTCTATTTTAATAATATCTCTCTTCCTATAGTAAATTTAATTTAATTTTATTTTTGGATTTTCCCTTAAACCTAAATTTTGGAAATAATATTTTCACTATTTTCATCTTATAAGCATGCCAAAACTTTTCCTTCACCTAATTAATAATTAGGATTAATGTAATTTTGGATTTATTTGAATTAAAAATTAAGAAAATAAAAATTTTATGAAAAAATATAATTTATTTTATTAAAAATATTCTTAAGATAATTAGGAACAATAATCGTTAAGGAATTTTCTTAAAGATCCAAGAATTTGAAAAAACTTAATTTTTGAAACTCAATAAAAATTTGAGGAAAATTAAATTTTCATGATTAGAAATCATCCTTTAATCTTCCCTAACATTCTCCTTTAAAAATATTAAGTTATCATAAAATCCTAAACTTTTCACTTCAAGGAATCGAAGAGGAAGTGAGGAAATCTTTATTTAGAAACTCACGTTCTTCTTCCTTTAACTCTTCCCTTTGATTTCCTCCAAGGCCACTGCCGAAAAACGGCCGCCGCCGCCCCCGACACCGCCGCCGCCACCACCGCTGCCGTAGCCTTGCTCTCGCCGCCCTCTCCCTTTCCTTTTTTCAACCGAACGAAATAATTGAGAAGATACCGAACTATTCAGTCCCTTAAAGCATTTGGGCGATTGGGAGAGAGGCTTAATGTCCTTTTTACCCTTTTATATGCTTTATTTTCATGAATAATAAAAGGGCTATTAAGTAATTTATATTATATTAAACTTTGTCGATTTTTAACTTTCAATCCGAGCAAAATTGACCCAATGTTCTTCATATCAAAACAATCAAATTTAAACGTAGAATTTTATAAAATTTATTTTGTCGAAATCCAACAACTTCAAAAATTTGACTATTTTCATCGTGGTGCGCCGCAATGTGTCGTTACACTCGATTTAGTATTTTTGGGTTTTACATGTAGCCGCCCAATTTCGCCGATCAGCTTCATCCACATTACGTCTGCAAATTGTGGAAGGCTATATACGGATTGAAACAATCCCCACAACAGTGGTACGCCACTCTCTCGGCACACCTCCAAACCTTCTGCTTCAAGTTTAGCAATGTCGATCCATCACTACTCACATACCAAGCCGGATCAGTGATTATGTATATTCTTATCTATGTGGACGACATCTTGCTTACCGACAACGATCAACCCACTCTATAGCGCCTTCTCCACAGCTTGCAAACACAATTCTGCATGCATAACCTTGGATCCCTGTCTTGGTTTCTTGGCATACAGGTTACATCCACCTCCTCTGGTGTTCAGCTCACTCAATCTCACTATGCTCGACAAATTCTAACTAGAGCAGGTATGCATAATTCCAAGCCGGTCTCTATACCTACTACCATTAAGAAAACTGTAGCTAATCTTAATACCTCATATTTCTCCAACCTGCACCTGTATCGACAACTAGCCGGCTCTTTGCATTACTTGACTCTTACCCGACCGGATATTACATTTGTTGTTCAGTAAGTGTGTCAGCACATACATAAACCTCTCATGCATCACTTCGACCTACTTAAAGACTCCTAAGATATATTCAAGGGACGCTCACCCATGGCTTGCCACTATACTGGGACACACTTACTAACCAGTTATGCTGACTCTGACTAGGCCGGAGATACTCATGACCGAAAATCCACCACCGGCTACTGCAATTTCTTGGGAAAATCGTTAATTTCCTGGCAAGCCAAGAAGCAACCAACTATTTCTTGTTCATCCACTGAGGCAAAATATAGAGCTTTGGCAACAGTTGCCTCCGAAATTATCTGACTACGACGTCTTCTTGCTGATTTTCATCTACCTATCACAAAACCTGCTCCCTTATATTGTGATAACACATCCGCCATTGCCCTAGCCAGCAATCCCGTGTTCCACGCTCGCACAAAACATATTGAAGTAGATTGTCACTTCATTAGAGATTGTATTCAAACAAATCAAATCATTGTGCATCATATAGCTACACATGATCAGCTCGCCGATATCATCACCAAATCACTACCCATCTCTCGCTTTAAAGCTATCTCAGGCAAATTGACTACAGCTAGCACCTCATCAGTTTGAAGGGGCATGTAACAGCAAGTAATGCAAACCATAATAGAGCACATGGGTATTCAAGTTATACTCGTCTTCCATCACATGGCCAACGCTCTCTTCATCTTCTCTAACAAATTATGTACTAGTTTGTTATAAGTAACTGTATAAATACTCATGGATATTTACGGTTTGCTGTACTGAAAAACATATGCAATGAAATGCCAGCTTCTCTGCTTTTCTCTCTTATTCCTCTGCTGCTGCTTCTTCTTCACTATATTTTAGGTTGTAATCACGACCTTGCCCATGGAGAGATTTGAGAATATAACAGTTTGTACTGAAGTACTTAATTAGGAAAATTAAGGGAAGCAAAATAGCTTTGATTAATTGAATAAGAACTAATTTGTATCACACTCGTGAAGCAGCCTATATTGAAAGGGAAATCCTATATGAAAAAAAATAAAGCAAAAAACACAAAATTACTAATAATATTTGCGGTGATTAATTATTAGCCTTGATCTTTCATATATAATCCCTTAGCTTAAATGCCCAGATAGCTTGACCACCATGGTGACAACGTAGTGATCCTTCCAGAGAGGCGAGGCAACTCTTGATGGCTACAAGGCTTTAGAGGAACTTGAGATTGCTCGCAACTTAAATCTCAGATTGTATTGGCATGCCTCGATCATTTTACAATGGCTCTCTTTCATCTTTCTCTGTCATTTTACAATGAAATCTAATCATTCACAATTCAGTCATCTGGAGACTTCACATCAAGCATATGATGCCATGCCAATTAATTATTCTGTGTGGATGCTGTTGAACGTCATCCGGAGACCAATCAAAATGTGCCACGTCACACCTTCGCTGTGTACTGTGGCTCGGTACTGCTCAGTGGTACTGCGGCTCGTTACCGCTGACGTCGCTGTACCTAATTCACCTTCGGACGTAGAGTTGCATCCGACGTCCGCACATAATAATTTCTCCTCGAGAAGAGATGTGTGTCCACCATGCTACAATGGCTCTCTTCCACATTATCCAGGTTGCCAAATGGCACTCATTAAATCATCAAGCACATCGCCATACATAATGCTCAATAATAACACGATAGCTTATACAATCCTTCTTTTTTTTTAATGTTTACATTTGTTATTATTTATTCTTTTTTTAGAAAGAAGCAGAGTTAATAACTTTTTTTTTTTTGTTTTGTTTCAATCATCTCATTGCAGTTTTAATTTTTATGTGAAATAAATTATATTCGGATATTACAATCAAAATTTTATCACGATGAATTAAAAAATTTAAAATTTATTTTAAGATAAATACAATTTAAGTTAAAAGAGATTTTTCTATTATATTGACTACGAAGTATAATTGAAGATTAGTGGATGAATGATATTGTATTCACTTATGTAGAGAAAAAAATATTTAATTATATTGATAATAAAGTAATCATACAACTCTTTCATAACATAAAGAATAGATGTTATAAATTATAAACTTTTTTATTCTATTATTATTTATCTTTTAAAAAAAATTTAAAACTACCAATGCCAGCAGTAAATCCAAATGAAAATTTTTGAAGGAATATTTAAAATATCTAATTTATATCCAACTTAAAAGTAAAAAATTGGGCTCAGCCACTATTGCCAATCATTTGAGCATTCAGGCTAAACCCAATCACTTGATCTGTTTTAAGGATAGCCATTTGGACCACATCCTCTCTAATAATTTACAGCTAGGCTCTGTTTGAGTTATTTTGAGATTCAGGATTTGCATAAAATATTATGCTTATTAGATAGACATTTTAACAACCATGGCCTGCACAGCTAAAATTTAATTATTTATAAACCTTTTGTCTTGTTTTAAGCCTTGGCTTCGCATATAAATTAAGTAGATGCCATTTTGTCTTTGCATGTTTTGAAAATTTTAACTTAATTTTTTGGGTCATCTAGACTTTATTATTTATTATTTCCTTCATTAATTTCTTTAAATATAGCTGCAGATAAATATGTTAAAATTTTTAATAAGATATATTATTATCAGTTTTATGTAAATTTGTTGGAGCCATCATTGATAGGAGATATATAAAAGACAGTTTTTATATGCTTTGATTGTTCTAATATTGCCAATGCCGTTTAAAATATATTATATGAGCTTAAATTCTTACATCTTCCAATTAAAACAGGATTTAATTTATTTCATAATTAATTTATGCACTTCAAACAATTTGTAGTTTTTAAGAGCAACATTAAATGCATGTTTTATATATTGGGTTTAGAACAAAGAGAAAAAGTAATCCAATCTAATCTTCCAATTAAAGCTCCCCTTAATCAAAGAAAAAATGGTCACGTTATTGTAGTTTAAATTGTTTAGTGAAAACAAATTTTTATCAGCCTGATTTGTAACACTTGTGGACAATGTGTCACCAATTTGTAACACTTGTTGAAAATGTGCCTCCATTTGATTTTCTCTACGGCCAAACAAATAGCTTATGGGCCTTGTCAAAGAGAGGACAAGTTTGTTTGAATGACTGAATGACTGGTTAGCATATAAACGTGCTTGAAAAGAAAAACAGGAATTGTTTAATGTGCCCCTAAATACTTGTAAGCACTGATCATCATTGTCAATCAATCACATTAACGACACTTTTAACCTTAAAGATATTACCTGTATCTTAAACAAAATATAGACATAACTTTCTCTAAACTTGTTTTCTCTTGCTTTGCATTAACGATTTTGATTCAATCACCAAGTAATTTAATTCAGATTAAGATTAAATCAAATTACTTTAAGTCTATTTTGAGCTAAAATTGAATCTGCTTGAGAAAGGAAAGTTAAAATGCCTACAAAGTGAACCAGAGCTTTGCACTGAAACTATACCAAAAAAAATCTGGATCCATCAGAAAGTGATGCAGAAACGATCCAGAACAGCAAATTAGAGCAAGGAACTCTGACACCGGTAGCCAAAAAAGGAGGAGAAAACAAGGACCAGAGAAAGCTATGGTGTCTATGATCCAAAAAAAAAAAAAAGGTTTGTCTTCTACTTCTATGTAGCTTCGATTGAGTCTATATCCGAAAATAACTCATCACTCTTTTAAGAAGTCGATAAAGACAGGAAGAATCCACCCCCGGTCCCCCACATTCTTTGCGTGTCTTATGGAATCTGTAACATTACGATAAAAAATGAATTATTGAGTTTGAGAGTTACAGATGGATATTTTGAAAACTTGTGCAGTGGAATGGGTGGCTGGAAAGAAATCCAAGTATAATCACAGGCCAAGAGCTGCTATGATCACAGAAAGGGAAATTATATAATATAATTCTTCCTTCCAATTCCTCAATCATATGGTGACATGGAGTATTTTTTACAGAACAAAACCAAACCAGGAGGTAATTTCAACAAACTAAGGAGAAGACGAATCAATTCGCGGAGCGATGCCCTAGCCGCTTCTCCTTCCTCTCGCTTTGCCTTGCCGCCTTCCTCTTGTTTTTGCCGCCGGCCTTCGCCGGTGGCCTCCCACGACTCACTCATCATGGAAGCCTTGTCCCCACATCACTTCCCTCATCTTAGCACCGCTACTTCATCGCTGCCGGCCTCCTCCTCTCTTGACCGTCTATGGTCCAACATAGTTGCAACCCCTGAACCCACAGCCCCTTCTCTCCCTGTATCACTCGTTGAAACTCCGGAAGAAATTGTGCCCTTTAACAAGGATTTCACTGACGCTGCGGCTTCGGAATGGAATCATTCCCTGGTCGGCTATTCTGTTGGTAAGAGGCCCTACTATGAAGCTTTACTCGCTACGGCAAAAAAGGTATGGAAGCTTAAAGGTACTTTTCAGCTTATAGCTCTCAGTGATGGGTTCTTTCTCTTTAAGTTTACTAATGGAGAAGATTATGATATGGTGTGGTCTAAAGGAGCTTGGTTCTTTCAAGGAAAACCCTTCATTTTCAAAAAATGGACAAAAAATTTTCACCCAACTAGGGAGAACTTTTCTACGGTGCCTATCTGGGTGAGAATACACGACCTCCCACTCGTTTGTTGGAATTCTGAGGGAATCTCAAAAATAGCTTCCAAAATAGGTATACCCATTGCTGTGGACGCCTTGACTGCAGCTAAAACCAGGCTCACGTATGCCAGGATTTGCATACAGATCTCCACCACTTCTGTTTTCCCTGAATCCGTTCCTATCTCCATAGAAGATGAAGTATTTCATCTTAAGGTCCATTACGAATGGAAACCCAATCCCTGCTCCATCTGCAATTCTTTGGCGCACCCTTCTGCTCTATGCCCTGCACATTCGCAAAATCAAATACCTGATCGACCCCCAGCCAGAGGTCGAAGCACCTCCCGACGGCCTCGGCAGAAACCTAATTCTAGACCACCAGCTGATACTGCTACTCCTGCTCCGCAAACTAATAATGCTACTTCCCATAGCCTTCAAACTAATAATGCTCCTACCAATAACACTCTACCTCCTCTTCTGGAGACACCCCCTGCCTCCTCACTCCTATTTTTGCCGCCTCAAGTAACTATTCCTCCCAACATACCAGACAAGGATCTTGCTCCACCTCCTGGGACTAGCTCCTCTAGCATGATACCTACTAAAAACATACCCTCTGTCATAGTACCTGCCCATACTCACACCACACATATACCCAATCTTAATTCCCCAACTGAACCCTGTGAAGGTACTGTACATTCTGAACTACCTTCTATCCTGAATACCCCGCATACTTCAACCAATAACCAATACTCATCCCTTAACTGTAATGGAGAACAGTTGGATCCTTCCCCTCCAACACCCTTAAATCCGCAGCCAGAGAACCTCCACAACGCTCACCCACAAAGCTCCAATTCAGCTGCTACCAAAACTACAAGGGGCAAAGGTGCTAAAAAGCCGCCCAATCCCAATTCCAAATCCAAATGATAAGTCCAACCATAGCTGCTTGGAATATCAGAGGATTTTGTTCCCCTGATAAAGTGAACTGTTGCAAAAATCTTGTTCAATCTTTGGGTTTGGACATGTTGTGTGTACTGGAAAATAGGATCCATCTTTCCTCCCTTGACGACCTCATGTTTTTTAATCAGCATCGGGTCTTTGACATGGAAGAAAGCTGCAACAATTTCCATTGTTCTTCTTCTGGGAGGATTTGGATTAAATGGTCCCCCGATAAAATTGCCTTCCAACCTACCCTCATCTCTTCTCAAATCATTTCCGGTCTCATTCAGTATGGTGCTTCTAGGCCTTTTGAGTTATCTGTGGTTTATGCCTCTAATCAGTCTGATGAAAGGAAAGAGCTTTGGGAGGTTATTAGATCCATTTCTCCTTCTGATGGCACTCCTTGGATCATCATGGGTGATTTCAATTGTTGTAGGTATTCCTCTGACAAATTGGGAGGTAATGCTTTGCACCATAATCAACTCTCTGATTTTAATAGTTTGATTTTTGACGCTGGCCTCTTCGACCTGGCTTCTGTTGGTCCCGCCTTCACCTGGTATAATCAAAGATCGATTAACCCCATACACATTAAACTGGATCGGATGCTTGTTAATGGTGATTGGATGGCTATCTACCCTGACTCTCATTATGTCATCAAACCTCCAGCTTGCTCAGATCACACTCCCATTGTTCTCTGTCCGGGTAACAGAATTCCCATCCATCATAGATTCCTCTATAAGAATTTTTGGTCCAAAAAGAATGACTTTTGGATGCTCTTACTTTCCACTATATCAGAGAAACCTACTGCACCACCTTTTGCTGCCCTATGCAACTTTCTTAAGCAGCTTAAAAGTGCCATTAAAAATAAGAACTGGGCTAATGCTAATAAGATGAAAGATCATATGGAATCCCTTCAACAACAGCAACATGCCTGCCTCTGCAGGTTAACCATGGATTGTAACAATGATTTGATCTCTCAGGAATTAAAAAGTATTAATCTCCAACTGGCTGATGTCTCTTCTCATTGGTATTCCTGGATTTCGCAGAGGGCAAAAATCAAGTGGATTTCACATGGGGAAGATGACCTTAAATATCTCTACTCTAAGATCCGTCTGAGAAGAAATTATAGGAGGATTGGCATCTCCCTTTCCATGGCCAACTCCTCTTTTTCCTTCACTGAAGCTATACAAGACACCATTACCCACTATCAAAACCTCTTCAATCCTCCTGCTAGGCAACAGCTCGATATGGATAATTTCCCTGCGGGTAAGATGATTCCTCATGAGTATTTATTAACTCTAACTGCTCCTTTTACAGAAGCTGAAATTAAAAAAGCTGTTTTCTCTGGGGCCTCAAACTCTACCCCTGGCCCGGATGGCTTTAACTTTGAGTTCTTTAAGGCGACTTGGCTGGTCACTGGACCTCTCCTCTGCAAAGCTGTGAAAGCCTTCTATCACAATGCTTACATGCCTCCTGCCGCTAAGGCCACAGCCATAACTCTCATACCTAAAACTAATCATGCTGCGGGTATTTCTGATTTTAGACCTATCTCTTTATGCAACACTACTTATAAGATCATTGCTAAATTATTAGCTAATAGGATGAAGCCTATTATGCCTTATATCATTAAAGGAAATCAAACTGGTTTTATTCATAGGAGAATTTCCACTGATAATGTCATCTTAGCTAGGGAGATTCTGTTGCATTCCAGGCAATCTGCTAAGGAGAAGTATTTTTGTGCGAAATTGGATATTAAAAAAGCTTTTGATAGTGTTTCCAGAGAATTTCTTATTGCCAGATTATCTCAGAAAGGCTTCCCTGATACTTTTATCAAATGGATCAGTGCTTGTATTAAAGACGTTTGGTTTTCCTTATGCATTGATGGTGGCTTGCACGGTTATTTCCCCTCCACCGCTGGGCTCAGACAAGGCTGCCCGTTAAGCCCTTATCTTTTTTGTATTGTAATGGATGCTTTCTCATGTATTCTGGATAGCCCTGTACATGGGGAGACGTTTGATGGCCCTCTTGTTGATGGGGTTAGGATATCCCATCTCATGTACGCAGATGATCTCCTTATTTTTGGGAATCCTAGCACTCACAACTGTGCTATTCTATGCCAAATGCTTGACAATTTTTCTGTAGCAACGGGTCTTAAAGTGAATTTTGATAAGAGCTCTCTCATACTCCCCTCCTCCTGTCCCAGTGCTGATGATATCTGTGCTATCCTACACATTCCCAACAATACCTGTGTTTCCTATTTGGGAATCCCTATATCTCCTTATAACCCAAAAATCTCAGACTTCACTAAGCTGATGGAAACTGTCATTCTTAAGCTCTCTGGATGGAAAGCCAAAGCCTTGTCTTTTGCTGGTAGGGTGCAGTACTTAAGATTTACTATCTGGAATTCTATTGCCTACTGGATTAGAGGTTCTATTATATCAAAAACCATTCTTAAGCAGCTTGAGAAACTTTGTGCCAAATTTCTCTTTTTTGGGGATATTACTGCACGCAAACTTCATCTTATCTCTTGGAAGAACACATGTAAACCGAAAGCCTATGGGGGGATTGGTCTTCCATCCTTATTCTCTGTTCAATTCAGTTTTACTTGCTCCCTGATTGAGAGATTATACAATACTAGTAGCCCTCTGTCTACTTGGCTCCTTTCTAAATATGTCTCCCCTTGGAAACCTCCAACCCAAAAAGCCTCTTCTTTCTGGAAAAATCTGTGCCGTGTGGCTGGCACTGCTATTGATATGTATAACTTTCAGGTTGCTCACAAAGCCCCCATTTCTCTGTATTGGGATCACTGGTTCAAAGGCACCGTGCTAAAGAATGTCTCTGATTTGCAACCTCTCCTGGATCTCTATCCTGACAATTCTAGACTTTCTGTTCTGCTAACCGACAATGGCTGGAACCTGCCGCTTGACTTACCTACTACTTGTAGGACTTCTCTCATGCAGATTCCTGTAAGTGCCAGTGGTAATGCTTGTCTTCTTTGGGATAATGGGATTGCAAAAAATCACAGCTCTTATATCCATTACTTGTACAGAAATGATTACATGGTTACCTGGCATCAATTTGTTTGGCATAAACGTTTCTCTCTTAGATATTCCTCCTTCTGTTGGATGGCCATTTTAGGAGGACTAAAAACCGCAGATGTACTGCTGGCTAGGGGTATTACTGTTGATCCTCGATGTTCGCTTTGTTTTAACGATCATGAATGTGCCTCTCACCTTTTTTTTGAATGTGATTACTCCTTTGCTGTTATCACTACTCTCATTCCTAAGATGCAACATCAACTGTTAAGACCCAATATCCTTCAGGCCTTTGAATGCAACAGCGATGTCCCTCCTAGGATTGGGCATTTCTACCAATATATCATCTGCTGTGCGGTTTATCACCTTTGGAGGGAAAGGAATGACAGAAAATTTGGAAATTCTTTTGCTTCTTCTACCACGATTTGCCAGAAAATTAAAAGCGCGGTATTTTCTAAAGTTTTGAAGTGGAAATATGGGATCAAATTGCTGGATATGCTATAGTTACTTGTGGGATTCGGCTTGTTGTTTTTCTCCTGCTGCTGCTGTTGGTATCATTCGGACCTGGAGGGCCCTTGTGGCAACCAGTTTTTCCGAATTTTTTGGGGATCTTTTGAAGGACAATGATGATTGCTGCAGCTACCCTCCCCTTGGATGGTCTTGCAGGCAACCAGGGGAGCTTCTTCTCTGATCCGTTTGATGGACTATTCTCTGTTTTCGTGGCGCATTACTGCTTATGCTGCAGCCTGAGTCCTTTGTTCCTTCTCACTTTTTTGCTGCTTCATTTTTGGTCTCTGTAATTTTTTCCTTTTGATTGTATTGGGTGGTATAGGTTTTTTTCTTTTCCTCCCAGTTTAGCTCAGTTTTTACTTTTTGCTATTTCCTGGGATGGAATTTTTCTGTTCTTGTAATTCTGTTATTTTCTTAGTTATACAAGGGCTTATGCCCCATAATTCCTCCAAAAAAAAAAAAAAAAAAGGAGAAGACGAATGAATGGATGTGCTCGCGCAACTTTATCTTGCCATTGCATAACAATCGTCACATAAACAACAGTTAGCTTGGCCAAAAGAACGGCAAGATGGAAATAATTTAAGGGCGCGGGCGCCTAATCTAGGACGACGGTCCAACCCATCTTGTCCTCTGTTAGGCCCATTTGCAGGCTTGTCAGTGCCGAGTAGAGCTGTTGAGACACAATTCCAACTCCATTTCCATATTTGATTCTGTAGAAATTTTGATTAAATACAATGTGAGATTCTAGGCACTAGACTGACCAGAATATACATTGGCCCAAAATACATATTCAGTTATGAAGAAATTTTGATTAAACAGAAGGAGATATTCCAGGTCCTAGGCTGATCGGAAAAATATATTTGCCCAAAAGACGAGGATGGTTTAATTTGGTGATACTGTTGACCTATAGCAGTATCTATTTGCCGATAATGAAGGATGCTTTTTCATTAATCAAGATTTAATGATATTTGTATTAGCTTGATCCTTTCTTTTTCTTCCTTCCTGGTGAAAAGAAAATGATGGTTTAATCTAGAGGCTTCAAACTCAATGAGTAGATGAGGTTAAAAATACAAGACTCCGGTAACAACTTCAAAGGCCTTATCAACCAGCCAAGCTGATCTCTTTTTTTTTTTGACATTGATTGGTTAAGTAGTTGGGTGCAGTTCAGCTTAAAGTAATATATAAAGATATTTAAATGCATAAATAGGCAATTTTCACTCAGAATAACAGAAGGAGAAAAGGACCAAATAATCTCTTAATTCTTTGGGAGGGCCCAAAATAATCCCTAACTATTTTCAGGGGCCAATTTGATCCTTCAACTCTTTAAAATTAGACCATTTTGATCCTAACATCCAAACTAATGAATGTTGGATTTAATGTTGCTTAAAATAAGGGTATTTTAGTAATTTTTAATTAATTTATTTATTAGATAAATTTTCAAGTAATTATAATTTAAAAAAATAATCATTTGTTTAATAAAAAAATTTAATAATATTTTTAGTCATAATTTAAAAAATTTTAGTCATATATTAATTATCTAACTTAACTAATAATATCTTAGGGATATTAACTAGTTTAATTACCTAATTACTATTATAAATATTAATAAATTAAATAATTATATAACTACTATTATTATTTTGAATAATTATCTAATTATTATTTAGAATATTAATTATCTAATTAATTATTTAATTATTATTTACATTATTAATTATCTAATTATTTTTTAAATTTATTAATTTATATTAATTAAATTACATAAATTAATTCCTAATTAATTACAGACAATTTGCTCCTCTTTCTTCTCTTCCGTGCTCTTCATTGTTGTTGGATTTGCGTGCTTCACGTAAGGTAGGGTTTTGAACGAGTCGATAAAGCCTTCTTCGCCTCCTTCAACGACGTTCATTCCTGTTGAATCTAAAGTCGTGAAAGTTCGTCGTCCTTCCTGTTAGATCAAATGCAGTGACGGGAGCTCGCTCACTGTGAAGGTAACTATCGTTAAGAAGGGTTTGATTGTCGGAGTTCGACGCTCGTTGTGGGCTCCGAAAATTCGCGCCCAGGCCTCCCCGCATTTTTTTGGGGGAGTTTTAACGGAATTAAGTTCCGGGGTAAATTTTGGGAAGACAGATTACGTTTGTAGATAAGACACTACCCAGAGATTTCGCCCTCATTTTACGAGGGCTTTATGATCTGAGTTCTGGTTTCCAATAGGCGCAAGCCCTTATAATTAATTACCCCTCTCGATCACGAGAGAGAACTTTCGATTAAGGCTAGTCATCAATTAGATACGTAGAGATACATTTTATCTAGCATATAGTAGCAGCATGGGCATTTATAATGGTTGGAGAATTGATATTTAAAATTGAAATTTTCACTATCTTGCACTTTAAGCGGATGGTGGGGGAAAGGATGATGGACCCCATTAAGATCCCATGGTTCCGTCGTCCAGGGCCATCGTGGTCCCTGGTCTACTTAGTCAGAGGAGGTAGTCGACCCAACCTGATAGAAGGATCCTTGTCAGCAGCCATGGGTTGCGTCGTCCAAGGGTACCTTATAAATCTGGAGTGAATATTTGACTAAAGGGACAAATTTGAATCCACTTTAGTTAATAGAGAGCTTTGTGCCCTAATGATTATATCCTATTGATTCATATCTCAAAGATTTAATGCCATTGGGGAGCATACGGGCTCTGGCCATAACCATAATATAGTGGTGCCATTTGGTGGCAAGCAACCCAATTCAAAGGGCCTTATCATAACCGTTTACCTGCGGCGTCATTTTGCGGCAAAACCGCCGATTAGAGGACACGTGCCACGTCCTTACTAGCAAGAGATGGATTGAGAATGAATCCTAGTGATATTCTCGACCAGACATTAACTTTTTGCGAGCTGAAGTTATTTTCATATTTGTCAACCTCAACAAACTGTTGTGGATGGTAGATGGATTTTACTTTAAGTATTTTGATGGATGATTTCAATTTTAAATATTTTAAATTTTCAATATTTTTAGAGTTTTTGAATTTTCATGGGCATCTTAGTGACATTTTTAATATTTGAAATTGACCCTCCGCTTGAGATTTTCATTCAACACGGCCATCATCGAGGTGTTTATGGGAAATTCCATTCATGGATTGAACCTTGTCGACTAGGGGTGTCAATTCGGGTCAACGGGTCTGGTTCGGGTCGAACCCGAGTTGACCCGGATCTAAACAGGTCAACCCGAACCCGACCCGCGCGGGTTGCCGGGTTGACCCGACCCGACCCGTTGACCCGGCTGAACCGCTGAAGCAGCGCAAGCGGAGTTCCTATCGCGAGCGCGGGGGGGGGGGTTCGAGTCGCCAGCATCGACGGAGTCCGCGACTGCGAGTGCAGGCGGACTGGAGGATCGCGAGCGCGGGCGCGGGATCGCGAGCCGGCGAGCGCAGGCGGACTGGCGGATCGCGAGCGCGGGCGGACTGGCGGATCGCGAGCGCGGGCGCGGGAGGCTGGACCGCGATCCGCGAGCGTCCGAGCGCAGGCGGACTGGCGGAGCCGTCCGCGGTAGGCGGGACTGTGATCCGTGAGTGCGGGCGGAGCTGTCTAGCGGGATCCGGGTTAAACGGGTCAACCCGGACCCGACCCGTTTTTCAAACGGGTCAGAAAGTCGAACCCGAACCCGACCCGTTTAACAAACGGGTTGACCCAAACCCGGATTTTTCGGGTCGGGTTCGGGTCGGGTTTTCGGGTCGTGTCAGAAATTGACACCCCTATTGTCGACTATGTCGAGCTGTCGACAGAGAATCGGGTTTCGTAGGCTTTATGCTTTTGTTGATGAATTTCTTTTGTTATAGATATTGAAGGCCTAATATGAATGTATAAAATAAATATCTCGGTAGACCTCGCAACCACATATTTATTTGATAGTTCGAGCCGTGTCGACTCTTATTTACCCGCACAGAAGGATTGGGATCGAACCTAGGTTTATTTACTGACCCGCGTAGCATCCCTAGACGTCGTATGTGTACCCATAACACGCTCGTCGGGGCCCATGAGGGTCATATGATTACACATGCCTTTTTTGTACCTATGTGCATACAGATTACAGTGCACGTGCGGGGCATTTTGAAAAATATTTAACGCTGGTTAGTTGTACGGGAAACTGTCATTTAAATACAACGTTCTATTTGGGGCCTTGTGCACGCCTTCTGTCTTCTTGTATGAAAATTACGGATCCAGTGGCGTGGCGTCAAACTATAGTCATTTACCCATTTTATACAGGTGGACTATCGTGCACTATTTATTGCCTTCTGCAAGTAGATAGTCATGTACTAACGAATCTCCTGCTATTGCTACAGGTACCTGCATTTGTTATATTTTTCTTGCATTCTGCTTGCAGACAATATTTAGTGTGTATGTCAAGTTTTCTACAAGGGCCCTTAGACACTTGCACTTGTCGCATATCATCCGACGTTTGCTTGCAGATAACATATAGCATGTATACGGGTCTCCCACAACGGCCCGTGGGAGCTTGTATTTGTTGTAGTCCTTTAGCATTTTGCTTGTGAACACCACATCTGGCGTACAACGGGTCTTTTACGACAACTCGTAGGAGCCTACATCCGCTGCATATCTTCCATCTTTGCTTGTAGCGAATCAATGTATTTTCCAACCATTGATTGATTATTGACTGCAAATGTGTTGTAGCATTTGTTATCTGCTGTTGATTATCATTGTTGCACATGTGTATGTTTGTTGCACATCGGTCCTCCCATTTTCGTAGGAGACTGATACATTTGCTTGCATACTACTTTTTGTCCTTGCTATTGTTGCATTCGCCACTGCTTTATCCTTGCATGTTGACTGTGAGAACATTTATGCAACCATTGCATGCTAACCACCATGACTTGCCAAGGTTTGGTGTGTTTTCCTGTACCTCTTTCAATTCTTCTAGCAACTGCTGCCTGTATCTTTAAGACACTACAAGCTTCTGTCAGTGCTTGCACGTGGATGTATTAGGGGCTACTGTATATTTCCTGCATGATTGTTATGAAGAAGATCATCGACTCTGACTTTGTTGCTTGTAGAGCTGAATGTATCCACTTATGATTTGAAGCCGACCGCAAAGCACCATTACAATTGTTGTACGTTGACCTTGTGTCGTAGAAAACAGGTGCATTCATCTATATATTTTAATCAGTGTTGATTGTAGGATTTTGCAATATTCACTACCCCCCTGCTATACAGTTTGTAGACGCTTTCATTTGTTACCATTTCTTCTACATCTCATCTATGATCTTCAATTCTTGTTTCTAAATAGCATGTTATATGCCTACGTCCATATGGGTTCTATTTGCATGTTGACTTACCTGTTACATGCCTCTGATGCTTTACTTATGAATGCACAACTACACTCACTTCAATCCACTTGGCTACGTTTGTAAGATGACTGCCAATGCTATTATTTTTGAATAGCATATGTATTTTGCACCAGTGTCTTTTTGTGATCTACCACATCCGTAGCATTTCAGTCGTTGTTATTTTCCAATAGACCACATTAGACGTGATTACATGTAGATAGGCTACTGTGTGTTTATTTGCAAATTAGCCAGCTTTGGTAGGATGGAAATTATATCCTTCACACTCCTCTTGCCTTGTTTGCGGGCATACTACATTCATTGTACATAATAGCATAGCAAATCACCCTATTCATTATATGACTTATTATCAAATACCTCCCGACAATCCATTGCATATGTTATTGATTATTCATCACGTCACTTGATGGCTCATGACATGAGTAATCATGTCGTTATCATTGTCGGCTGGCATTTGCATTTTGATGGGCATAATTATCTTGAATACATTGTAGCATTTATTAAAGGTCTCATATTGCAACAAGTGGTATTCAACGTCCTTTGTTGGCTTGTAGATAGACCTTTGTATGTGTTATAAGCTCACCTTTATGCTTGTAAACCAATTACCTATTTCACTACATGTCTCCTGCATACACTCATGAAAGTTCATGTTCACTGCAGGTTCTTGTTTCTTGCCTGTGAACTAGCTAATTGATAAGGGCATATCACTTTCATCATTTATAAGTAAGTTGTAATATGCAATGAGAGTTTTCTTATGATTTTCATTTATTTACTCATTGATGTTCAATTAAATGAAAGGGATCATTATTTATTATTCGCATTCTCAACTTGATCGTGTATTCATTGGTTTAATGTCCGTTTTTTTTTAGTTATTAGTTCACAAGTTTTTTTCCCTGCCCACATTATTCAAGTCAAGTCTTATGTTTTGGTCATTTAATTCAAATCAAATTCAAGTCCTTTGCGGTTCATTTGGGTCCCCTGTCACTGTTCATTTGAATTCAAATTCATGTTCAAATTAAGCTCATTGTAATTTGTTTGAGTTTGAGTTCTTTATTATTTGCATTCGAGTGAAGTTGTCTGCTGTCCATTTTTATTCAAATCAAGTCCCCTGTCAGTGCAAATTTCGACAGCCTCCCGACGTCTCCCCCGTTTAGGAGAAAACTACAAGAGTTTGGGCCGTCCCACCATGCTACTAAAATCATATATGATAGATGTCCGTAGACACCTCTTCCGTAGTCTTCATTCCCACCACGTCAATAAAGGCATGTATGGGGTCTTTCGAGGGTACCTGTTTGAAAATGCAGTCGATTTTCCCTTGCTCGAGGGTACTTATAAGTAACCCCACATTGCCGTAGGCGTCGTATCGGGTTCTCATCCCACCACGCTAATAAAAGCATGTATAGGCAGTTTTCCGGTACGCCGCGAATGCCGAAATGGGGGTTTTGGATCACCCGCTTCGTCGCGAGCACCGTGACGCACTTCCTCCCACCACGCTAACAAAAGCATGTATAGGTGGTTGTTTTCTCGCACTGCAAGCGTCGAAAGTGGGCTCTTGGAGTTTAAGGTTTAGAAGGGTTATACCTTGGCGACCGATGAGATGGAGTTGGCACGTAGATCAAGGCAAGGGAAGCATATACACATTAACAACCAATTATAATTACGAGTAATTAATTATAATTAATGAAAATTAATTATAATTAACTAAAATCAATTGTAATTAATGAAGAATTAATTATAACTAATTAAAAATTAATTATAATTAACTAAAATTAATTATAATTAATGGAAATTAATTATGATTGATCTAAGATTAATAACAATTAATACTAATTAATTATAATTAATAAAGATTAATTATAATTAACTTAAATTAATTATGATTAATGCAAATTAATTATAATTAACTAGAATTAATTATAATTAATAATAATTAATTATATTTAATGAAATTAATTATAATTAACTAAAATTAATTGTAATTAATAATAATTAATCATAATTAATTTATATTAATTATAATTAATTATATATTACTGAGAATTAATTATAATTAGAAATAATTAAGTATAATTAATAAAAATTAATTATTATTAATCTATATTAATTATAATTAACAAAAATAACTATAATTAACTAATATTAATTATAATTAATAATAATAAATAACAGATTTATGTAGGATTTGAGGGGATTTAATAGTATTTGAACAAGGATTTTGTTAAATCCTGTTTAAACATGATTTAGGGAACTGTTAAATCTCACAGAGAGCTAAATCCTCTATTTCCCTCTGTTTACAGTAAATCCCAGATTTACTATCTCCTGTAGTTCGGCGGATTTACGGGATTTGGCAGAAGAAGCGCACGAAAGGGGGTAAGTTACCTTCACAGTGAGCGGGTTCCCGTCGTTGCCTCTGATCAAAATGTCGTAACTCCCGAATCGGCAAGAAGGGAATGTCGTTGGAGGAGCGAAGTCGACCAGCGATGGAGAAGCTAAAGAAGCATGTGTGAGGGGAAGGTTATCTTCACAGCGGGCAAGTTCCGACGTTGCTTTCGATCCAAAAGGAGACGTCGTCGACGGAGCGAAGTCGGTTAGTAAAGAAGGAGGCGAAGAAGAGGCTTCGGGCAAGGGTAGAGGGAGGAAAAGGCGGCTTGAGGAAGAATGGAGGGTTGGTTGGTTAGAGGTGTCGGGATAGGGAAAAGAGCTGGAGTGTGGGTTTTAACGGAAGCAAGGGGGAAGGTCGGCTGGGATTTCGAAAGAGAAGGAGAGAGGTGAACACGAACAAAGAAGGCTTCGTCTTCATTTTATTAACGCAAGCGACGTGCAATCGGTCTAAAGTGGTGCCGAATCGCAGGGCTACGAACATTGTAGCAAGCGGCGGGTATGGCTTCAACGGGTATTTTAAATTTTTTTTGTTTCCTTTGGATAATACACAAAGGTCAACGCTCGTCTGTTGGATGTTCGAAGAATAAATGACTTGTTGTTTCGACACTATTATTTTTTTGGTTATTCCGATCATACCCTCGCGGCATCCGCCTACCTTTCGAATTTTCATTTATTTTTTAATATGACCAAAATAATCTTATTTTAAAGAGTTGAGGTATCATTTTGATCCTTTTATCTTAATGGAAGATTTCTGTAATAACTTGAAATAAAAATAAAAAAAGCAAGACGGCAAGACTAAAATTTGTTTTAATGGCACAACGAGACAAAATTAATAATTTACCTTTTTTCAAGGTATGTTATGCTTCCCACAGGTGATACAACAACAGCTGTTCCCGTACAGAAAACTTCGTCAGCAGCAAGCAATTCTTCTACGGAAATAAGCCGTTCCTCAACCTTCACAATTATTTTTTCATTATTCATTAAGACGAATAAGTTTCAAAACGTAAAAAATAAGCCAAATTATTAGAATTTTACAATGGTAAAAGGAACCTTAAAAGCAAAACAAAACCGTAAGACTAAACTCAAGCACACTGCAGGCTGTAATTTAGAAAATTTATAAACGTGAAAACTCAGAAGCATCATCCTTTATGGGCAAGAGAGCAGTGCCAAAATTATTGGGCTTGGCAAAACAGTTGAGGTAATTTAAAAAAAATTATCATATTTAATTTGAAATATCTAAAATGTAAATAGTCGGGTGTAAGGAGTGCATTGGCCTGTACGCACCACTTGGTCATGCCGTAGAAGCATCAAAGCAAGATCACATAGAGTCATGACTATGATGTACCATTAGTGCCACAAAGGCTTGATATAAAGCTCCTACCAATGTAGATTCTGAAGATGGTTTGAGTACTTAGTCTAAGCAAGGATTGAGATTCAAGACTACAAATCTGCATTCAAAAGCATGGTTTCCATGATTTGAACATGCACCTTTCAAATCCCAGCAAAGGCAACCTTACATTAGCTCTAGGATTACCCACCAATATTTTTATAATATTAGGATAACTTGAATGTGAAGATATTGAGTTTAGAAAGCATAATTTCAGCTGTGAGTCAAATCCAACTATAATGGACGAAATAGTATGTTAGAGGACCACGGCGTGAGAAGCAATTTGATAAATTCAATACCTGAAAACCTTGTCTTCGAGCAACCTCGATAATACTTTTCCTTGTAATCCCGGGCAATATTGTTCCACTTACAGTTGGAGTTGATATAATGTTATGCTAGAATAATGAAATAGTCAGTTAGAAATGTACAAAGTAAGCACAAAAATAATTTGCAAAAGTCAAATGAAAAATTATGGATCTAGAGCAGGAAAAACTGAAGTACATTGAAAGTATACCGAAGCTAAAAATATATCACAAACATAGCCAGACGAGGAAGAATAAGAGAAAGCCCAAAAACCAAAAAAATAAAACTGATGGGGAAGCCGGATGAATAATATCAAATGCAGCTTATAAAAACAATACTTAATACTCTAATCACCCACTGAGGTCAGCCATTTAGCTTGAATACTTTTAAAAAAACAAGATGGGGGTGGGAGGAGTTGACATGACAAATATATATCTGTACCTTAACAACAAAAATATTACAGGATGAAACTTCCTCAACGTATTTCTTGTGAACGGAGTCAAGGTACAAAATATCAGAATATCCTTTGTCCTTGGCTATTGATTGTGCCTTCAAAACCTGGAAAATAAATATGCATAATTTCAAGCAGCATAAGACAGATTAAATTGGTTGGAGTTTTTCACAAGAATGAGACAGCCAAAATCCAATTTATACTGTAAGGAGAACAAGAGATGTTCAGCTCCATCGGCATTGAAAGTAAGGGGACAATAAATACAATGTAATACTTCGATTTAAAATAGACACAACCTTGGCCAATTAAGTGAATTGTGTAACAACCTCGTGAATCTGAAAAGCAGGGAGAATCTGATAAATTTACTAGAATAATGATTACCACGAAGAGATCTTCTACTCTTCTGACATTTTAACCTTCTTGTTCGGCAAAAACATTATATTTACCACAAACCCTTCCTCACAGGGCAAGGCCCACTTGAATTTGCTATTTTTTCTGATCGAACAAAAAATACATGCACAACACACAAATATGGCCGCTTAAAGCATCATCATCATTAGCCTTATCCCAACAATTTCGCTGACATTAAGAATTCACATTCTCCATGAATTCATGTGGAGTGTTGCATGAGGTGTCAGCTTTTTTTGGCACAAATATTTATGAACAACTTCTAGCATGCTCATTTTCCATACTAATCCTTTCACATTAAATTTATCTACCCTCATTACTTCATCTTCTATAATTTAATATAGATTTTCAAATCACTTAAATTTAATTTTTATTATATTATCTTCTACTCTTACTATCATTCAAAAAATTTCAGTTTTCAAGCAATCACTTCAAATTTAACCATATGTTAATGTTTTTATTTCATTCACATTCAATTTGGCCACTAGTGACTCATTTATCACTCTCAACACTTAGATCCATGTAATGTAGCGGGCATAGTAGCAGCTTTATATAAGATAAGTAGGTCTACAAAAGTGGATTAAGATTGTTCCTTAATGCACAAAACAGAATGCATAGTATCAGCTAGTTTCATTATCATATTAGTTCCTATAAAACTAAATAGAAAGATGTAACTGCTCTAGCGACAAACATTTCAAATATATTCGTATAAATTTGACCACGTTAATAAAGCAACAGCTTGCACTGATACAAATTGAAACATACAAAAAAAAAAAGCTCGGATATTTAAGGGAAAAAAACAATAACTTAGAGCAATCGGTAATGTACGATTAAGTGGTTTCTAACAGGTGATTACCGGAGAATAGTTTCCAATTGCCTTTACACCACCAGTGCCACCAGGAATAGCACGATGAATTTCTGTATCAATTATCAGATTTAGTGGTGCTAAACCCTCCTGATGTTTTGAAGATACAAAGCAATCAGTGACTTCTGATGATTTATTTCATTATGTCAAAGAGCATAACTGGTTTTAATCAATTAGAAGTTAAACGAAAGAGAATAAACAAGGAACAACAATTTTGAATAAGTGAGATGAGATGATCTTCTCACCTATTTAAAATTGTTGTTCATAATCAAATGCATGGTTGTCAAAAACCAAGCTGGAATAACCAAGAAAAAGAAAGTATTGACCAATCATCATTCTACACGAAATTCCAATTGATCAAAAGTATGCGGATTGCTATTGTAATGAGCTTTGATTTTTCTTATCACAAAAGGTATCATGTGAGCGATAAAATAAGTAATAAAAAAAAGAAATTCTAATCTCTTATTATGGAATGCAACAACTGCATGAAATAACTTAAATAGTTCTTAGACAAACCTTGAAATAATTGCCAACGGGTGATACAAAAATAAGAAACGTGTATTCCGAAGCTGGTGCTACACCAAGGACAGATCCAGTACCCAGGAGCATAGGTCTAATGTACAATGATCCTTTACCAGGAGGGGGAATCTGCATTTAAGCAAAATAGATTTAATACGGGAAAGACATTGGTTACCTTCATGTTATTTCTAGAACCATGAACCGTGGACTGGACAATACCCAACGCTTGTTAGCCAGAACAGTTTGTTTTACGGCATCCACAAACTGCTCAACAGTTGGCGCAGGCATGCATATCCGCTCAGCACCCATCCTCATTCTCAAAGCATTTTCCTCTGGGCGAAAGAGAAGAATAGATCCATCTGCTTTCCTATATGCTTTCATACCTTCAAATACTCCCTGGAGTAAAAACAACAACAATAACAAGCCTTTATCCTACTGCATAAGTCAGCTATATGAATCTTATTTCTCCATTATAGCCTATTAAAAGTCAAATTCTCATTTAAATCTAATAAAAAAATATCATTTTTAACACTTGCAAACCAAAGTCTTTTTGGATCTATCTCTACTTTTTTAATATAAGCTAGATCTAATATATCTACCGAACATGGTCATTGGAAATCCAATGTTTTATGTGACCAAACCATTTAAGGTGATTCTTTTCAAAAGAATACTAAAAATCTTTTCAAACAAAACAACAAGAAAGGTTCTCTAGCACGCAATGTCAATACACCAGTTATACATATTCAAAGTCTTGGAAATCATATCATGCATCGAACTTGTTTCTTCTTTAAATTGAAACCTGAACAATGAATGAGTGTAATATTGTTACACGATTCTTGCTTACAAAAAAAAAAAAAAAACGTGGCGGCACTTCTGTCGTGGGATTAAATATCAGTTAGTCATATCATGAACATTCAAATTCAAAATGCATAGGACTGCCTCATGAAGAAAAGCACTGGTTTTGTAGGATGAATTTTTAAAATCCGAATGCCAAGCTAAGAAATCTAAGCAGGTTGGCAACACATGAGCAGAATCTCACAAGAGGGGTTACGAAAAATAAATTCTTTCAATAACTTAACCAACTGGAGTTCAATAAAGCTCGTACCCAGCTGACCGAAAGAATTAAGTGTAGCCACAAGTGAGAAATCACTGCCAAAGCCGAAAGCATCTGACTAGAAAGTATTGACACAATGATATACCACTAACCTGCCCATAATTTAAGACCCCAGCACATGGGCTCATATGAATGGGTCCAAATCGCTGCAATTGACCTTTCGTAAAAATTCCATCCTCCAAAGATTCGGCAGCATACATAAAATCAGTTGGTATTGGTAAAAATGCAATATTGTCCCAGTTTATGTTTGCCAATTCAGAGGCTTCCCTGCAACATATGAATACGACTCAGATTGATGACAAAAGAGGTACGAATCAAAATGTGCCACAAGAAGTACTGCACAAATAAGACAACAAGATTTAAGAACTCTTCCACAAAGTAGTTGCTAAAAGAAAAGGCATCACCCAAATCAGAAAGTGGCACTTTTGATTCAGTTAAACAAGATCTAGGCACAATCCCACGGATCCATCCAAATAGATAAGCCCGCTCAATTCATTTATGGGCAACATTTCCAACCTGAATCCTTTAATTGACCTGACAACACGTCTAGATTACATTTCTGGTTGATGTGCACCAAGAAAACTCTATATAGACCGATCCAAACCTAAAAATAATTCATATTAATAAGATTGGGTGTCACTCCCAAATCAGAAGTAACATTTTGGCCCCAAAGCACTGGTCTGATTACTGAGAGGGCTAGGGCATCTGTTCAATCATGCTTAGGAAACTCACAAGCTGCACTTTTTTTTCACGGGAGTAGTGGAATAACTTGGACGCTTTTTATCAGTTGATGAGCTTCATAGCAAGCACAGAAAGTTTCCCCGGCTAAGACCAGGCATGTAAGGCTAGGGCATCTGTTCAAACACTACCTTTTACATCAATAGGTATGCACTAAACTTTGACGCTTCTTATCAGCAGATAAAACTAAATTTCCCCTGGTTGAGTATTCACTGAAGTACATATTTGACAAAAAAGTCTTAATGTATATCCAAACCAAGGGATCCTACCTTAAGGTTGGCCTCGGGGCGAATTCCCCCACCTTTCTCCCTCGGTGCTTCCTGCTGAAATGACGCCGTCTAGGTACTTGGTGCCAATGAAGTCAAGGTACTCTTGTAAGAGCCTCCCACAACCCCGCTCTTACTACTCCTCTCCATCTGTCTCTGATCCTTCACTAGCTAGGCTAGCTCCATCGTCTCGCTCAATCCCCTCGGTCTCAATAATAAGAGGTCCGCTTGTATGTTGTGCTTGAGCCAATTTATAAAATTTCCCTCTAAGACCGCCTCTGAAATTCCCCTTAACCTTCCCGACTACAACTCAAATCTCTCCCTATACTTCATGACGGTCCCCTCCCGAGTCAAGGAATGGAATTGCTCGTGTAGGTCTCCTTCCCGAATGGCTCATAAACGTTCCAATAAACAATCCTTAATCTCCTCCCACAAATGGATCAAGTATTTAGCCTCCCTCCACTAGAACCAAGCGAGCCCTGCGACTGTATGCTTCTCCTCATTTCTCAATCCGTTCCCGAATGGCTTGAAATACCTCTCTACCTGGTATACCCACCCATAGGCATCCTCCCCTTCGAACACCGACATCCTCAACTTCCTCACCTTCGCTTCTCCACCCCAACTTTCTCTCCCTCCCATGGTTCCCCCCATGTATCGAGGGTGGTGATCCCACCTTTCTTCCATCTGCCTCCCATAACATGGTTCCCATGGCTCGGCACGTCCCCTTCCTTCTCTCGTTGAACACCTCCACCACAAAACTCCCTTCCTGCTGGCCCCCCATCCGAAAACCTTATTCCGCCCCTTATCAGAGCCCTAGGAGATGGCTCGTGATGAAAAAAACTTTTCCCGTCGAACTCTGCCCGTCCGATCTTTTTTCCCTTAGATTCGGCCAAGAGAACATCGGTCAAATTCTGGTGAGGGTTAGCAATCGAAACCGCCGCTGGGGCTTTGGATTACATATTCATGAGTTTCTTTATCATCTCTTCTATCCCTCTCAATCGGCTCTCCATCTGATTCTCCATAGTTGAAAATCTTTCCTCCATCCTAGACTTGATTTGCTCCAATTCCCCTTCCAACACATCCACCTTTTTTTCTACGATCTCTCCAAAACTTCGTTGTGCTACCAATTTGATGCATCTTGGAAGTAAAAACAACAAATAAGAGAGAATAAAAGCGTAGGAACACAAAGGTAATAGTTATTTTTCTAATTTCTCCTTCAAAAAACAAACAAGATAAAATTGATCTATATTTGAGAGGTAGATCGGCTCTCCCACAAACCCTAGACGCTATTAGGAAAGTCACAAAATACAAACTACAACAAACACAAATCATATAATACTGAAAATACAACATGGTTAGCCCTAAATAGGCTCCCATAATTCCCTCCTAAATCAGCCCCTTTCCTTAATTGATTCCCTCCTCAATTTGAATTCAATTTGGATCTCTTTCCCTAAATTATTGTGCCCCCCCCCCCCCAAACTCCAAAAAAAAAAAAAAATCAAAACCTTCCTAATTATCTCTCCCTTTATTTCTCCTCCTTACATATTGAATTAAAGCTTTTTTGGTCCCCACGGGGGAGTCAAACCTCCTCCCTATCTGTTGGGTCCAATTCTTAAAAATCGGATGGAGGACTATTGCCCCTAGGCATAACACTATCATACTAGCTTAGATGAGATCAACAAATGGAAACAAGCGGAATTCATTTGTAATTTATGAATAAAGCCCTATGGTGTATTTTATCAAAATTTGTACATCCTGAGGAATAACTTCCAAAGCAGCCACTAGACGTCGAAACTCCTTGGTGTAATCCTACACATATTATCCTTATTGATGTAGAACGGGGGGGAATTTGAATTTTAAATGTAATTCCAAAGGGGGGGGAATTTGAATTTTAAATGTAATTCCAAAGGGGGGGAAGGGAAACCGGCGGCATGTATGGGTTTGAGGAGTGGATTGATGGAGTTAATGCTCTCCTAAATTGAATTTCAGTTTTAGAAAGAGAGATAATCACTCCAATTTAATTTGAAATTGATTGAGATTGATTTAAGGGGTTTCCTAATTTAACACTAGATATTTTAGAAAAGAATTTAAAATTTGAATTTGAATTCAAATCAGATTGATTCTCTTTCCAAAATTATCTAGAATATTTTAGGAAAGTCGGCTATCAAAGCGGGATTGGCTCCAATCAAGAGAAAGAGAGGGAGGAGCAGCGGCAAGAAGGGAGAGAGAGGGGGCCGGCTATGGGAAGAGGGAAAGAGGGGGTCCAAGTGGATTATATGTGGGCCCAAGTAATAAATTAGATTGAAGATTTAAATCTGAAATTAAATTCAGATTTTTACTGATTTAGGGAAGTTTCCTAATTTAAGGATTGTGAGTTGGAAAGAATTTAAAATTCAAATATTCTTGAATTTGAATTAAAAGATCTCCCCAAATTAGGATTACCTAAATTAAGAAAGCATTCATGATCAATTGAAAGAGGAAACTTGGGTTGGGTGGCAAGGCCAGCGGCTATGCTGGGTGGGGGCCGACGGTTTAAGGTGGAAGGGAGGGAAAGGGGAGCCGGAGGTTGAGTTTGGATGATGGACCGGCGGCTTGATGGGAAGAGGGTGGAATCCGGTGGGTATGAAGGGGGAAGATGATGAAACCTGCGGCTTGGTGAGGAGAATTAGGGCGGATAAGAAAGAGGAATAAAACCGTGAGCCCGGACGCTTCCTGCGGCTGACGGGTGATGCGTTGCCCTCTCCTAGGGACTTCAAACCACGAGCCCGGACGCTTCCTGCGGCTGATGGGTGATACGCTTCCCTCACATAGGGATCTCACCAAAGTTCTCCCCAAAGAACAAGAGTGCAAAATTTTTTTTTTATTAATAATCCATCCTCCTAATACAATAACAAGGGCCTCTATATATAGGCCTCAAAATGAACAAAACTTAAAAAAGACAAACATGCCCCTAGGGCTTACATAAGACTACTCACTCAAGTAAGGGTAAAAACAGAAAATGTATAAATAAATAAAAAATATAATTAATAAATTAAAATAAAGTGGAATTATCTCGGCCGACGATCTTCAGTTCCTCCTTTGATAAGCATTTACGGTTGGATGTCCGCATCACTTATTGTTACTGCAAATTATGCTAACTTTCTACCAATCTTCTACATGTGTCCTTGGGTAAAATTCTAGGCATACCAAATACTTAAATATTCTCCAAATCACTTTTTGGTAGACATTCATCTTAAGATAGATATTCCAAAATTCAAGGCATAGCTTAGTGTTAGACCGGTCCAACCGATCAACCTGGACCGGCTCTATATAGGCAGAAGTATTCCACCTCCACAGCAGTTCTCCCCCTTTGGAGGTGGGGTCCACTAGTTAATGTAGTAATTAAAAGGGTGATTAGGAGGAAAATTCAAATTAGGAGGGTTGTTTTGGGTACTTTGTTATATTTTTTAATGCTTTAAGGAGGATCGTAAACCTAGGGTGAGGTTAGCTTGTGTTTGCTAGCATTTGGAGTGTTCTTAGGGAGTTTTGGGCTCTAGCCGCCGGCTAGAGAATTGGGAGAGCCGAATCCTCCTCTCCAATTGAGGATCCATTGTATCTTATTTATTTTCTTCCCTATTGCATCAATTAGAAAGAGTTTCTTCAATTATTTTTCTTAAATTCGTCTTGAAGATTGTATTTGGATTGCTGTAATTTAATTTTAGCCAAGGGGAAGTGGATTTCTGCATCCATTTCCTAACAAATTAGTATCAGAGCAATTTCTTGGGCTGAAATAGAAGTTCTCGCTGATTTCTGTTGCGTTTCCTCTTCGGTCTTGCTATTTTTTTGTTGTTGTTTGGAGGCCAGATTCACATAAAAGTTGTTTTTTGCTATTGAAATTTGAAGCCTATATCTGAGTACCTATGACATGAAGAAATGTATAAGTGTTGGAAGGGGAGAACAGACAACTAAAATTTGAAATTTTAGATCTCCAAACTCAATTTTCAGATGTCAAAAGTCAAATTTCAGCCATCCACGAGAAGATGGATGGGAAATTTTTCATTCTGAAGGAGGTGTTGAAGAAGTTGCTCGAGGGTCAACCCAAAACGGCATCGTCAGAGGCGAGGGAAGCCTCCGACAACCAAGGAAGTGGGGAAAACCCTAATCTGATAAGGCAAAGGGAAGATTAGGAGGTGGAGATTCTGGAGAGAGAATAGAGAATGCCTCCCCTAAAGCCTATTTCAAAGGAGAAGCCGGGCAGAGGGTATGGGGATAGGCATGAGAAGATCATGCATGAACGAGGGGGTGCTGAATTTGAGATGAGAGGGATATAATTTGAAAGGGGAAGGGCTAATTATAATCGAAGGGGTATAATTTGAAAGGAGAGGGGTTGATTATGATCTAAAGGGTGCTGAATTTGAAAGGAGAATGTGAGAATTTGATGAAAAGTTTGGGTACGGACGTAAAAAGGATGATTGGGACACTTGGGAGGAATCACCCCTTTGAGGAATGAGAAATTATGGAGGAACAAGAGGAATAGAGGAGATTCGAGAGTGAGGAAGCTGAAGATGCCAATTTTTTAGAGAGATAATGCCCATGGGTGGATCTAGAAGGTGGAAAGGTACTTTACAGTTAATTGGTTGATGGAGGAGGAGAGACTGACAGCAGCATGGATATGCTTGGAGGAAAAAGCATTGGCATGGTACAAGTGGAGGGATACGAGGCAACCCATACGGACCTGGAGGGAGTTTAAAGATTGCTTGTTGGAACGTTTCTGAACCAGCAGGGAAGGGGACTTTTATGAGCAATTCCTCGCCCTGACGTAGGAGGGGACAATGGTGGAATACCGTGAGCAGTTTAAGCACATGGCCAGTAGAATGGATCGGCTTCCGAAGACTGTATTGGAAGAGAACATTATGAAAGGGCTCAAACAAGAGATTCAGGTGACAATTAGAGTGATGAGCTCTCGTGATTTAGGAGAGATTATATAGCTAGCTCAATTAGTGGAAGATCAAAGGTACTTGGAGAGAGGGATTGGAGGCAACAACTTAGGAGGTTCGTACAGGATGACCACCGCCTTTGTGACATCCAAGGAGCCGACACTAGGTACTTTTAGGGAGACCCTAAAGGAGAAAATTGCAGGAGGGAGACTTGGGGAAAACTTCAAGAAGCTCACAGAAACGGAGTTACATGAGAAGAGGGCGAAGGTGATTTGATTCAGATGTGAGGAGATGTATACACTGGAGCACCGATGTAAGGACCGATCCCATCAGGTTCCCACCGTTTGTGATGACGAAAAAATTGAGGAAGGAGCCATCTTTCCACATTGCGAACAAGGTGGGTCTTTGGGAGGGGGGTATTGTTAGACCGATCCAGCCAGTCGACCTGGACCGACTCTATATAGGCGGAAGTATTACGCCTCCACAACAGTTCGCCCCCCTTTGGGGGTGGGGTCTGCGAGTTAATGCAGTAATTAAAAGGAGGATTAAAAGGGAAATTCAAATTAGGAGGGCTGTTTTGAGTATATTGCTTTTTTTTTATGCTTTAAGGAGGATTGTAAACCTAGGGTGAGGTTAGCTTGTGTTTGATGAAATTTGGAGTGTTCTTACGGAGTTTCGGGCTCTAGCCACTGGCTACAGAATTGAGAGAGCCGGACCCTCCCTCCAATTGAGGATCCATTATATCTTGTTTGTTTTCTCGCTATTTTATCAATTAGAAAGAGTTTCTTCCGTTATTTCTCTTAAATTCGTGTTGGAGATTATATTTGGATTGTTGTAATTTAATTTAAGCAAAGAGAAAGTGGATTTCTTCATCCATTTCCTAACACTTTTCAGTAAGATGGAGACAACCTTGTCATGGGGGTATCATACCCATACTAGGTGAAGTTGGCATCCAACTGATTGATCCATGCATCGCATTTTTGGCATCAACTATCCCATCATATATAGAAATCTCCACATTAGCTCCTACTTTAAATGGCTACAACCTTCTTTCATGAATAGTAGTCATGCCCTCATCTTAAACCTCTCTATTTATATTTGTATATGGCATGGAAAGGAGGACAATTAAGACTTAGTTACTAGTCATTGTGGTCATTAGCTTTGTTAGTCTACCACTTGTAGATTCGCAGTGGAATTGTTGTTCACTATGGCTTGTCTTTCTTCTGCTTTTTTTTATCTCTTTCTTGACTTCCAATGCATCTCCAAGACAAGTGGCCCTCCCTTATTAATTTTGTAGCCTTTGTTTCACTCGTATCATGCACGTACGTATGATTGGTTCTCTAATATCAACTTGATCAGTAGCAAAGCTTTAAACATTGCTATGTAACCACATAATAAGAGACTAACAAGACTCCGAAAATGTTTTGAGAATACTTTTGGAGTTTCTCCTGTTGTTCACAGCAAGTTGAACTCTGTTTTCTCACCAAGAGACCAGCAAGTTGAGTATTATGGTGGCAACAAAGCAACCACAACAACAAAGAGAACGATAATATAACAAGCAGCACAGCCCAAAAATGACAATTGCAGCAACATAGCAGCAGCAAGAGACGCCAATAGTAGTTTCTAGCGAGTAGCTAGCTACAGGACATTGCAAAAAATGGAGGTGTTAGGAAAATCCTTGATTTGGCTTTGCTACAGTTCGCAAGACAATAATGAATTAGCGACAATAGAGCAGGCAAACAACCGCATCAAGATTGTTGGCACTCTACAACAACAATAACAACAACAACATCATCATCAAGCCTTTATCCCACTATGTTGGGTCGGCTACATGAATCCTTTTTTTTTCATTATGCCCTGTTAAAAGTTAAATTCTTATTTAAATCTAATAAAGAAAGGTCTAAATTATAGACTATTTATTGATCATCTGCTGGTTATGATCCTCATATTAGTATCAAAAAGGGAGAGAATGAGGACAGGACTATAAAAGAACAACACATTTTTATGTGAGATGAGTGCAAAAAAAAATACATACAAGCATTTTTTAATTTTTTTTCCAACAGCATTGACTATTTACAGACTACTTCAGTTTGGCAAAGGTATTTGAACGTAAAAGGCCAGATGAGAGACGTAAATATCAACTTTAACAACTATATTTAAGGCAAATGGAACTACAAAAAAAAGTTAAAGCTGTTTGTATAAGATGAGCGTATGTTGCATCCAATGCATAAGTACATACTGAAAGGTGCTTGATCTACTGACTTGACATCTTGCACTTGGTTCCATCAAAACCGTGGAAGACATGGAATGAAGATTATTCTGAATCTACAACAAAAGAAAGAACATAACATATTCTCATTTAGAATTATCAAAAACATAAAGCATAGAAATGTAAAATCCATATGTCTATGGTATGTCTTGTCATCCCCAAAACAGCCTGATTTGCCGCAATCCACGTTAGTTGAACATTACTAATAGTAATTTCTACAGTGATGTTATCAGTCATGAAAAATACTGAAAAAACGAGTTATTGATGAAATCAATGCAATAAAAAGAAATAAAAAAAGCCAGTCATGCATATGAATATTCATAATTTTGATTAAATAAGGACTGATTCATGCCAAGTTAGACAAATTTGATTGACTCGAGAAATGATAACTACATGCTAAAATAAGTGTACAATAGGACAAGTTTTTAAAATGATATTCGTTGCTAATTATTTTGGCGAAAACAAAATTAAAAAAATAAAAATTTAGAAATAATGTTAGTCGTTTGGTAAATCAACAACCGGCTCTGATGGGGCAAATCCACGTGGTTGAGGGTCTAGCTGGTCGGGAGTTTTTGTTCAGGTGCAAACAGGTCGGATCCTAGGCTTGGATGGACGTGTCTCGTCGCGACGCGGGAGGGATGGGTCGATCGCGGTTTAAGAGCTAGATGGCAAGTGGGGTGGGATCATCTGCGCAAGTCGTTTGTCCTTCAGAGTTCAGACGACTGACCAAGGCAAGTAGTTGCACGATCCCCTACGGTTAATTATACTTCTTGATAGGGTTTACGGTTTAGGGTAGAGTTGAAAAGCTAAATGCTTAATGTATAATAGATGAAAATTTAATGTAGAGTCGAAAATTTATTCCTTAAAATTAATGCGGATGGTTGGGAGAATGATGACGATCACAATTTTGTCAACTTAGGTTATCATGTACTATGGTCTACTTAGTTAGAGTAAGCAATCGACCCAACCTGACTAAAGGATTCTGGTTGGTAATTATAGATTGCTTCATCCATAGAAACTTATAGACCTGGAGTGGATGTTCATCTAAAAGGATATATTTAAGTTGATTGTAGCTAACAGAAGGCTTTATGTCACATCAAGTGCACCTTAAGATTCATTACTCAAAAAATTTAGCCATTGGAGAACTTGCGAGCTCTAATTGTGACTGTAATTTAATTATGCTATTTTACAACAAAATCATTCAGTTAGAGGATCACGATCATAATGATTTCCATATGGTGTTATTTGACGACAAATCATCGGTTAAATGATACGTGCTATACCCTTCCTAGCAACACATCATTTGAGAATGAATTGAAGTGATATACTCAATAAAACATTTACACTTTGTGAGTTGAGGTTATTCTTAAATTTAACTCCTTCGATAAATAAAGATGGAAGATGGATGAACTTTTGCTTCAAGTTTTTAATGGGATGAATTTCACTTATTGATATTATAGTATTTTGTAACATTTTTTGAGATGCTATATTTTTAAGGATCAAAATGATCCATTGACTCTTTATGAAAGATCAAAATAGTTCTCAACTATATTAAATGACCATTTTGATCCCTCAACTCCTCAAAAAAGAACCAAAATAGTCCCAACATGGATTATTTGGATTCGGGCCCCACAATAACTAGTCTTCGAATTTAGGGGCATTTTGAAAGATATAATCCCCCACCTCAGTTGATATATTCCGTCAACATGACCATCATCGGGATATTTGAATGATTTTATTTTGGTACTTGAACCTTATTAACTTTTCCCATTGCTCATAGAGAATCAGGTTCAATGATTGACTTTAAAAGCTAGGATATGACAGGGTGAACCTAAAAGTTTGTATTTTTTTATAATGAATTTACTTTGTCAAGGTGTTAAGCATTTGAGCTATGCCGTTTGAGCTACGCCATTCATTTGCAAATGCAACTCGCTCAAATATTTAACATCACAAACAATAAACATTTAAATAGAGACTTTTACCATTTGACATTTGATATATTCTTTTGTGCACCCCAATATTCATCTGAGCCTAGTAAATCAAGTCAAGATTAGATAAAATTGGTTGAACTGGGCATTAAGCCAGCCATGTCAGGGTAGCTAAATTAGATTGAATAATCTTAAACCCATAAATCATCCTTATTAAGTTGTCCAAAATCATCTTACAAGGCATTTAAAGATAAAGACACTCAAAATCATTGTCCTTATTAGGTTGTATGGATTCTTCATGTAAAGACAAAAAAGTTGAAAAATATTGTCCATCGATTAATTAAAAGAGACAAGTTGATGCAGGACTAAAATGATGAAACAATATTTGTTTAAAGAAATTGCACGTTTCTTTATTGGAGGCAATATTAATGATTACTCTAAGCGATTTAAATGATGAAGTAAAACAAAAGTGGGGTGATTTCAATTTAGGCTAAGTTACGCACATGAAGTTAAGATCTCAAACAATCAATTAATCAAAACATAGCATGCATGGAGGTTTTAAACAAAATATCCCTAGGTTAACAATGAGTTTAGTCACTATGAAAGATCCCTCACTCAACTCTCTAAATCACTAGGCTTCAGCGGAGAGAGATTAACACTATCTTTATGAATCATATAAGACCACAATTGAAAAGCAACTAAAGAGATATAAGAGTTGGAGGAAGAGTTTACTCAAAAGAAAGAAGACATGAAGCTCCGGTGTGGTCGTTTGGATGTTTGATATAGAGTGGGCAGCAACACGAACTCCCTAACGGCCCTTAGACAGCACTTTGACAATTTATGGATGGTGGACATCAAGCTAACTTGATTTGGATTCCTTGGACAGCAATCTGAAAACTCTGGACAGCAGTTTTCAAGGTTCTGAAATTCAGGGCAGCACATAGAACCTGTCCAGAAATCTAGACAACAAGTTGGAGAGGAGAATTTCAGGGGTTTCCACCTTCTGGATGCACGATAGCTAGGAGGATATGGTGGGGAATTATATGGACAACAGTGGAGGAAAACCTGGAGTTAATTCCCTTCGATTTGGGCCCAAGTTTGGAAAGAGAATTAATTGGGGAGGAGGATATGGGGCCGACCAAGAGAGAGAGGGAGAAAGAGGTGTCTAGGTTCAATGTATTTGAGTTTAGGAGTCCATTAATCAATCAATTTCAGATTTGATTAATTGATAGAATGAAAGGAAACTTCCCTAATTAATTGTAATTAATTAGGAAGAAATTTGAAATTCAAATTGGATTAATTTTGAATTTAAATTCCTTTCCAAATTAAGGACATTCTAAATTAGGAAAGAGAAGTTTTTGGAGGGAAGTGACGTTAGGGATGATGGTGGCCGGCGGTTTGGAGAAAGAAAGGGGCTTGGGCGGCGGCGCGGATGTGGGGAGGGGAGGCCTTTGGCCGGCGGGTTTTGTTAGGGAAAGGGCTTGACCTTGAGGTGGAAGAAGGGAATGGGGGACTTGGCCGAAGGTTGATGCAATCAAGGTGGCCTATTGGTGTTCCCCATGCTGATTTTAATTCCCAAAAGGTGGACTGTTGGTTTCCCTAGAAGATTTCGATTCCCCTGCTTATTAATTGCTGAGTTGATGATTCATTTTCCTCCTTGGAGGTTACCTTTTCGGTCTCTGTTCGCCGAGTAATAAGGAGTTCTTATTGGCTAGTTGTGAGGTGCATTAACTATATGTAATCAATGCTCTTTTCCCTTCTTTTTATTATAAATAGGGTTTGATTTTGCGGCACGAAGAGAGTTTTAGATGTGATGAATTTTTGGAATGTAAAAACCTGCAGGTTTGTAATAGCTTGCGAGCTATTGTCTCCTTTCCCCTTCTCCTCTTAAAATTCATCTTGGACTTCTAACCTCTTCTTCTTTATCCATTGTTCCCGCCTCACTTGTATCCTTCTTATCAAAATTATTAATATAAGTTTTATTGTTTATGTGTGTCATGTTTATATTTAAGGAAGACGTTTTTGTGACAATTTTCATGTAATTTTTGGTTGCATGATTTTGGTATCAGAGCTTTAGGTTGTGAGTATTCCTTTCTATTTAAAAATTAAAGGAAAAAAAGATCAAATCTATTAACAAAGCTGAAGTTCAAATTCAAGAGGAAGTTCTCCCATCAGAAATGGCTCAATTAGCACATAATGGAGGTTCTAAAGCTATCTCATTAGGGGATGAGATTCTTCCATCAGGGGAGAATTGATGCAATCAATGTGGCCTATTGGTGTTCCACATGTTGATTTTAATTCCCAAAAGGTGGACTGTTGGTTTCCCTAGAAAATTTTGATTTCCCTGCTCATTGATTGCTGAGTTGATGCTTCGTTTTCCTCCTCGGAGGCTACCTTTTCAGTCTCTGTTTGCTGCGGGTTTTAAGGAGTTCTTATTGGCTAGTTGTGAGGTGCATTAACTATATGTAATCAATGCTCTTTTCCCTTCTTTTTACTATAAATAGGGGCTGATTTTGCTGCAAAAAGAGAGTTTTAGATGTGATGAATTTTTGGAATGTAAAAACCTGCGGGTTTGTAATAGCTTGCGAGCTATTGTCTCATTTTTCCTTCTCCTCTTAAAATTCATTTTGGACTTCTAGCCTCTTCTTCTCTATCCATGGTTCCCGCCTCACTTGTATCCTTCTTCTCAAAATTATTAATATAAATTTTATGATTTATGTGTGTCATGTTTATGTTTAAGGAAGACGTTTTTGTGACAATCTTCGTGTAATTTTTGATTGCATCAAAGGTGAAGAGAGGGGGGGGGGGGGGGGGGGGGGGGGGGGTTAGAAGACATGGAGAACCAAGAGCTCACCCAATGGTGGTTGTTGGGTACTTCGTTTGGCCTCTCCTAGGCTCCACCTCTCTAACTCTCTCTCTAACTCTCCCAAGAAACACAAGAGCAGGAATTTTTGTAATAATTCTTCATTAACCCTCAAAGAAGGAGGGGGAGGCTTTAAATAACCAATACAATGAGAAAAATAAAAAGTACCAACATGCCCCTGGGGCTTACACATGGCTAAACCCTTAAGTAAGGGCAAAAGTGGAAAATACATAATAAAACTCATAAATAAAAACTAACACATTACTAATAAAATGAAAATAAAAAATAGAGCGGTGCGATCGTGGCCGTAGATCGACGGCCACGCCTCTGATAGACTTTCCAAGGTCGGATGTCCTCATCACAAGTTGACCTAGATGACTCATTAGGATCATTAATAGGATGGCACACGACAACTAACTAGCAAAACTCGGCTCACATTACTCATCAATTACTCGAGAGATAACCAACTAGCCATACTTCATCCGCTTATAATGCTTAGCAGGTTTACTAAACAAACAACCAATTAATATTACTCAACATGCAGTACTCAATAGGTCTACTCATTAGATGACAGCTGACAGGCAGTACTCGATGGGGGAAACTTGGTCAAAAACTCTTCCAAAGGCTCAACTATACATATGTACGTCATCAGCTAGAAAAATCAATGTGATTGCCTCCATACTAGACTAATTTATCTATAGCTCATCCTGTAATGTCAACCTTGACTTATGCCAAAAAATAAAGATAAATTGTTTGATGTAGGACATGTAATTCAGTAAGCAAATTTGGGAGAGCAATTTAGGCAATCACATAATACTAGGCATTTCTAGATTTTAGAGCCCTCTACCTCTAACAGAGGATAAGTTCAGCTTAGACCAATCACTAGATCCATGACCACTAATAGACATTGACTCACTTATATTTTATTGTATTTTATTATTTTTATTTTTATCACAATTCAAGGAGAATATTTTTTATAATATCAAAATGTCAAAATTGAAAAAAAATTATATATAATTTGAGCTAGGTTTTAGTCTAAGGAGGGTCTATAATGCCAATATCACCTTTGCCACCTCACTTTGTAAGTCATCAAAGTCTAACAAATAAGCATGATCATCTTTTGAGACTTTTGGAGGATTGTCTATCTTAAAATAACTCCATTGTATGGAATTAAATATCTTTTGAATTTCAAAGATTGAGTTATAAAATTAGAAGCAAGTTTCAAGGTGAATTTATTATAATTTGACTGTTGTTGTGTGATAAAAAAAATTGCAATGAAAGATATTGAACTTTTATTTCTTAACTCTTCACGAAGTTAAGGGCTTCATGGCCACTTATGTAGATCCTTGGCTTGGTTACTTAGATAAACCCTTCTAGAATGGTTGATTACATTATAATTTTTTCTTTCTGCTTATTAAGTGGAAATGGTTATCTTAGCTTAGGTTACATGATTGTTTTAATCACTACAGAAAAGCATTTTCCGATGGATAAATCCATCGCAAAACAAGCAAAATCTGCAGCTAAATATGCTTTGCAGCGGAATATATTCCAACGCAAAAATCGCGTCGAAAATATATTTGCGTCGGATATAATTCCTCACAAATATTTTGCGGCGGATTTACGAAGGATTTAAACTCCAAAAAATGACATATTCGTTTTAGTAGGCCGCCACAAATTCTATCGCAAATAACGGCGGAATTATGAAGGATTTACGACGAGAATACCGCCGCAATTTGTGGCAGCGTTACAATGGCTATGTCTGCTGCAATTTACATCGTTAATTGCATAGGATATTTCTGCCGCAAATCCGCCCCAATTAATGATAAATATGCATTGTATCGTTCTTTGCGGCGAAATTTTCGCTGTAAATCAGCTTGAATTCTGTAGCATAAACAAAAAAAATAGCATCTTATATCAATTATTCAACTTTTCAAAGGATGATTTCTTATACTAATAAGATGTCTACTGGCCGCCATGTAGAGAGACAAAGATGATTTTTTATACTAATAAGATAATTTTTTAATAAGATGGCTTCTGGCCGACCCCACGGAGTGGGATAAAGGCTTGATGTTGTTGTTGTTGTTGTTGTTTTAATGAAAGACGAGTGAGAATAATGTTAGTGAAATTATTGTATATAATCACTAGTTTGATCAAAACTACATAACTATTCTCAAAACTATTGCATTAGTTTATCCATTTTGACCAAATTGTGCACTATATGTTCTGATTCTATGAAATTGTCCTAAATTCTTTAGAATATGAAGTTATATTGATTGGTTTATGTATCATATTAGGGTGTTGAGAATAAATAAACACACAATTCATATATGTCAAAAAAGCATAACATTCATGTATGTCACTAGTTTTTCTCACAGCAAATTAAATCCTTTGTTTCCCTCTTTTTTGCCGTAAATCCCAGATTTACTAAATCCCGGAGTACGGTGGATTTACGGGATTTGGACGAAGAAGCGCACAAAAGGAAGAAAGATCGATACCTTCACAACGACCAAGTTCCCGTCGTCCTTGTTCCTTCCGATCCAATAGAAGAACGGCGAGATGGTGTGACTTCAGATGCGACAGGAAGGAACGTCATCGAAGGAGGCAAAGAAGTTATTTAGCGACTCGTTCAAAACAACCTCTCACACAAGTCGAATAGCAACGAACAACCGGAGAAGAGGAGATGCAACCCTACAAACCCAAGCGACGACAGAGGTGAAGTTGAAGAACAAAACGAGCAAATGAAACAGATGCACAACCAATCGATTAAATATGTTAGTTTACGGTGAATTTGTGGTGGAGTTGCATTGGATTTGCGGCGGAAAGTTCCGCTGCAAATCCGCCACAAAGTCCATCCAAAAATTTCGACAAAAATTTCCATTGCAAATCCGTAGACATTTTCGACAAACAATATTCCGACGTAAAATCTGCCACAGATCCGCCGCAACTGACTTTCCTATAGTGCATTTTATTTGCATCTTAGTGTTCGTATATTTCCTCTTACTACATTATGCTTACTAATCCAATTACATTTTCAATCCTTTTCAACACCACCAATTTAATTATACATGGTAGAATTCATGAACTTGAAGAGAATTGATGTAGGATATGATTATTATATGACATTAACTCTCTTACACTTTATCATATTTTGTTATTTTCATCAGGTTGCTTTTCATTTCAGTCCAAGAAGAGTATTATTTATAATGTAAGAATCCCATACTTGAAAAAAGAAATACTGTGAACTAGTCCAAGCAAGGTCCACATGTCACATCACCTTTGCCTAGTCATCAAAGTTTAAGTCAAAATAAGCATGTTCAGTTATTTTTTAAGAATTCTAGAGGGTTGTCCATCTTACAACAACTCCACTAAATGGAATTATATATCTTTGAATTTCAAAGTTTTGAAGTCAAAAGCAAGTTCCAAAGTGAATTTGTTACAATTTGACTGCTCATTTTATTTGTTACCTTCTACAAATGTGTAATGCATATAATTATCATGTAATATACAAGAACATGACATTTAAGTGAAATAATAACCAAATGAGAGAAATATTATTTATCCTTAGAGAAGTTTGGTGGTTATTTATTTATTTTTTGGTAAGATCATTTAGAACAACCCCTCTTTGGTAAGAGGTTTATCTTTATTATTTTGTTTTTATTTCTTGTGATTTTTGTTTCTAATCTACCTCAAGTGTCCTTGAACTTCTTTCTAAGTTCCAATACTTTCTTCCCTTGATCTCCCCAAACTGTCCAAGTTAGCCAAAATAAGTCATAATCCAACCATAAGTCCTTCTTTCACCTCTACATACCAAAACTTTTATATATAACACCTAACAACCCTTGCATCCTTTTTTTAACATCCTAAACTATCCATAGAATACGTACATCCATTATATCTGCTCACCTAACCCCTTTTAAGCTCAAACCACGCTATCCCTTAATAGGTCTTTGGATTTCCACCTTCCCAAAGCCCTCCAAACACTAAATCACTTTCATTGGGTTCCCCAACATTCGCTCACACCTAATACAAATAATCACTATCAAAACCCACCTCAAGCATCATTATATCCATTGCCTCACTCTCTCACTTTAATATAATAGGATTTAGTAAGTCATTAAAATTCGGATTTAGCAAACCCAAAATCGTTTGTCAACAATAGTGTTACATCTTGTTAAATCCTGATAAGGGTAGAATTTCTTGTTTCCGTTAAACCACTAAATAGTGGGATTTAACAAATCCTTCAGGATTTAAGGAAAAACTAGCTTAAACCATGCCTGAAAGGGGATACCAAACAGGCCCTTAGGCTTAAAATCTCACATAAACTCCGTCAAAAATAACTAACTATAAATGAAAACATCGCCTACACCGACACCCTACCCTAACAAATGAAAAGAGCCTATGATCGTGAATGAAGAATCAGATTTGACCAAATGGGCACTACTGACCAGTCAAAAGCAACGATGAGAAGAAACCCTAACCGAAAAAGAAGAAGGGGTGAACGACCTTGAGAGAACGATATCGGCGCCTATCATCGTAGAACGGGGACGTGAACGGAGGTGAAAGGAATTGGCTAACATTGCCATGAAGACGACAGTAAGCGAGAGCAAACCCCATCGCACTTCAGTTATTCTTTTCTTCTACCAGAGAATTCGAGAGAGATAAAAATAGATGAGTGGAAGACATGGAAGCTGTTAAGAAGACGATCGAGAACGAGGCAATAGAGTTCACCGGCGACACGGTCGTCGAAGTGGCGGTCTGTACGCGGAAGCAAATATTAGGACAGGCTATGGTTATTTGTACATGTTAATAAATAATAAATACGAATTTATAGTATTCGTATTGCGGGCATCTACCGTTCGAATTTCTGATCCAACGGCTGGTTAAGAGTCGCCTATCCTGGAAACGGCCAAAATGCATGTACAGCACTTGTCGGAATAAAGATGAAAAATGGGGCCATAACCATACGGAGCTGAGAACCGAGGGCAAGCTCCACCGTACTACAGCTTTTCTAAGGCTTCGTATGAGAGGGCTACATTTCTGCTTCTTAAAATAATTTTTTAATATAAAAATAAAAAATTTTATGCTAAAAAGCTACTTAAAGAAGCAATAAAAAAATAATTCCAAACGAAGCCTAAATATACATAATTATTAATATAAATTTTTTCTATAAATTAATCTTATTTTCAACAAAATAATAATTTATTAAAAATATAAATATAAATAATAATCTATTCTATTCATAAATAAATATAACAATTTCAACATTTATAAAAAAATCTTGGTCACGGATCTTGAATATTCATAAATTAATTAAATTTATGATCATCCAAACTAAGATTTTAACAAGCTTATAGTTGAAATGAAAGTCTAGAAGAGATAAACTCAATCATACCAAAAAGTGATCCAATTTATTTCCGAATGATCCCAAATCAAGCATAATAGAAAACTTCGGCATATTGATTGAAGTAACAAATGACTTCTAAATATTTAATGCTTATAGTCGAATCAAGCATCTCGATACAATGAGCCAAATGAGCCCAAGTTTATTTAGACATCACTGAGGCACTTAAGTTTTGAAAAAATAATTTATGATCAGACGAATCAATATAGATCATCTGATATAGTATTTTAGATTTTAGCTATATCTATAGGGTACGCTCCTCTAAAAAATCTATACATGAAGGTCAAGCCAAAGTTTGGACTTTGGCTTGAGATTCAATAGAGCTCAAAGGCTCTAAAAATTCTGAAGTGCCACTCGAGCACCGTCGTACGACAATTACCATCAGAGCACTACCTGATCTCCACCAGCAAACCATCACACACCTGTTGTCATTGGACTACAACCCACCACTACAATCGAAACATCGCCCGACTGTCACCATTGACACACCATTCAACAATCATCATCATACCACCTCTACAGTCATTTTCGGTGCATCATCCAACCTCTTTTATCAAATTATGATCCTCAAATCATTGTTTCATTATAAATTGCTCAGTAAACTAAAAGTTTTTATAAATTATTAAGATAAATCTATGTGATTTTTTTTTCTTTTCAATTTTTACCTTTTGTTCAAATTTGAGGCAGCAATCACTAGTAGAGTGGAATCTATATCCACACCATCAAGAGATAAAAAATGTTAATTGACTAAGAGACTTCAATGAATTCTCAAATCTTACATTTAGCCTTAGTCTCGTAAACCTTCACTCTCTTTCTTATTCTTTTTGGAAGAAGTTCCTTATTTCATACACTTACCGAATAGGCTAGCAATTATTTCATCCTTTGAGATGTTACTTTCATCTTTTGGAACCTTCATTCTCAACTCGAATAAAAAAGTTGTAAAACACAAAAATAAATTAAATCAAAGTAAGCATTTGAATCAGAAACATACATCTCTTTTTTTATAAATTAATTATTAATGGGTGCAAACAAAAAGATAATGTTAGAACTTAATATCAAATTGATTAGCCAGTATCTAATATTAAAATAAGTATTTATAAAAATAATAATGATTAATTAATGACAAACTATTGATCAGCTACTTGACTATTTGATTATCAATAAACGTCAAGGTAGTAACTTCTTAGGAGCTCAATATATGATTTTATCAAGTTAGATCTTTTGACTAAACCACACGATTATTCTATTTTCTCTTAATTTTTATAAAATCATATACATAGCTAATTTTGTAATGCTCAATCCTCGCCCCAAATTTATAGGAATGAGCTCATTTTATACAATTTGCCATAAATTTCTATAATTCAGCACATTTTATAGAAATCCAAGAGCTTTTTACTCTACAATTCTCTATTCATTTTTGTTCTCTTTATACACAATATTCTTAATATAATTTGGTGTGACTCATGGACAAGTATGAATTCAATATATACGTCGTTAGTAAAACCATTAGATCAAGCATGAATTTGTTAACAAACCTATAATCAAAGTAGGTGTTTCAATAAAGCAAATCCAACAACGTAGAAAATAGCTTGATCTAAGTCCTAATTGAATTTAAATAATACACTTAAAAGTACAGTTGAAAGTCCATGGCACTATTTAACGAATAAAACGATATAAGGATCTTATAAGCTTACTTTCAAAATTAGTGTCTGGACCAAAGAAATTCATGTACTTACTTTCATAAGCATTAAGAAACTTAAATGCTCATGAAAGGGTCAATGATCAAGTGGATCAACATGGACCATCTAATTGAGTATTCAAAATTTTTTTAGTAAATAAATGGAAATCCAGAAAACTATATAATTAATATGCCCATTATACATATATAGAGGAGGATGAGTTGGAGAGAGCTCACATAGTGATCTATTTGACAATCAATGTTGACACTCATCATCAAAGCTTGCTATTACCTATATGGTCAATTCACTTTGTTGACACCATTGCTAAAACCCACCATCACTAATAAAGGTGATTAACGCCATTGAAACTAGCGTTAATGCCTTTCCACCTAAACGACTATTATTGCCGATAAATTTGATACTCATCACCACCAATAAAATTAATACACACCATCGACATTAACATCAATGCCCTACATTGCCAAACAAGATTGATATACACCATTAACATTAACATCAACACATAAAATTATCAATAAAATCAATATACGTCGTCGACACCAATGTAGTCGTTTGCTATCGCAAATATCATTAACGTCCGCTATGGCCAATAAATTTAATGCATGTTGTCCATGCCATCATGGATATCACTTTTTTTCATCCATTATCACGATTCACGAACAATGTTGACTTCCGCCATTGTCAACAAGATCATCACCCATTGTAGACACCTAACACCATATATGTTGTCCATCTGCTACGAAACTCGTACTTATACTTGTCGACATCAGGTTGTTGCTTAATGTTGACATAAAGTCTTATGCCCGTCTTTTGGTCTTTAATCTCTCATCTTATAAGGAGATCAGTTGGACAAATCACCAACAATTTTTTGAAAATAACTACAACACCTCATGCCTCTTTTAATAAATATTAAAAAATTGGATATATATATATAATTCTAAATTGTTGGATATATATACATACTCGCTTGTCGGCCAAAATTATTGCCGAACAAAAAATATTTAATTTTAAACGATCATAATATGATATGTTGAAGTGACCTGTTTTCAAACTTCAAAGCATTTTTTCCTTCCACGAATACGACTTAGACCAGCTACGAAATTCCAGAAGCAGCTTATTCAGTCAAACGACGGGCAGCATTGGCCTATAAACCGCTCGCCACGTAATCTTCCATGACCCTTTGCGCCACGTGGCTCTGATTTAAGATGCGGTGCCATTAAGGCCTGTGGAAGAGCAGCTCTGCAATTTTCTTCCCCGCCTTCTCTCAACCAACTCCCATCTACGATATTCCAAGCTGGAAGCGAAAAAAAGACTGCCATGTGGAATTTCGGAGTCCCTTCCCACCTATAAAACCCTAACTTCCTCCGTCTTAAAGGGGGGAAAAAAAGCTGCGCCTGGTAGAGGTTTCACGGGAATGGATGGAGCTGCGGCGGCCGGTGGAGTGGACGTCGACTTCGGTGGCAGGCGGAGGACGAAGGTCCGTTCTTCGTCGAAACATCGGTTGATGAGCTGTTTTCGGCCGTCCAGTGATCTGAGGGACGATTCGGGGTTGGACGGAGGGGACGCACCGCAGAGAATTCCGACCCATCTCGTTGTTACGATCAATGGCATCGTCGGGAGGTCCGCAAAATTTGCTTTTGATTTTGTTTTCTGTAAGATCTGTTGGTCTGGATTAGAGAAAAGTGTAGGAAATGAAATGGAATACAAGTAATTTATGGATTGATTGTGAATTAGCGGCTATTGTTTCGAAGTTTCCATTTTTTTTTCAAAATATTTTCATTCAAATTCTCGGCATTCAATCAGACTTTCGGTTTATGAGGAAAAATGCTTTCCTTTCTTGTATTGTTCGAATGTTTTCGTTCTTCTTCGTCTTCCCCTTTTAATCCACAAAGCTTGTTGGATTAGATCAGCTGTTACATGTGTTGAAAAAGAAGCTATTCTGGTTATTCTAGTCAGGTCCACGCAGCTGAGGGGTGTCAGCCCCTTCTGCTTGCTTCTGCTCATTAATAGTGGATTATTGTCCTAAAAACTTTTTACAAGTTTTATGTAAAGGTTTTACAACTTTAGGTTGATTACTTTTATTCTTGTTTTTTTTTTAATTATATTTATTTGGTTTTTAATTATTTTTTAAAAAATTCAAAATAATTTTAAGATGTTTTGAGTATCACCACCGAGGCACCCCGACCACCGTTATGGCTTGCAGACAATCAAATATTTTTTTTTAACTTAACTTTTTCATATTCAATAAAAATAAAAATAATATATTTTTGAGGTATCAAATATTTAGTATTTTATAACAAAATATAAATAAAATAAAATATAAAATAAAAATAAAAAATAAAAGTCATCCCCAACCGCTCGTTAGTGAATAATCCTTTATTTTCTTTCATTCATATCATTTCCTTTGTGTGCAGTGCTGATAATTGGAGATTTGCAGCAAAACAATTTGTGAAAAGATATCCTGAAGATGTTGTTGTACATTGTGAGTTCGCTGTCCCTGACTAGCTCTTTATTATCTCATCAAAAGGATGAAACGTTTACAGTTTTAATAAAGCAAGCTAAACGTTGATTTTATAGACTTTCTTGACTTTTTAGAGGAGTGTTTACTATTGATGACTCAATTATCTTGATTTCTTTGCTTTTATGATCCCTTGTGCTTCGAAACTTACTCAATTGCAGAATATTGGCTTCACTGAGAGTTCACTTATATCTTATTAGGTACAGTTTATATGTGCTTTGTGAAGAAGTGTCCTTCTCTTAGATTGATATATATATATAGTATTTCAGTTAGGATATGACTAATGATGGTGATGCTGAATTTATTATATGCCCACGTAGGCTTCATTTGGGACGGCTTTTTTATTGCTTCTTAAGGCAGCTTTCTATTACAAAACTTAAAATTTTTGTACTAGAAAGCCGCTTTAAGAAGTAGCAAGAAAACCGTCCAAACGAAGCCTTAGAGGGACACAATAGTTTTTCTTGTGTGAAAAATGATAGAATGGTATTATTTTGTGGCAATATTCGTTAAAATATCCAAAGAAGTATGTGCAGTTTTGGTTGGTACTGACTATATTTGCTGGAAGAATGATTGTTAGGAGAGTGGAATAGTAAGGGCCTAAGTTGGGTCAGATATATTAATAGATGGACACCTATCAATATAAAATTTAAGCTAATGGGGTAGGGCCCTTAGTAAAATATTATGAATATAACTCTTTCTTCACTTTCAATTTAGGATCATTCTCCACTCTCATCTTCATCTCAGCAATGATTGGAAACTTCACCTGTTCTGTATATAATTTTTTCCACTGATATATTCCTCTTAATCTATCCTATCAGATTGCAATAAGGTACTAGAAAAATAGCAATCCTGCTGTTGCTATTGAGAATGAGTATTATTTCTTGGTCTTACTTTGCAGGCAGTGAATGTAATTGCGCAACATTGACTTTTGATGGTGTTGATGTAATGGGAGAGAGATTAGCAAAAGAGGTGCATATCTTCTTCTTCACTTTGTTCTATAATTTTTTTTTTTTATGAATGTAGCTTTGATTGTGCCATACCCTGCTTGACGTACAGTTGGCATGAATTTGTTATATTGTAGGTTGACAAAAGGTATTCAATATGCATTTGTTTCTTTATTTTTTTATATGAACTTCACAAGTGTTCTTTTAATCCCTTCTGTAATTAAATTCACCTTTGCTCATGTCATATTGTTAATTCATCTCAATTAAATTCACCTTTGCTCATGTCATATTGTTAATTCATCTCATTCTATTTGCAGGTAAGGTTAGTTGTAAAACGGAGGCCAGCTCTCCAAAAGATATCCTTTGTAGGGCATTCTCTTGGCGGCCTGGTAGCAAGATATGCTATTGCTAGATTATATGAAAGAAGTGTCATCCAGGATTGCTCTGATGAGAATGGGTCGTGTAAGATTAAAAAATCTGATGAATCTTCAGAACATAAACTCAAAGGAAAGATTGCTGGGCTGGAGCCAGTAAATTTCATCACATTTGCTACACCTCACCTTGGCTCTAGGTTCCACAAGCAGGTTAACTTTCAAGTTCACTTTCAGTCATTGTATAGACTTTTAAGTACGCTTTGAAATCAGGAATCACTGCAAAATGCAAATGAGCTTTTTTTATTCTAAGTTAATATATATATTTTTTCCCTTTCATATCATTGTCATAAAACTAGGCCAAGATACTTTAACTTGTTTTTCCTGGTTTATCTTATTTGCAACGTCTCTTTTCTTTAGAGTTTTGCGTGAGATAGACAAAACTATTGTTTGTTTTTAGACTGTGATACCTTTTTGATTGATGGAAATGTCGGTTGGACTATGTAATAACACCTGAAACCAATCACGCAAATCTCTGGCGGAGCTTCTAATTTCTGTAGCAATTAATATCAAATGATCTATCACGAGTGCTAGTGCATGAAATCACTTTGCCCTTTCAACAAATTTGACTACGCATATCTTCTTTGCTTAAATTTGGTATAGAGCAACATAATGCTGGTTTTTTACTCAACATCAAAGTTAATCATATGTTCTGCAATTCCTAATGCCAGCTAAGCTTGTTTATAAACCTTGGAGATGGTCTTCTATTTAAACCCACGATCAAATCATCTAGTTTGTAAAACTATTGTTTACTTACAGATTCCCATGCTTCGTGGTTCACATGCATTGGAAAAGATGGTGTTTCACATTTCCGGCATTGCAGGGAGATCAGGAAAACATCTCTTCCTCAAAGATCATGATGAGGGAAAGCCCCCTCTTCTTCTCAGGATGACCACAGACTCTGGAGATCTAAAATTCATGTGGGATTTCATAACTGATGGTTATTGTTTTGCAAAAACACTTTGCGACCGTTCTTATTAAATTATATTTCTTTTACAGGTCTGCTTTACGATCTTTCCATAGACGAGTTGCTTACGCAAATGCTCGTTATGACTGTATCCTTACATAAAAAATGCACATGATAATGATATGGTAAGTTTTTAGTCAACACTGGGTCAACTTAGTCATCTTTTGGATAATTTTTGTGGTTTTGGGTAGCAAGTGAAGTCACGATTACTCTCTCTCAGAGATGAATGAACTACTCAACTATGTTCCCATGTCTGTAAAGTCATTTGTGGTGCTGGGGGGATCTTCATGGTATATTCACAATTAAATCATGAATGAGGCATATCTTATTTTTGAAAAGCGACATATTTAAAGCAAATTCCTAGTCACCATGGTAGTTGTGTTGCAATGTTCAGTACTTGACTATTCTTAGTTATTGTGGGATGGAAGACATCATCAATCCGCCGGAAGTATGAGCTTCCAAAGGTAAATATTTGACAGCTACTGCATTGTTGAGTTTCTTGTAGCCATCTTATGCAAGCCTTTCTTTTTGCCGGCTTCAATCCAGCCCAGTAATTTCACAAAGGATGCAAAATATCCTCATGTTGTTTATGTGGATAAGCCAAAAAACACCGATGTGGAACAAGAAGATTTTGCGGAGACATTGATTTATGATCCAAAATCTGCCGCCGAAATGGAAGGTGGGTCATAAACTGTCATACTTGAAACTGCCATTATATGTTAATCCAATATCATTTTTATTGCAACTCCAAAAATTTATGCTCATCGAATATGCGAATCTCCTGTTGGCGTTGCTTTGTTTTATTAAATTTTCTAGTTATTTTATTGTAAGCAGGCCTAATGATGAACACACAAAAGAAACATATTAATAGAGTTTAAAAACAATTGCAGACAGTGCTAAATTCGCACATTAAATAGGAAACTATCCTTCTACTTATGAAGTTTAAGAACTTTTATTTTACTTTATTCATCACTCGGTTAGCTTCACTATCAGTACTCAATTAGAACGACTGTACTAATTTATATCACCAAGTCATTTTCTTCAAGCTGTCAATAGATTCTCTTGCTCTATTAAGTTCCATTGGATATTTCCACAAACGAAACAGCTTAATAGCATTTAAAGGCTAAGGAAAAGAAGTATCTAACGTTTCATATAAATGTGCTACGTACCAATTATCTTTTGCTGCATGGGGTTTACTATATATAAGCCCCTTCTTCCCCCTCCATCCTTCGCACCGACTCATGTACAGAAAATTTCCATCGCAAACATAACTTATATTTCACGTCAGGAAGCTTGGTGTGACCGTATGCCAACAACAGAGCTAAATAGCTAACTCGTAGAACCTGCCAAGAAGTAGAAACCAACTCATCATAGCGTAGCATTGAACAAAGATTTTGGTGTTTTATGTACATGGATTTCATACGTCTCAATGGTATAGTAGCTGAAAACCAATTTGGTTAGATTTACTGATTGATATACTGCTCGTCTTATCAATGACAAACTATGAGATTCTTCAATAACATTATATTGATAAGCAGTTGATGCCATTCTTCAATAACATTATATGATAAGCAGTGCTCAATTTGAAGTTCAGAAAATAATTTACTATTAGCTGTCTTTGTTCCTAACCTATCGTCATCACATCATTAGATTTTTTCTAATTATTTGAGGTTTGGTGGTTGTTCTTAATCCAAATCTGTCTTTGAACAATGCAGAGCTGATGATCAAAGGTCTTAATAGAGTCCCCTGGGAAAGGGTAGATGTGAGCTTCCGCAAAAGTAAACAACGTGTTTTTGCTCACAGTACTATTCAGGTATATTGCTTCTCATTCATGGGTTCACTGAAATGAATGAAAGCTATTTTCTCTATAAAATTCCTCTAGTAGCGAAATTCTTTTTACATTGAGAATGTGCCAGGTTTGTAGTGAAATGGAAGTGCCAGGTTGAATGTGTTCCTTTATTATTAACTATTTCTATGATTTTGTGCAGGTCAAGTCCAAGCTCTTAAACTCTGATGGTGCTGATGTAATTTTTCACATGATCGATAATTTTCTCTTGTAAATCTGAGCACGCCCAAAATTTTGAAGCAGTAATTTATATGATTACCGTCTCCTGGTTTCATCAGGTATATTAGTTCTGCAAGTCCCCCTACCCTTACAAAAAAGAGAGATTATTATGTATTATGTATCCGTATTTTTTGAAGCATTAATTTACAATTAGTTAGTGATATGAAATGAGTATAACAAGAGATAATTACGAAAAAAAACAAAGTAAAAGTTAATATGATGGCAGAGGATGAAGTATTCATCACTAGAAAAGAAAAATCAAATAAACTCTCATTTCTAGCTCTTTTCATATAGTTTTTTTGTATCTTGGGAGCGACCATAAATTTTTTTATATGTGCCCTGCTTAACAAATAAAATTTGATTTCTCTTAGTCACCCAAGTGTCAATACTTGGACGAGTTACACCAGAATCATAAAGCTACTCAGCAACATGATCATCGATGCTTTGAATAATAGGAAGAAGATAAGGGGCTAACTAAGGTTTCGTTTGGGACGATTTTCTTACTGCTTCTTAAAGTAACTTTTTAGTATAAAAATTTTAATTTTTGTATTAGAAAGCTACTTTTAAAAGCAATAAGAAAATCGTCCCAAACGAAACCTAAGTCTCATTGGGCTTAGGACATTAGAGGCGGGCTTCGAAGGCTTTGATTCCATAATAGGATCTGAAGAGGTTCTAAATTTTGCGTGCAAGTTTGATCTGAAGTAGGAAGAGCTGTATCCATTATGTTTGAAGGTAGAATCTAAGCATTTGTATGCTTCCCTTATATTTGAATATTTGATTTCTTTACTTCCGGATGAGCCTTAAAACATTTAGAGTAGTTTTGTTAAAAAAATTTGTAAGAATAATAGAAAGTTTTGATGTGGCACAAGATGCTCAGTTAAGAAAAAGTGGACAAATAACTAGAGCTCATAAAAGGAAGGAAGCTGAGAACATCAAAGGACCTATGACAGCAGCGAGCAAAACAAAAGCTTTTGAGTGGCATTTTTATTTTTTGAGCTCGATAGATATTGTAAAAATTGTGTGTGTTTTTGATTTGTAGTAGCAATTATAACTGGAAAATGAGAAATTTAAAATTTTGAAATTTGAAATTTAAAATTTTAAAAATTTGAGTTTAAATTTTCAAGTTTTGAGAGAATTTGAAATTTTTTTTATGTGCAAATGCTTATTTCAATTAATTAATTCAAATAAGTATGGGCTCGAGCATGGTAACTGATCAAATGAAAAAGGAGGGGATAATTATCTTGACTGTTACCTCACACTCTCTCAGACACTCTAATTTGGCGACCTCTTACTTTTTCCCCCCTTTTTGTGTGATTCAAATATGAAAGTTGTAAAATTATTTATACCTGATGGAATAAAAAGTTAAGAGGTCTTTGTTGTATTGTAAAAATTGAAGTTTATTTCAAGAAGAAAAGGTTTGGTGGTCAGCCTCACCCTTAAGCGAATTTAGTGAATTCTTAAACCCTTATTATTTTGGTGAGCGATAAGTATTCTATCTCGTTAAATCCTTTCAATCCTTTGTTATAGAGCTCTTTTTCACATATCTTTTTGAGCTTTATAATAATTTCTTATTTATCATAATTCGCTTATAAATATTTTAATGAACTCTATATATAATCATCATATTTTCATTATCACAAGTATTTTGCATTCATCTTACAGCAATTATACTCACCATATCATATTTCACAATTACCTTACATCATCATCTCATCTATTATAGTTGTCACCATAGAGACTGTATTGAGAATATAGTAGAATGCATGTGATCATGTACTAAAGAGGTCTAATCTCCAAACCACAAAATCTGTCTTCTCTATCATCTTTGTGCTTAGTTTTTGTGCTTGTTCTCATTGTCTACTTGGAGCAGCATAGGGATAAGGTGTGCAGATTCCCCATGGATATCTCTTACAACAATAAGATGAATATATCTCCAAACCAAGCAATAGTCCAAGGAAATAAATTGCAAACTCAATGGCTTGAATGTCTCATCTGTCCCTTAGAATCCCACAACCTTTAAGTAATTTATGATATCAATCGCATGATTCAATAGTTAGAAAGAGTACCCATCATAACTGTACAAATGAATAAAGTGACTTAGTCAGGTCATAACAAAAGTTAATATAACACAATAGATAGCACCGAATGCAACATTTTTTTTTTTAAAAAGAGGCCAATTCATGCCAAAAACAGAGAAAAATACTCTAAAAAGGTCACACAAGGAAGCAAATGGTGATGATCCACAAGCCAATTGTTCTCATGAATCATATGGAATGATAGTCACTCATTTTTTTAGCTTTCTCAATCATATTAAGTCCCTAAAACTTATAAATCATATGAATCGTTCAAATCTTAATAAAGTCATTGAGTTTAACAAGCTTACTATGAACTTAAGGATTTCATAGCAAACTTGGAGAGTCAATGAAAAGTTCCTTGAGAGTTATTGGAGTGTCCTTAGATAATTTTAATAGAGTGTACATTAACTTTGACAAGTGACTCTTGATCCATTGCAAGTGCACCGTTAAGCTTAATTCCTCTCCTAAAGGTAGATTGATCTTGACTGAGTTAAGCTGTTGGCATATTAAAACATTCATCAGGGAGGTTAGATGCTGATGTGCTGGAAAAGGTGGAGAGATAAGGGATCCCATGAGATTTGGCAAGGCACTTGTATGTCACAAACTCAATAAGCATGGGTAACAGATCGAGAAGATGAGGATGCATGCTTACAGAGAGGTAGATGGAGGCGAAAGTTGGATCTTGAAGACAAATATGGCTTGTGCGATTCATAATCAAGGAAGCGATTCCTAATCCAAGACGACATAATAGCTGCTGGATAAAAAAGGATCTTGGAATAGTCGATGGGGTTTCACGGTTTGCACGTAGGCATGGCAAAACTGTGAACAAGAAAGATGGAAATGGGACAATGGTGTTTTGGGGAGGGGGTTGACATTTCGAGTTGTTCAAGCTCTCAAATAAAAAGTGAGAATTAGATACATCGGTCGACAATTCATTGAGTTGTCGTATGATGTTAGCTTGGTTTGCCCATAGCGTTTCAAGGCTCTGAACTTCGTTGGTGGCCGTTTCCTTGTCTTTGTCCGTCATCCTGCCAGTTCGGCTCTGATAACAACTGGTGCAACCCTCGGATTGGAATTGCCGGAGGAGATGTTTGCAGAGGACTTGAAACAGAGAAGTTCAAACAGGGATAAGAATAATGAGGCGATTTCTGCCTTAGAGTTATGTTTTCTATTGATGTATGTGAAAAGCTGCTTTCTTCTTCGCAACTGTTCCCTACATATTTTTCCTATTTTTCCTTAATATTTGATATCTTGCCATTACTATTAATATTGCAACAAATAAAAAGGTAAAGTAGTAATATAATAACAGAAATAGTGCGGTAGTAGTGGAGAATGAAAATAACGGTACGCTATTCTTGCTCAATGACTAACACAGTAGCTCGAGAAATTATTACGTCTGGCATCCGGACGTCCAGACTCCTTTGTATACAATGTGTATAAAATAGTGTGTACACTGTGTATAAACTATTTATACACAGTGTATACAAGGGCGTCCGGACGGTCCGGATGTCCCGACGTAATAATTTCTCCAGCAGCTTGGCGTCTTAACTTGCACTGCATCATGATATTAATAATGGCTGTTGAGAATTATGAGCCTCAATTTAAATCATCCATAGCTAAATAAATTTTTTTATACAAATTAGTTTAATTGATGATTTTGTTCTATTATTGAGAATTATGAGCCCTGTACATTGTTTTATCATTTTAATTATGTACTTAGTTAACCAAAAAAATTAATTAAGGCAATTAAAAATACAATGATATCAAAATCCTTATCACTTAACAATGATACATTTGGTGATTCAGTCAGCTTATGAACAAACATAACAAAAATACATATTTCTTCGCAAATTAATACAATAAATGGAATAGAGAGGCGACAATAACAAGTTTTTTTTCCTTTTTTAGTAATGCCTGGCTTCATCCTGTTTGCCTTCTAAAGATAAAACAATGTACAGGGGGTATAATTACGGAAATGTCCGGGGCTCATGAAGTGGGGAGGCGACGTAGAGAGGGCGTTCTGGTCATTGGAACAGGAGCCCTCGGTGCCTTTCCGCCATGGAAGCGGAGGAGAGCAAGTAATCCTTTTTCTGCTGCTTAAGCTGCTGTTCTTCTACGATTGAGCATTTGGCGCTTGGGATGCCTGAATTATATATATAGAATCCTTTTTTTTGTATTTTTTTTTATTAGGAGAATGATTTTTATGAAGGTATAATATATATATTTTTTCATTTTATTTTTTATATAATATGTTACATATTTATTTGTGTGTGTTTTTATCACACTCTTTGCGTTCAAAACGTATCATATAAACTTGGTTGTTCAATTTATATTATTTTATTTTGGTGTGAGAAATATTAATTTATATAGATCCGCCAATAATCCTTTTTTGTTTATTGTAGTTAGTTGTTTTGACTTTTAAATGATTTTTTTTTTCTGACAAAAAAATCAAACTAATTTGTCATCTATTTGAGTGGATGATTTAATTATTGTTGGAGCAAATTTTGAGTTAGATATTCTGATTTATATTTGTTCAATTGAATTTTAGTATTATTAAATTTATTTTAAAATAAATATAATGTTTGGAAAATATTTAGTCAAAATTTATGAATTTTATATTTGATTTAGTCTTCATTTGTGACTATTTTTTACTGTTTTTTAAAGTAATTTTTTAGTAAAAAATTTTTTTATTAAAAAAACTATTTTATAAAATAATAAAAAGCCATCTCAAATGAAGCCTTACATTAAGATTCTGCTTAATGTGGACTCTTAAGGCCTTTTTATTTTCAATTCTCCTTATCTTCATTGGCATTGTGCTTTAGCTTTTAACTTCTTATGTACAGAGTTTGCGTTTTCTTTTTCACTTGTAATGTTTATCTTGAAGTAAAAATATTTGATTTGCTGTGGAAAAAAATAGCTTATTAATTAAAATTTATATTATATTTATCTTAAGATAATTTAATTATTTTAAAATTTATTTTGAGTCAATATATTCTAATCTTTTTTCTTAATTTCAACTCCAAATTCAAAAATTGAACCTCATAAAATCAAATTCAAAATCCATTTAAGCTCATAAGTTTCGGTCGATCACTTCTATTCAATATTTTTAAAGAAATATTTTTTTTTAAGCAACGGGAAAATAAAATTAGATAAGAATATTATGATCAAATTTTAATAAAAATATATTTTAAAATATTTAATTTTATTTTAATAAAAATATAATATATAAACAGTTAATCCATTTTTATATTATTCTATTTTAAAATAAGTTCAAAATTCTAGAACAATTAATAAATTATGATATTTTAACATTAATGCAAAGATTTTGAATTTTATAATAATAAACTAATATATTTGTTGCGTGTTGGAACATTCATGGTGGTAGAGATATGTACGATTTAGCGTCCAAGTTTTGTATGAAAATCCAGCACACATAAAGATAAGAGAAAGAGGTCTAAGAGTCATAAGTGGCACCATAATTTTTATGTGGAAAACCCTTAAATGGAGAAACATCACGTGATCTTGCTTAGGTTATAGGGTCCACTAGTGTTTGTTGTTGATTACAAATCTTTTAACTAAAATGAGCTATTTTATGAATATTTTTTATAATTTTTTAAGTCCAAAAAATATTTATATAAATGATATATCATTAAAAAATTATCTTGATCTGGCACGAATCTCGAGGCAATTTCAGCTTGGAAGCTTCAAAAATTAAATCCGGGATCATCTGAACTATGATTTCAACAAACTTATAGTCGAACTGAGCGTCTCAGAAATACAAACCCAACGACACCAATTCAACTCAATCCGAGCCCAAATAGGTCTAAATCAAGGACCCGAAGCGCATTTGGAAGGTTCGATCCACAATTTGGATTACCAAACGGTTTCCAAACAGTACATGCTTATAGTCGAATCGAGCGGCTCGACGAGACAAATCCAACGACCCTAAGATCATCAAATTCTGATATCATTAAGACCTTCAAATGTCTGATAAACGGCCCATGATCAAAGGATTCAATATCGGCCGTCCATTCAAACCACTCCATATTTGCCCCTAATCTCTCATCTATTTATGGCTCATGCCATCCACAAAAAACTATAAATAGCCCCTCATTTCTCTTAAGAGGGGACCAAGCCAAAAGCAAGAGAAGAAGAAGAAAAGAAGAAGAGAAGAAGAAGAAGAGAGGAAACTCCTCCTCGACCATCGCCGGAATTCTGCCCTACGCCCGAATCACGCCGGAATTTTGTCCTACACCGGAATTCTGTTGCCCAACGCCTGAGCGAAGCGAGAATTCTTGCCAAGTAAAATCAGAACTCTGTTCTACACCAGAATTCTCTTAAACGACGCCGGAATTCTATCCGACCTCCGAAGGATGCCAACATTCCGCCTGATTTCTGAGTAACGCAGGAACGCTGTTTGACATTGTAACTGTCTAATCCTAAAGAGATTCATTGTAATCTAATCGTCCTAAGTTTTTAAGGATGATTCAATCTCTTGTATTCCAAGAAAACGCTAGTGGAACTTTTTCAACTGGGCGCGACCCCGTGGTTTTTTCCCTTTACAGGGTTTTCCACGTACAAATACTGGTGTTCTTTTATTTTCTGTTTGTGTGCCGAATATCCGTTCAACTCTAAGACGCAAATTTTATAAATTCTATCGTCGCGTATATTCGAGTCAGCAACAGTTTGGCGCCGTCTGTGGGAAACACTACCCCATAATTACAAGTATTGCCTCGATGACCAACAGGCATAGCAATCGTCTCGTAGGAGCCTCCCGCTCCCACTCTCATCAATCCAGAAACCATTCTATAAATCATGGACGTCAAGTTTCTGCCTCCTTTTATCCTGGGGGGCAACATGTTGCTGGAGAAGGAACCTCAGGACCATCTTTGGAGGAGCGAATCCGAAAGATGGAAGAATCTCAGAACGAGATCCTTCAACTCCTCCGACAAGAGACTCGTCAACCAGCATTAGCCCGACGGGAGGAAATTCTTTTCCCTCGAGATCCTCCACGGGTCGAAGATGTTCAACTCGAACATCTTCAAGCAGAGATTCCTTTTCCTCCACCAATAAGACACCCGTCATCACAGCCAGATAATGAACTTACTGACACAGCAAGTTCTACTCATCCTTCACATACAGGTCGGCAACCTCGCATTCCTTTGGACCTCCCTGCTGAGTTAGACTAACCACACGTTGCTGAGCTCCCTCGCAACGTTCTGCGCTATGAATTACGGAGATTAGTACGAGAAGAATTTCCTGGAGGAGGTACAAGACAAAATCTTCGACGGTGGAATCTACAAGAGTCATCACCTCTAACAGAAGTTATTCTCCAACATCCCATTCCGATTGGATTCAAACTACAAAGCATCGAATCCTACGATGGGACATCTGACCCATATGAGCATATCGATCATTATCGAACAATTATGCATATTCAGCGAGCTTCGGATGCACTTCTATGTCAGGTTTTTCCTGCTACCCTCAAGGGACAAGTGCGAACTTGGTTCTATTCGCTTCCGTCTGGAACGATCCCTTCATTCGATAAAATGGCTAAAGTGTTCGTGGAACAGTTTGTAGCAAATCGAAGAATTGCTAAGGATTCCTCCCACATATCCGGAATCCGTCAAAATGAAGGAGAATCGTTGAAAGAGTATTTTCAGCGATTTTCTACTGAGGCTCGACAAATTCCGGGAGTAGATACTGAATTATTGAGAGGGGTCTTTCTTGGTGGCCTTCGTTCTGGCCCCTTCTATTCAGTTCTTATGCGAGATACGGTTCATTCATACGCCGACCTGATTCATCATGTGGAGGCACAAATCTCTACAGATGAAGCCATTAATGCTCACAGAAAGCAATTTGAGCAGACAAATGGGAAGCACAAAGGTGCTCCTGGGATGGATAAGTCTCCTTTACAACGGAAAAAGTAAGGAAAAAATAATCTACCTCCTAGGCCTCCATTGCCGCGACGGGAATCTCGACAGGAGAAGGAGTATACCCCACTCAACACATCTCGAGCAAATGTATTAATGGCCGTTCGAGATCAAGATACAATGAGATGGCCGCATCCTTTAAGGCCGAATACATGAAATCAAGATCAGTACTGTCACTTTCATCGTAGTCGTGGCCACACTACGGAAGCTTATAATCAACTCAAGGATGAGATTGAGAGACTTCTCCGCCAGGATTATCTCTGACAGTTTATTCGAGATCCACCTACCCGAGAGGAGTCTCGCCCCCATCCTACTGGGGGGCAAAATCAATAATAGCAGAGGCAACCACCGAATAATCGCCCAACAGTTGGAGAGATTGAGACCATCGCAGGAAGACCATTATTATCTGATCAGGTTTTTTTTGCTGTAGATGAATATCCAACACCAAAGAAAGCTCGTGTTGACCAGTCTATCACTTTTGATGATTCATACTTGGAGGGAGTAAAAACCCCTCATCAGGATCCGCTTGTGATTAATGCGGGGATAGGTGACCCATGTTATAATGTTAAAAGAATTTTGGTGGATAACGGTAGTTCTGTGGATGTGTTATTCTATTCAACTTTTCTAAATATGGGCCTCACCAGAGAAAAACTGCAGCTTGCTGCAGGTCCATTATACGGGTTTGATAATCGACTTGTACAGGCAGAAGGGACAATCAGTCTCCCAGTTGTGTTGGGAGAGTTTCCCCGACAGATTACTCATTCTATTCAATTTATTGTTGTAAATTCAGAATCAGCTTACAACGCCATCTTTGGAAGACCGCTCCAGTCCATTTTTGGGATCGTCGCTTCCATCCCTCATTTGAAGCTGAAATTTCTTACCCCAACTGGAGTAGGTGTGGTACGTGGAGATCAACAAATAGCACAACCCTGCTATCTTAGGTAGGTTCAACCACATCCAAAGGTGACGTTAAGTATCAAGGATTTTGATCTCCAAAACGAGGATATCCTTCAAAGGGCTTCTCCTGTAGAAGACCTCACTACAGTATCCTTATCACAAGAACACTCTTCAAGAACTGTACAGATTGGGTCTCTTCTTTCAGATGAAGAGAAGGAAAAATATATAGATTTTTTACGTAAGAATCATGATATTTTTGCATGGGGTCCGGCAGATATGCCCGGCATCAATCCTGAGGTAATCATGCACTCCCTTAAGGTTAACCCGACATGTAAGCCAGTAATCCAAAAGAAACGAAATTTTGGGCCAGATCGTCAACAAGCAATTGAGCAGGAGGTTGATAAGCTTTTGGAAGCTGGATTTATACGGGAAGTGCATTACCCTACTTGGTTGGCAAATGTCGTCATGGTGCGGAAGTCAAATGGGGCTTGGAGAATGTGTGTAGATTATACCGATCTAAATAAAGCCTGCCCAAAAGACAGTTTTCCACTTCCTCGTATTGACCAATTGGTCGATACCACTTTCGGACATCAGATGTTGAGCTTTATGGATGCCTATTCCGGTTATAATCAAATAAAAATGAACCCGGTTGATGAGGAGGCAATGGCTTTTCGCACAGATAAAGGGTTATACTACTACCGAGTGATGCCATTTGGTCTCAAAAATGCTGGGGCCACATATCAACATCTTATGAATAAGGTTTTCAAAGATCTTATTGGACGTTCTATGGAAGTATATGTTGATGATATGTTGGTAAAAAGTCTTGAGAAATCTCAACATATATCTGATTTAGAACAATATTTTCATTTACTACGATGCTACAATATGCGACTTAACCCTACTAAATATGCTTTTGGAGTCGCTTCTGGAAAGTTTTTGGGGTTTATGGTAACCCACCGAGGGATTGAGGCTAATCCTGAGAAAATCAAGGCACTAAGAGACATGGTGCCCCCGAGAACTATCAAGGAAGTTCAGAGATTGAATGGAAGAATTGCGGCATTATCTCGTTTCTTAGCATGCTCTGGAGATAAATATCTGCCCTTCTTCAAGGTACTTAGAGGCGCTCGTAACTCTGGGTTCCAATTGACGGATGAATGCCAAGAGGCCTTTGAGCAATTACGAAAGTATTTGGCATCCCCGCCACTACTTTCTAAACCAACACTGGGAGAGAGATTATATTTGTATTTGGCTGTTTCTGTCCAGGCCATTAGTTCGGTCTTGGTTCGTGAAGAAAATGCTGTATAAAGTCCTATCTATTATGTTAGCAAAATCTTATCTGAAACGGAAGGACGTTATACTTTAGCAGATAAAACAGCATTGACGTTAGTTTACTCTGTCAGGAAACTACGCCCTTACTTTCAAGCCCATTCAATTGGGGTTTATACAAATCTTCCACTGAAAAGCATTCTACAAAAGCCAGAAGCATCGGGTAAGCTCGTTAAATGGTCTGTAGAGCTGGGAGAATTTGATATCCACTACTTGCCTAGGCCCGATATTAAATCTCAAGCGCTAGCAGATTTCTTAGTTGAATACACCATTCCGGTGTTCGATGTTCAACCAAATGCTTCACCTTCTCCGCCAGGCTGGACATTGTATGTCGATGGAGCTTCTGGAAGTTCCGGGGCTGAAATTTTATTAATCTCTCCACAGAAAGTTACTCTTGAGTATGGGCTCCGACTTAAGTTCCCAGCGACAAACAATGTAGCAGAATACGAGGCTCTAATTACTGGATTGAGACTAGCAATTGACTGTGAGATTTAAAATTTAGTAATCCACACTGATTCACAGTTAGTCGCCTCTCAGGTTGAGGGGGAGTTTGAAATCCATAACCTGTAACTGGCGCAGTACTGCAACATTGTCAAATTGCTTCTAGCCCGTATAAAGAAGCATCAGATCATTCATATTCTATGAGAGAAGAATGCGCGAGCAGATTCTCTTTCAAAACTTGCTACAGTAACCACTGGAGATATCTTCAAGCGAAAGTGTATCAAGGAAATCCACTTTCCAAGTATCCAAGAACCATGGGTCATACAATCAATCGACGAATCAAGAGAAGCTTCTTGGATCGATCCCATATTATCTTTTTTACAATGTGGAATACTACCTGAAGACCCCATAGCAGCAACACGACTTCGGAGACAGGTGTCAAATTTCACTGTGATTGATAATGAGTTGTATAAACGCGCCTTCACCGGACCGTATCTCAAGTGTCTTCCGCCATCAGAAGCTGATTATGCACTCCGAGAAGTTCATTCAGGAGTATGCGGAGAACATTTGGGAGGAAGAGCATTATCTTACAAGATTATGAGACAAGGATTCTATTGGCCTACAATGAAACAGGACGCGCTTGAGTTTACTCAAAAGTGCAAAAATTGCCAATTGCATTCCAATCTCACCCATACGCCTGCATTGGAGCTTGCATCACTACAGAGCCACTGGCCTTTCGCTCAGTGGGGAATTGATATCATTGGACCTTTTTCCTATCGCCACGGGACAACAAAAATTCATTATCTTGGCAGTTAATTACTTCACCAAATGGGTAGAGGCAGAACCGTTGGCTAAGATTACTGAAGCAAATGCCAAACAATTCTTATGGAAGAATATAGTCTGTCGTTTTGGCATTCCTGCAAGAATTATCACAGATAACGGGACACAGTTTACTGGAAAAATCTTCACTTCTTTTTGTAAAGATTTTCATATTCATCTAGTCAACACAGCTGTCGCCCACCCTCAGGCAAATGGGCAAACAGAGGTCACAAATCGAACGATTTTAAAAGGACTCAAGACACGCCTAGGGAAGGCTGGGGGGCAATGGGCGGAAGAGCTCCCAAATGTCCTATGGGCTTATCGGACTACTGCCAGAACTCCTACAGGAGAAACCCCGTACAACCTCTGCTTTGGAACATAAGCAATTATACCAATTAATATTGGAGTTCCAAGCAATAGAGTTCAAACATTTGATTTCGATAATAACGAGGAGAAGCTCATAAAGAACTTAGATCTCCTTCCAGAAGTAAGAGATGTAGCCTCACTTAGGACCGCTGCATACCACCAAAGGGTTGCTCGTCACTATAATTGGAAAGTTAAACCTCGATCTATCTCAATCGGGGATTTGGTTTTACGCAGCCTCGAAGCAGCATGAAAGGGCCCTCAACGCAACAAGCTCTCTCCCCTCTGGGAGGGTCCCTATTTGGTAGCAGCTATGATCAAGCCCGATACCTTTAAATTGAAGGATGCTAATGAAAAAATGCTCCCTCAAACTTGAAATATTAGCAACATTTGTAAGTATTATCAATAGATATTGATAATACTAGTTATCTTGTGTTTGTTGTTTACTTCAAGCTATATTAACGATGTCCTTATACAGAGTTATTATGTTCAGACATCTCTTGTATGAGAACTGAGATAGAAGTATACTAGGGGATTATTGTATTGTCTTATCTCATACAATAATATGACGTTCACTTTGTTGTGCTACAGTCTTAAACTCTTTATTCATGATTCGAGAAATATACAATCTACATTGTATCTCAATCATTGGATGATTAATCCCAGGGGGATTTGATCTGACCTTTTTTATACAGATTAAAAATCATCAAGCAAAAGCTTTGATTAACAATCTCGAAAAGGTCAAGATATCCAAGGAGGATATCTCTCACAGTAACTCCGGTCACCAAAGACTATCAAATATTTCTCATTGAAATAAAATTAAACCGGTCTCATGTATATATGCCAGAAAGAAAAGAGCAATATCAATAATTTCTTTATAGATTACTGAACATAACATACATCATATGAAAGCATCCACAACAAACACATACACTTATCACTATAAAGAAAACAAGGTGATACAATCAACATCAAATACTCCTACAGGATATCAATATCATCCTCATCCTCCTCAAGGGAAAAGGCCTTCTGTAACTCGCTCTCTATTTCTTCACCACCAGAATCTGAAGAAGGGTCACCGGAGGCCTGGCTAGGTGTCAACCCATCAATCTCTGCGCCAGTCTTACGCTGCACTACACGCAAGCCCTTCATAAAACCTCGGATGAAGCCCTCTTCCATACAGTCTGCTTCCAAAGCCTTCACCTCCACGTCATAGATATGGTTACGAGCTTCTTGAATGTGATCTTCAACAATTATCTTGAAGGCGGCTGATTTCTTGAAATCATCTATAACGGTGGACGATAGCTGCTGAGTTTCCCTCTCTGATAGCATACTCTGGAGTCTCTTTTTCTCAACTACAAGGATCTCCTAATCTTTTATTTGCTGATTGATCGTCGTCTGTGCATCCACTAACTCAATATGTAGACAATCTATCTTTTGATTCTGTATGGAGGCTGAAGTCATCATATTAGCTAGCTCTGTCCTACACTCTGCTAGCTGCTGCTCCACCACTTGCATCTCCTTTAATTTGCCATCATGTTTCTTCTTATATTCGCCCTGAAGATATTTAATCTTCACAAATTCGTCATTCCAGTCATTCAGGGCCTTGGTCATTTGTGCCGACTGAAGCAATAAAAATAACTTTTATAAGGGAAATATTTTATGAAAAAGAACAAAAAGAAGAAGGAGAAGCAAAAAGGGGAATTTACCAATTCCTCAGTACGTCGACGGCCAACGCATTGATGTTTCAAAACATCCTCGGGAATGTATGATTTGGATGGAGAAATATGGGGATCTTTACTAGTAACTTCTAAAACCTCCTCCACCCTTTTCTTCTTGACAGTCTGCACATTATCCTCACTTACTGGTCATTTAGGAGGAATTTTTGAAGATTGAATAGCAGCTTCTGAAACTTTCACTAACTTCTTTAACATCTGAGCATGTGATCTCCCTGCTTGAGTAGATAGCCCCACTTTGAATAAATACTCTTCATCTATGTATCTGCTCAAATAACGAACCTCATAATGAAGAGTATCGATATCAGAGAATTTGAGTATCTTCAATAATTCTTCAGCTCCAATATGTAGGGAAATTGGTAGCTCCCTCAATTTCCCCCACTTTTCCAGGAGATTCCAGTCATTTTTCACATAAAAGAAGTCACTGATCCAATTTTTTGACGGATCCCGAGTACGGATATCCAACCATTTGGATCTGAAAGAAATGTGACCTTGTGTATCACCAATCAGACGACCCATTCGAGCAAGACAATCAGGAGATAACACTGCTCCACGGTCTCGAAAGAGTACAATCAACCCCATGATAATTGACATAGCTCGATAAGATAGTTGAGCTACACTCACCCCACAAATCGTCAAAATGTCATTCAATTCAGGAGATGGTGGAAACCTTAAACCTGCTCATAAACTGAATTCGTAGACTGTCACAAATCTGGTAGGAGGAGAACAAGCCCGATCAAACCTTGCCGGCACTTTCACCACCATATCATTAGGAAAATAATATTTTTTCCTAAAAGCAAGCAACGCGTCGCCAGTAACAGTGGAGACAACGTCATCCGTTTTTGTCGCTTTGTAAGTCTTCTTTACTCCTTCACGTCGAGCAACAAAGCGATCGCCTTTTGTCGAAGGATTTTTTGTGAATGTTGGATCACCCATGTCAACTTCTGCACCAAAATGAATCGCTGACTTCGAGTAGGGAAAATCACCTACAAGCAATAGCAGAAAGAGGAGGGGCGTTGAGTCAAGTAAGGAAAATCACCTACTTAAAAACAACGAAAAGCCTCAACTTTCAGAAAGCCAGAAGGAAAAGAAGAGAAGGTGCGAGTTCCCCTAAGGCCCTGGAGGGGTATTTATAGCTGTTTTGGGGAAGAAAAGAACATTCCGGAATGTTAAATAATTTTCCAGATTTTTAAAAAAAATTTTGGAATTTTTCTGATTTTTTCAGAATTTTTCAAATTTTTTCGGAATTATTTCGAATTAAAAAATTATAAAATAAAAAATAAAAAAATTTTATTAAATCGGCAGTTTGTAAAACTGCCAGCGGCAACAGCCGCATCCGCCCGCAGGCGGTTCCACGCGCGGAACCGTGCGGGTCGGGCGGCCTGGCCGCGCGGGCCAGGCAAGCCCAGGCGGGCCGCGGAGCGGGTCGTCGCAGCGGGCCAAGCGGGCCAGGCAGGCCGCGGGCCGGTCTCGCGCGAGATGCCAGGCGTGGTTGCGGTGCCGGCGGCAGCCGACCTGCCAGTTCGGCTGCCCACACAAATCCGAGCCCAAATTTTAGCCCGGACAGGTCAAATTGGATGTTTTTTGGGTCCCCGGACACGTTTTTCGACGTTCCGGACTCAATTTTGATGGTTTCGGAGCTCAACGAGGCCTCTACAATCAAGTTTGAGCAAACTCATATCTTTTGGAATACAATTTTTTGCGATTCAACCATTGTAAAGTGTCGGAACAAATATTTTTGGACTCGTGGAGCTTTGATGTCCAAAAATAGGAGGGCACCTGATATATCATGAAAAAATTATCTTGATCCGGCACGAATCTCAAGGCAATTTTAGCTTGGAAGCTTCAAAAATTAAATTCGGGATCATCTGAACTCCGATTTCAACAAACTTATAGTCGAACTGAGCGTCTCAGAAATACGAACCCAACGACACCAAATTCAACTCAATCCGAGCCCAAATAGGTCCAAATCAAGGACCCGAAGCGCATTTGGAAGGTTCGATCCACAATTTGGATTACCAAACGGTTTCCAAACAGTACATGCTTATAGTCGAATTGAGCGGCTCGACGAGAAGAATCCAACGACCCTAAGATCATCAAATTCTGATATTATTAAGACCTTTAAATGTCTGATAAATGGTCCGCGATCAAATGATTCAATATCGACCGTCCATTCAAACCACTCCATATTTGCCCATGATCTCTCATCTATTTACGGCTCATGCCATCCACAAAAAACTATAAATAGCCCCTCATTTCTCTTAAGAGGGGACCAAGCCAAAAGCAAGAGAAGAAGAAGAAAAGAAGAAGAGAAGAAGAAGAAGAGAGGAAACTCCTCCTCAACCATCGCCGGAATTCTGTCCTACGCCCGAATCATGCCGGAATTTTGTCCTACACCGGAATTCTATTGCCCAACGCCTGAGCGAAGCCAGAATTCTTGCCAAGTAAAATCAGAACTCTGTTCTACACCGGAATTCTCTTAAACGATGCCAGAATTCTATCCGACCTCCGGAGGACGCCAACATTCCGCCTGATTTCTGAGTAATGCAGGAACGCTGTTTGACATTGTAACTGTCTAATCCTAAAGAGATCCATTGTAATCTAATCGTCCTAAGTTTTTAAGTACGATTCAATCTCTTATATTCCAAGAAAACGCTAGTGAAACTTTTTCAACTGGGCGCGGCCCCGTGGTTTTTTTTCATTTACAGGGTTTTCCATGTACAAATACTGGTGTTCTTTTATTTTCTGTTTGTGTGCCGAATATCCGTTCAACGCTAAGATGCAAATTTTCTAAATTCTATCATCGCGTATATTCGAGTCCGCAACAATAAATTATATACTGAAAAATTAAATAAATTATATAATTATATCTATATTATATTATTATTTTATTATAAAATATTTATTACCATTAAAAGAAATCCATTTTCTCATTGTGATTCATTTAACAAAGAGATGTAAGGAGAAAATAGAAAGAAATATAGGAGAGAGAAGAAAGAAGGTTGGGTTTGGAGGTCGTGGAGCGATTTTCGTTAGTCGGTCCTATTGTAAAATTTGCTCGTCTCATTGTAAGGAACCATCATCCCATTTCTGATTTTAATAATTTGGTGTTTTTGAAATGTTTTGATCAAATTTCTCATTGTAAGGATAATTTTTTATTGATAAAACTTTCACCACGTAACTTTTTATATATTATAGAGATTAAGATTATAAATATTTTGAGTATTTATTTAATATTTTTGCCAAGTGATTTAAAAAATAATAATTTTTATCAATTTAAAATTTTATTTTGACATCTAAAAATAGTACTTTTTGTTTTGTTACAGCTTCAAAATATTATTATATACAATCTCTGATAATTTGATTAATTTTTGAAAATATATGTTTATGCTCATTAGGGTTTTCTCTTGCCTCCCATTAGGACACTTTGATACTTTCTGAATTTAGCCCAATTATGTTTTATTTATTGCAATGCATTAAAAATAAATGTGGATATATGATTGAGTAATTATTGGTCGTTATTACTGTTATATATAGTTCTATGATAATAATATATGTATGTTAAAGACAAGTAATTAAAATTGGTTGACCTGTTGGTTGGAAATTGATTGATCTGTACATGATGGTATGTGGACTGACGAGATTTTCTTTAAATACTATGGTTGAGTGTTATCTTTTATTGATACAATGATACAACGAAATAATAATTAGGAGGTATAAGGAGTTAATACTATACCGACAGGCAAAGAGTGAAGACTCTATTTACTGAGCCAATGATTATCAATTACTGATTATTGAAAAATACCTTAATAGTCAAAACTTCTTACTTATTTAGTGTTGATATATCATAAAAAAACTATCTTTATCGAGCACTAATCTCGAGGAAAAATCAAAGTTGGAAACTTTCGAAATTAAAATTAGGACCATCCGAACTCCAATTTAGTAAACTTATAGTCAAATTGAGCGTCTCGGAATTACGAACCCAACGACACCAAAGTCGATTCAATCCAAGTCCAAATGGGTCTAAATCAAGGACCCGAAGCACTATTGGAAGGTTCAAACAGTATTTTGGATTACCAAATGGTTTTCAAACGTGACACACTTATAGTCGAATCGAGCGGCTCGACGAGACAAATCCAATGAGCTTAAGATCACTAAATTCTAATATCATTAAGACATTTAAATACCCAGTAAACGATCCACAGTCAATGGAGTCAACATCTGCCATCCATCCAAACCACTCCCTATTTACCCTTGATTTTCCTTCTATTTACGGGCCATGCCACTCTAGGAAATCTATAAATAGAACCCCCCTTTCCTCTTGAAAAAGGATCCATAAGCCTAAGAAAATAAGAGAGAGATTGGAGATCACTCTTGCCTCCTTGCCTCCTCGACTACCGCTCGGAGTTTCTCCGGACCATCACCTGATGTTGTTGTTCCGCCGGACCACCACCTGGGGCCGTTATTCTGTCGGACCACCACCTGACATCGTTGTTCCGCCGGACCACCACCTGATGCTGGAGTTCCACCGAACCACCACCTGACGCCGTTGTTCCACCGGACCACCACCTGATGCTGGAGTTCCGCCGGACCACCACCTATCTCCCGAAGTTTCATCGGACCACCACTTATCGCCTGGAGTTTCGTTGGACCATCACCTGCCACCCAGAGTTCTACCGGACCACCACCTGACACTGTTGTTCCTCCGAGACCACCACTTGATGCCCGGAGTTCCGTCGGACCACCACCTGATGCTGGAGTTCCACCGGACCACTACCTGACACTATTTTTTTGCTGGACCACCACCTGACGCTGTTGTTCCACCGGACCACCACTTGTTGCCCAGAGTTTCGTCGGACCACCACGTGATGCCTTTATTTGGCCAAACCACCACCTGATGCCTGGAGTTCCATTAGACCACGACTTGACGCCTGGAGTTTCGTCGAACCACTGCCTGACGCCCGGAGTTCCACCGGACCGCCACCTGACGCCCAGAGTTCCGTCAAATCACCACTTAAAGCCCAGAGTTCTACCGGACCACCGACGAATGCCAGAGTTCTACCAACTGATGCCCGAACTTCCAAGTGACACCTGACTTTCATCCCCATATGGCACTACCCATATGGCACTAGACTACAACCATACGGTTAACATTTGTAATCTGATCACCCTCAAGTACGAGTCAACCTGCTGTACTCAACGTAAATTCTAGTGGAATCATTTTCAACTGGGCTAGGCTCCATAATTTTTCCCCTTTTCAGAGTTTTCCATGTAAAAATTTTATGTTCTCTATGTGTGAGCTGGATATCTGTGCAATGCTAAGATGTAGAATTAAAACTCTATCGCGGTGTATATTCTAGCCCGCAATAAGTGTCACTACTGAAATACATATTACAGATTCATTGTCAATGCACAGCTTTACTGATACTGTATTGATTTACTATTATTTTATTATTTTGCTACTACGACCATTGAATTTATTGGTACTGAAACCAAATTATTACTGATGCCACTACTGATTTATTGTTATTATTACTCTTATTGATTCAATATAATAATAGTGAGCATGTGACATACTGATAACATGATATACAGAGTATGTGATTAAGATACTGATTTGATACTGATATAAAATAATTGGATAGAATATGTACACCATTATAAGATTTTACTACTTTGATATGATTCCGACTGTCTTTACCGATGCTTTGATTTTACCACTTTATATGATTTATTTATTGATTTATAATATTGATATGACGACTACTTTATCAATTTAACACTCGTACTGATTTACTAATTTTTCCACTGTATTTTATTAGCTTATATATCGTACTATTTTATTATTTATAGATTATACTGCTACTACATATGAGTTTTACTATTTCTATAGTAATTCTTAATCATATGATTGTTACTATTATAAATTGACTAACTACATGCATACTAATTTTTTTATCATGATTTGAATTCAGTTATAAAATTTTAGTGACCTACTAGGCTGTTTAGCTCATTATATGTGGCTTAAATAATTTTAGATTAGGAAAGAGGTTCAAGAGTGTGAAACTGGTCATGATTCCTCATGTTCTATTTCTTTTTATTTTAGTTATTCTTTTATACTTATGACTGAAATGATATATTGTATTTATATGATTTATGAGTATTTTATATGATTTTGAAGAAATAAATAGATATACATTTGGATATTTTGATCAACAAAAGTTTCTTTTGTTGATATTTGATTTTATTATTGATAAAAATAATTAGGTAAATCTGATTGTTATATATTAAAAGATAAAATAATAATTTTTCTAAATTAGATTCTGGGCATCATAGTTCTCTTTATAGCTCTATTTCTCCTCCTTGCATCTCCTCATGTGAAGAATGAAGGCATATTTATAGGTTTTTTAGAGTGGCATGCTATGTAAATATAGAGAAAATTTAGGGCAAAGTCGGAGAGCTTCATCAAACGCTTTGTATTGATTCCTTTGAATATATAGCTTTTGTCAAGCATTTAAATGCCTTCATGATGTCAGAATAAAGTGATCATGAGCTCGTTGGATTTGCCTCATCGAGCTACTCAATTCAAGTATAAGCATTTCATAGTTGGAGATTATTTGGTTACCCAATTAATGCTTTGAAGCTTTCAAATATGCTTTAGTACCTTGGTTTCAGAATATTTAGACTCGGATTGGGCTGATTTTGGTATCATTGGGCTCGTCTTATACAGAATTTGATTATAAGGTTACTGAGATTAGAGTTTGGATCGTTTCAAATTTAATTTTAAAAGTTTTCAGTTCAAATATGCCTCAAGATTAGTGCCGATCAAGATAATTTTTGGTGACGTATCAAAACTATATTATAGGAAAAACGTTAATTTCCGACAAAATTTACAGTGGAAATATATCCGTTAGAAATTCTAGCAAATTTCTGGTGGAATATTTCCGACAAATTTTTTGATGAGATTTTTGATGAATTTAATTTTTTTTTAAAAATAATTATAATAATATTTATAATTATTTATTTTGTAAATTTAAATTAAGTAATTCAATAACTTATTATCAAATTAAATATAGTTAAACTAAAATAAATAAATAGTTAAATAATTATTTATCAACTTATTAATAATTATAAATAGTTAAATAAATAACTTATTATCAAATTAAATTAATTAAAATAAATATTGTTAATCAACAGTCTGGAAGAGATCCAGCTGGTGCGAAGTCATTTGACAGAAGATCCAGCGATAGTCAGCAGACAGGCAAAAGTCTGATGGTGGTTAAGGGTTAGGATGAGGATAGACGGCGACGGTCTGTGGCCGGGAAGAGATCTGACGGCTGCTAAAGAACATGTGAAAGTTCGACGACGATCGGGTGTCACGAGGAGATCTGGCGGTGGCCAACAAATAGGTGGAAGTCTGATGACAGTCGGTGGTTTGGACGAGATCTGGCAATGATGCTGGCTAGAGAATGCAAGAGAGTCACCCCCCATCAACCGCTGAAAGAAGGAAAAGCTTCATATCAAGAAATATATATCTCTGATGGAATGGTTCCCATTTCTACCATTATCGCTTCTTCTTTGGTATTCTTTAATTTGTAGTGAGTTAGTTGTGTCTCATGAACGCAAACGTTAATGAGTATAATGTAATTATTCAAAAGATACGAACCTTCTTGGAACAAGAATCATACGACACATGGAGATGGAGTTGAGTGAATCAGGTCATCAACTCATCATCGGAGGTGGTAATAATTCTTAGTTTGCTGCATATGCATGGATCGATGCATGGCTTAGGGTGGAGGTTATAATTAAGCTCTCTCTTGGACTTCGAAGAAGATAAAAGAAATTTACTTAATTGTCATCTATCTGCATAGAATATATGATGAAGCTTGGCTTTTCTCGTGGGGAAGCTGGCAACGGGACCGTTTTGAGTGTAAAACAAGGCTATGTTTTCTCCTAAACCCTAAACTTAGAATAAAACCCATAATCCTCCTTCTGATGTTACCTCAAATTATTTAGTGGCATGCTTAGAAGTTGTGTTGTAATTTTCATAAACGAAATGACATGCAAAAATTGTAAGACCGTAAATTGTTTCAAAAAGTTTTAGTTGATTGACACGGTTTATCAATTAAATTTAGTTTTATAAAGGTAAATTAATGCTTCGTTTGGGACAGTTTTTTTGTTGCTTCTTAAAGCGGCTTTTGAGGACAAAAATTAAAATTTTTACGCTAGAAAGCTAATTTAAGTAGCAACAAGAAAGCCGTTCCAAACGACACCTAAGGCTTCATTTGAGACGACTTTTTTATTGCTTCTTAAAACAAAGTTTTAGTACAAAAATTAAAATTTTTCACTAAAACTTTGTTTTAAAAAGTAATAAAAAAGTCGTCCCCAACGAAGCCTAAGTCTATTTATTTATTTGCATTGCCAATAAATCAGACTTTAGCAACATTTTTTTGACCTACTGCAGCGATTTAAACACATACTAAATTATTTGCAGCAGTTTAAGAACCGCTGTAAATCTATTGTATTTGTGTTCGTTAAAATAGCTTTTGCAGCCATTTTATGAGCGTTACTGTAGGAAGGCTTTAGCAGCGATTTTAGCAGGGGTTAAAATAGCGGCTAAAAGTAGGGGTGCAAACGAGTCGAGTCGAGCTCGAGCCAGGGGGTGTTCGAATCGAGCTTCACTATCAAATACCGAGCTCGAGCTCGACTCGTCTCACGAAACGAGTCGAGTCGAGTGACTCGTCGAGCCCCTTTCTGTCTCCGCCGTGGACAGCTACGTCGATCGTTGTCCCATCAAGCACCGTCGAACTCGAAGTCGCAAGCACCGAACACTTCGTCGATGGAGGTTGCTCTGAACACTCCCTCATCCTGTCAAGCTCTGTCGAAGCCGCAAGCTACGTCGTCCATGGAAAGCTACGCCGTCACGTCCGAACACTCCGTCGACGGAGGTTGCTCTGAACACTCCCTCGTCTTGTCAAGCTCCCTCGAAGCCGCAAGCTATGTCGTCCGCGGAAAGCTACGTCGTCCCGTCAAGCTCCGTCGACCGTCGTCCCGTTAAGCTCCGTCAAAGCCGTCAAGCTCTGAACATTCCGCTCCCGCCTGCGATTCTGCGAATCCCGCTCCCGCCTACGAAATGATTCCCGAAATCCAAATCCCGCTCCCGCTTGCGAATCCCACTCTCGCCTTCTCTTACGCGAGCTACTCGACGAGTTCTTGAGCCGAGCTGCCAAGTTTTCAACTCGGGCCTGTTAAGTCGTCGAGCTCGAAAGTGTGTTCGAGCTCGACTCGTGAGCTCGATGCTGGATAAGCTCGACTCGTCGAGCCCGTTAACAAGTCGAGCCCGAGCCGGCTTGACTCGTTTGCACCCCTAACTAAAAGTTAGCACATGCGAAGAAAATATAATGCCAAAAACTAAATTTTGTGATCAAATTGCAACAGAAATTAAGAATATTAAGAATTAGTATTGTTCTTATAGCACAATCATACAAATATTAACAAAAAAAACAAATATTAACAAACAAAACAATATTGTTCTTATCAACACAAGAACCATCATTTTCAACACAAGCATTTCAATCTAAATGAACAACGCGCTACAGATAAAAAAAGTAATGCATAAAATGAGCTATTCATGAGTACATGTGATGCAGGACAGTGCTGGGCCTGAACAGCCTGAGTTATGCAGTGCTTGAACTGCTAGAATTTTGTAGCAGAGTTTGGTGTACGGCCTGTTTGATTTATCACCTCAAGCTAAATCAGTAGACTAGCAAACAGAACTTAAATACATGCCATTTGCACAAGATTGCTTCTTATAAACCCAAACCCACATATACATAAAAAATTTTATAAAAAATCCCCCAAGGACAACCTGACTCCCTAAAAATTTCAACTGCTGTGCAGCATTTTGTCACCTGATTTACAATTTTTTTTTGGGAAAATTGGGGGCAGAAGCCCGTATATTAAATCAAAAATGTTACAAGAACCAAAAAACAGAGGAAAATACAAGTAAAATACCTTCTATACCTCCCCAATGAAAGGAAAATAACAAACTAAAAAGAATGAAGAAGAAGAGGATGAAACCCAGGGACTCAGGAAAATAGGACTACATAACGAACATCAATTCACCTATCAGAACAAACCCACCAAAAAACCAGCAGAAGGGGTACCGGTTGCAACCAAGAGGGCCATCACAGTACCCACGAAAATAGGGGCAAAAACGAGGGCTTGGTTGCAATGAGCCAACCAAGAAGTGGGGTCGTAGTAGTCCTTGCTCATCATAGTCCCAAAAATATTAAAGCTGCATTGAAGAGGGCAGATTGAATCCATACAAGCAGCAACCAAAATTCAAAACCAGCCGAAGCCAAAAACCAAAATGAGTATCAGAAAACCCAGGTGCTCAAAACAGCCCCCAAAAACCAGAGAAGGAACGTCACAGAGGAGCATCCAGGACCAAAGAGGTAAGACATCCAACCGGGGATACAGATCAGCCCAGAATTCCATGAAAAGTCTCCAGAAGCTGCTCCCTATTTTTCCAGTTAAATGTTTTTGCACGAATAGCATGAATGATACTCTCCTTTAATACATCCGGGCTGACCCAAGAGTTAGTAAACCTTCTAGTGTTACGCTCTTTCCAGATATAGTAGATAATGCAAGATAGGGTAAGATAGCAAAAAGACTTTTCTCCTCTGCCATATTTTTGATAGTTCCCAACACAATCATAAACTTGCAAAAGATTCGGCCTTAAATAGAACTTTTTTGTAAACGACAGTATACTAGAGAGAACAGAAAATGAATAATCACACTCAAAGAACAAATGGTTATGCGATTCCAAATTACCAAGGCAGAAGGGGCAATCAGGTCCAGCAGGAATCCCCCTCTTAATGAGATTATCTGCCGTTTTTAATTTCTTTTTCACAGCCATCCATGCATAACAGGCATAACGAAGGGCAAATCTTTTATGCCAAATGTAATTAGCCCAGTCCATATCCTCCAAGTGCGAATGAAAAAGGGAATTAAAAAGCTTAGGGGAAGGATCAGGGGTACCCTCCCAAGTAATGACTGGTTGCTCCTCAATAACAGTATCCAAAATAGAATTTTTAACATCAACAGGTAAATAATCAGGAAGAGCCCAATTACCATTCCAAATGAATTCAAAAACCAACTTATGCGAGAGCCTAGGGGAGTTGTAGAAGGAAGCAACGTTAGACCCCCTGCACCAAGGATCCCAAAGGAAGGAAAGGTTGCTATTACAGTTAACTCTAAGACAAATAGAGCTGAGGATAGAGCTAGCAGTGTGGCAGATAAGTTTCCAAAATTTAGAAGCCACACTAGGGGAGGGCTTCCAAGGAGATTCAAACTTGATTTTAAACCAACGGCCGATCATGGAATTGTTATTGAACATCCTAAAAATGAAGGAGCATGCCATGTTGTGATAAAGAGCATCAAAAGAAGGTAGACCCAAACCTCCTTTACATTTCGGCATAACCACAGCATTCCAAGAAATGAGGTGAAGCTTTTTGTCCTTGATATTCCCAAAGAAAAGGAACTTAGAGCAGAGTTTAGTGATGATTTTACGACAGCCTTTAGGAATAATAGCCCCCCTTATCCAATAGGCAATTGTGTTGGCAATGGTGAATTTAATGTATTGAACTCTGCCTGCAAAAGAGAGAAACTTGACTTTCCAACCCTCAAGTAGAGCCGAAATTCGGCTCAGAAGGGGTTGGAAGTGAGTGAAATTTAATCTTCCAACAGTAACAGGGAGCCCCAAGTAAGTGAGGAAGCCCTCAATATGAGAAATCCCAAGGGCTGAAGAGATCTCCTCCTTGTTATTAACATTGGAGGAGAAAATAATAGAGCTTTTTTCAGGATTGATGTGAAGTCCAGAAGCCTCAGCAAAAATATATAAGGAGTTGTTCAAGCAGCTAGCATTATCCAAAGAGGCCGGGCCAAACACAAGCAGATCATCAGCATACATAAGGTGGTTAAGAGGGAAGTTAATATGCTGAAGCCCCAAAAAGGTGGGGGAATCCCCATTATGCAGACAAGAAGAGAGAGCGTCCATGGCAATGCAGAAAAGGAGGGGTGAAAGGGGGCAGCCTTGACGAAGGCCAGAAGATGAGTTAAAAAACCCTTCCAAGGAACCATTCAAGCAAATAGAGAAATGCACCTCATCAATGCAACCCCTAATCCAATTAATGAATAAATCCGGGAAGCCTTTTTGCTTCAGTCTGTTAATTAAGAAAACCCTCGATACCGAGTCGAATGCTTTCCTAATGTCAAGCTTAGCACAGAAAAGTTTATGTGGGCCTTTGAAGTCTTTGAGAATTTCAGAAGCTAAGATGATGTTGTCCGTGGAACATCTTTTGGAAATGAAACCAGATTGGCTCTCATGTATAATATGGGGAAGGATAGGCTTCAATCTAATAGCAATGATCTTAGCCACAATTTTATAAAATACATTACATAAGGAGATCGGTCTAAAGTCAGAGATAGTGGAGGAGTGAGTGCCCTTAGGGATAAGGGTAATAGCAGTAGCTTTGGCGGCTCTAGGCATATGGCAAACGGCAAAGAAATGTTTAACAGCCTTACATAATTGAAAGCCCGTGATATGCCAAGTGTGTTGGTAGAAAGCAAAAGAGAAACCATCAGGCCCCGGGGAGGAGGAGGCAGCACCCGCAAACACCACCTTTTTAATCTCAGCATTAGAAATTGGAGAAACCAGATCATCCAGCAAATGAGAAGGAACCAAATTACCAACAGGAATGGAGTAGGAGCCTTCCATGCTAGGAGTAGGGGCATTATACAGAGCTTTAAAGTGATCAATCAAGGCCCTAGCCATGTCTTTGTGGGTCGAATGATGCCCAGAAGGAGAGGAGATTTCTTTGATGGTGTTCCTGTTTTTTCTTGATCTAATCCTGGCATAAAGAAAAGCAAGGTCGTCTTCCCCCTGAGAAAGCCAATGAGCCTTAGCTCTTTGAGATATCCAAGAAGTCCAAGCCGCCTGTAAACCTGCCAACTTATCATTTGCATTTTTAAGAGCCAAGTTAAGGTCTTGATTTAAAGGGTCCCTTTGAATATCCAAGATGCATTGAAACTGAGCATTTTTGGTTTCCAGGATGCTATTTGAAATGAAATCAGAGGAGTTCCAATTCTTACCACGAAGGGCATTCTTAAGGTTTCTCAATTTGTTGTAAAAATCAGCAATAGGACTAGCAGAGCTAGGCCTGTCAAAAGCTAAAAGAATTTCCTCCCAGAAACCGTCCATCTTAGTCCAGAATTCTTTAAACATAAACCTAGAGAAGGTTCTATGAACCTGAGAAGCCAACAGGATCAATGGGGAGTGATCCGAACCAGAGGGAGGTTCAATCTTGTAATAAGCATTCTGGAAGAGGTCTAAAAAAGCAGTATTGACAAGAGCCCTGTCAAGCTTAATATGGATGGGTTGATCAATCCTTTGATTAAACCAGGTAAAATAAAGCCCCACAGAAGCAAGATCTTGAAGACCAGAGTCAAACATAAAACTATTAAGTTCCCCCAGTCACCTGATTTACAATTGTAACTAAAGAACAAACCAACCAAAAGGAATGAGTGCAGGAAATCTGCAACAGTAAACATTCAAAAAGCCAAAAAGTCAGGACTCAAAAAAATTTAACAAGCACATTTAGATAATTGAGCTGGCGTATGGTTCCCTGGTTGCCATAAGGCCGTCCAAGAGGAGCAGGTCTGGGAATTGAGGGAATGTCATCATCATCCATGGCAAAATAAAATCCCACCAGACCATGAAAAGCATCATGAAATGAATCTAGCAGCAGCCAAAAATTCGCAAACCAGTAAAAGACAACAAGCTCAAGAAAACGATTTATACCAATACTTCGAACCCTAAAACAAATCTTAAACCCTTAAAAATATATTTGTAGAATTTATTTAGTGAAAAATACAACAAATATTTCACACGATGAAAAAGTACTTCAACGCTCGCAACAAAATATGGACCTTAGGCATGACTTCTGCAACGAAAGTGATGAGCAAACGAAGAAGTTTCGGACGACAAAGATGAACAACACTGAGACAACGAAAACCAAACAACCTCGAACTTGAATTTCGGATAGTGGCCCGCGGTTGCCTTTTCGGTAAAAAGTGACTATTCGCGTCCGATCTGGGTCGGGTCGTCGGACAGCGCGGTAAATGAGAAAGCACGTGCTAAATTTTGGCTTTTCAACGGGTCGGGTGGTCGGGTCATCGTGGCGTCATTGTATTGGCGTCCGGATGCAGAGCTACATCCGATGTCTGCACCGAATAATTTCTCCAAAAAGAGACATATGAATCTTCATCATCAGAATTGGGCAACAGTAGTAATCCGAATAGCAGAATAACACATTAACAATGCTCCCAAAAACACATCACCAAAAGAAGAACACATAAACAAAGCTCCGGCTCATCCAGCAAGTCCAAAATCTAAATCAGATTTGACCTCATAAGAAAGTTACCATAAGCTTCACATAATTACTTCTCATAAACCATTCACCAAGAAATTCAAACATATATGCAACCAATTCTATTTCTTCTTCCAGCTGTCTAAAAAAGCACCATCCAAACGGCTAAGCCTAAATTGAAATAAAATAAATAATATGTGATGTCATTGAACTTATTTTTGAAGAATTATTCTTGTATCTTTTAATATACAACAATCAGAACTATCTATTTTTTTATTAATATAAATATCAACAAAAATAAACTTATCGATTAAAACATCAATATATACATCTGTATTTATTTCCCAAAAAATCATGTATACTACCCAGGATTTATAAAATTATGACATTTTTTTAATACTGATTTTTTTTTTGGGGGGAAACCCTCGGTGGGGCCTTCGTGTTAATTCAAAATAAGGGTTACAAGGTCCTTAAAAGGAACCTCCAGCTCACTAATGCTCAAAAGAGCTACAAAATAATTCAAAATAAAACCTACGAGCCGGTGGTTCCTAATTCTAAGAGTACAAAAACAATCTAGCAACATTTTAGGGCAGTAACCTAAAAGCACCCCAAAAAAAGATGATCCCAATGAAAAAATTCAGCACAAACTTCCTCGATCCGACGACATTCGAAGGAGCTACCATGTAGGAATCATCCTCAAAAAAGAACCGAGCCCAAGAACAAAACCTCGATTCAACACCCTGCAAAAAAGACACACTACCAAGCCAAAAATGAAAAGAAACAGAGCTTAAAATGAAAGAAACCAAAATTAAAATGATAACCACTACGTAGCTGCAAATAAAATTCCACCTCCTAGCTGAACAACCAGTACCAGTTACATCAAATCTAAAACTAGTAATGGTTAATACCATTGAGAAGAAACAAAAGCTACCACAAGTCTCCTGAAGCCTCATTGAGGGGAGTCTGCTAAAAGAAGCCAAAGCAAAGGAAAGAATAAAACCAAGATCAGTCACCCAAATAGAGCTACCAGGATTAATGGTCCAGTCGCGGTAGATACCCAGGAAGCTCCCAACAAAAACAGAGAAATAGGTAGAATACAAAAACACAGAACCAACGGAGTTAACATCCTTCATGCTATAAAAGATCTCCTTAACTTGCCCACCATGCAAGACCTTATACAGGATAACCGAGATAAAAAAACAAGCAACCTCACAGGTAACCAGAAAAGTCAGGCCACGTCGGAACACAACCAGCAGGACCAACAGCCCCAGAAAGAGATAAGAGCAGTAAAACCAGGAAAATAACTAAACATAAAAACCTCAGCATTTACGAAGATAAGGAATCCCAGCTTTATCTAAACAAACCATACCTTTAAGCATATGGGGCAATTCCAAATTATCAAATTCTTTGATAGCATCCAGCTGAGAACCCAATCTAGCCAGATAGTCAGCACAAGAATTACCTTCCCGATGAATATGAGAAATCTTATAATTAAGAGTGGCCAGCAGCTGATTGATTTTCCTAATCAAATAGAAATGATTAGGATAACCCTCCAACACATTATCAATGATATGAATCAGGGACATAGCATCCACTTCCACCCACACAAAATGAAACCCCATTCTCGTACACAACTCCAGACCATAGCAAAGCCCCATAAGCTCAGCAAAAATAGCATTGCAAGTGTTAAGAGGAGCAGCAAAAGCTGCCAAGACACCACCTCTATCATTCCGAATAATATCCCCCGCACCTGCAGTGTAATGAGTAATGGACCCATCCGAATTGAGTTTCACGTAAGGATAAGTAGGTTTGATCCACTTAACCAGCTTAATCCGAATTTCAGAATTCATCAAACCAGCGGCAATACCGAATTCAGAAGCCAAAGAATTGCAATTTTTAAAGTTTTTAATAGTAATAATGTTAACAACATGAAGTTGCAGGACTTTATTTTTAATATTGGAAATAATACGATTAGCATCCATCTTGATGTTATTATGCTTAGCATCATTTCTCGCTCTCCAGAGATGCCACATAATAAGGATATGTAAAAGATTATATATGTGACCTTTCACATTAATCATCCAACACTTTAACATCGACCAAACATCAGTAAAAGCATTCAAATAAATCTTATTAGAAAGCCCCAAAAAGAACTTCCAAACTTTAAAAGCAATTTCTCCATTCACGAAAACATGATTGATAGTCTCAATACTAGCACAACATTGACATTTAGAGGAAGAAGGAAACCTTTTTTCCAAAGAAGAACATCAACAGGCAGAAATTCTGTAAGACATCTCCACACCAGAGTAGAATAGGATAAAGGGAAATCATGATGCCAAATAAAAGCAAAGATGTTGGATCTGTCATAAATAACTCTAAAATCATTCCAAGCCTCTTTTAACATAAACTTACCAGTGGAAGACAATTTATACAAAATTTTATCCTTAGACATCAAGTGTATAGGAATATTCAAAATAAACTCAACTAAACTGACAGGAATATACTCCACAAGTTTATTGACATTCCAAGAACCATTGATAATGAAATTATTGACCTTAATATTATCAATTGTATGAGTATGTAAAAAAGTATCAATAGACCAAGGACCCAACCAGTTATCTTGCCAAAAGAAAATATCACCTCTACCCACACCCCACTGAATAGAATGCTCAGCCTCCCATTTGATGTTACAAAGCCTTTTCCAAACCAAGGAATCCGACCTTTTATAAGTACAAGATAAGGGATGAGCACCTCTGCAATACTTAACATTCATAAATTGCGCCCACATGATTACAAAAGAATAACTTCAATAATAATAATAATAATAAACCTATAGAATCTTGATTAATCTCACACTCCTGATTCTCTGTTCTGACCTGAAATCATTTAAATCATATATAATGAGCTAAAAAGTCCAGCAGGCTATCCAATCTTACAATTGACTCAAAAAATGATAAAGAAGAATTATGCATGTTGTTAGTTAATTCATAACAATAGCAGTCATATAATCATGAATTGATGCATAAAAAGTAAAACACACATGTAGTACCAATAAAGTCTGTAACTAATAAAGCTAAATAATATGAAAGCCAACGAAGTAGTATATTGGGGAAACCAATAAACCAGTATAGGCGTCAAATAGATAAAAGAGTCGTTATATCAGCATTATCAATCAATAAAGAAATCATATAAAGTAATAAAACCAAAGTATCAGTAAAGACTATCGGATTAGTATCAATGTAGTAAAATCCTATAATGATGTACTTATACTATACAATTATTCTATATTAGTATCAAATCAGCATCTTAATCACGTGCTCAGTATATCGCATGCTCAATATCGACATAATAAATCAGTATCATTAATCAGTATATTGCATCAATAGTAGTATCGAATAGTATCGATGTCCATATCAGTAGCAGTATCAGTACAGTGTTGTTAGCAAAATCGATGGCCGTAACAATAAATTCATACATTAATAATAAATCAATAAACAGTAACAGTAAAGCAGTAAAATTATACACTACCAGTAATAATGAATAAATAATATACATTTTAGTAGTCACATTAAAAAAGTAAAAAGTCCTAATTTAAGTGATATTTTTTCAGTAAGTAGTAATCCATATCAATATCCTTTTAGCTTAGTAAATAGAGTCGTCACTCTTTGCCCATCGGTATAGTAATAACTCTTTATAATTCTCAATTAGTATCACATAAATCAGAAAAGGATAATATCAAACCACAATATTTAAAGAAAAAACTATCGGCCCATCATCCTGTACAACTCAAACATTCTACAACCAACATCAGTGAAACTAACTTTTACTTGTCCTCACACATTATTATCACAGTACTATAAAAATAATAACGATCAGCTATTACTCAATCACATACCCATATTTATTTTTAATGCTTGTATTAAAAGTATGCTTACAGTAACAATATAAGGTATTTAATCAGTAGAAACAATACAAAATGTAGTAACTCTTATTTCACCCAAGAAAATTTAATAATTGTTACTACTACAGGAAAGTCACAGATTTGCGGTGAAAAAATTTGTCTAAAAATAAGAAAAATCCATTGCAAAATTTGATTTTCAATGGATTTACAGCGGATTATTTTTTCATCGCAAAAAGTCACGTCTCAAAATTATTTGCGATGAAAAAAAATCTATCGCAATTATTTGCAGCGGATTTGTGGTGGAAATTAAAAAAAATTAGAAATTCGAACACGATCGGCTACCCACTACCCAAGCCTGATCGGCTACTTGCCTAAGCCTGCCTGACTGGCTGCTCGAGCCTGCCTGACCACTGCCCACCCCTGATCGATTTCCCAACCCTGACCACCCGCCTCACCAGTTGCCAGCCCGCCTGATCGGCTGTTCGCGCCTGACCGGACTACCCGCGCCACATTACCTGTCCGGGATTCTATCCTAGTCCTCTTCTCTTGCAAACTAGCCTATTCTCCACATGGCTGTGCAGACAAAATACAACATCACACTTATTTTTCATTTATACTATAACTTATCTAGCGGCGAAAATTTTGTCGTAAATCCATCGTAAAAAAAAATGGTCAAAAATTTTTGTCACAAATTTGTCACCATTTTCGACAAAAAAATAATCTGTCGTAAAGTCCTCCATAAATTCGTTGTAAATCTGTAACTTTCATGTACTGTAGAGTCAAAATGCCTTAGATAATCATTATGATAAAATATAAAAAGTTGTGCGATAAAAGTTCAATAAATCTGAGGAAAATACAATAAAATTAGTTCTTGGGAGAATCACATAGTTAAAATCAAAATCTTTGAAAATAAAGATATGATTAGTATCACCTACAGTTATTTGAGAACTTTTTTACAAAAGTGGCAAAGCAATCTAGCTGCTAAAAATTAGCTTTCTCTCTTATATCTGCTGTGCTACAATTCAAACATGAATTTAGATTTTTCTATTCTTTTAATTATTTTTAGAAATTTGAATTAATTGTTACACAATTAGATCCCTGCCGTGTCACCCTAGATCCATCAAAATAAAATAAAAAGTAAATGAAAGATGGAAACAGATGCATGCCAAATCTCTCTATGGTTTTGTCATCCTTCAAGATTCTTCCCTTGTAAATCAATCTCTCTTGTTCGTCGATACGTCGCTCTTCTCTAAAACAAGGCTTTTGGAAGCTCTAACAATAGCATCAACGGCCGTCTAGATGGAGAACTTTGATCTATTGTAGCAGTAAATGTGTATGGTGGCGAGTTTAGCTGTTGGACTAGCGATGCTCAAGTTGTCAGAATCACCATCATTACCCATGGTAGGTTGGAAATCTTGGACTACACACTCTAGGGATTGAGGAGTCAGGAAGAGTGAATCAGTCGCACATGCTCGTGAAACTACGCTCAGATGAATAGAGATAGTAAATTTGACGGTGAAGGCAGATTCGACGGCGGTGGCGACAACGGATCGGTTATAGATATCGCAGAAGGGATCTCCATCATGCTTCAAGTAGATTAAGAAAAGAGTCAAGTTAGGCTAGAATCTCTTGGGGCAGGAAGAAGGAAGTAATAGATGAGTTTAACAGTGGTAAAAATTGCTACCTAATCCACTCTATAGCGGCGGTTTTCAAACTGCCGCTACTAATTGCTTTAGAAACACAATGTTTTTGGTAGTGTTGATTGACACATTTTAATGACCTCGATGAAATAAATGATGAAAGTCATGGTAGTCTTTTGAACTCCAATATCATTTGATCATTAAGATAGGTGAAGGTGCTTCCATCTAATTTATGACATTAAGCACATATTTCCAAGACATCTTACGAAACCCAATAATCAAATTAGGAAGTCTAGTTGAAGTAGTTTTAAAACTTAATTCCTCCATCGATTTGCTAATCGTATTAGAAGATATGATAGTGCTATCATGCCCCAAGATCAAAATTAGAAGAACTATCTATTTTAACATCTAATTAAACTACCAGAGCTGCTAATAAATTTTTAAGACATTAAGGTGTACATTTAACACACTAGCTTTCAATGGATAAATAGGTACCAGATGCCTTCGAACAACTCAGAACATTGTTAGCTACACCACATCTACCGTTAAAGTTATTCTAGAGAGTGGCATTATATTTGTATCTAATCATCTCTCCTCATGTAATAAGCTTATCTCTACTACAAGAGGAGAATGTAATGCAATGGTCTATCTACTATGTTAGTAAAATTCTATTCAATATGGAGGGGAGCTATCTGCTAGCTAATAAAACAGTTACGACCCTAATATTTTTAGCAAAAAAATTATTATTGTAATTTCAAATCCAAACATTGGTGTTTATAGATGCATCTTCTATTAAGGGTTATCTTACAAAAACTAGAGGAATAAAAAAGATTGATAAAAAGGATAGTAGAATTAGAAGAGTTTAAATTTTATTTCTTATCCAAGCTAGCAACAAATCATAGGTGTTTATGAACATTATGGACAAATGCATTATACATGTTTCTATCAATCCACCTACTTCTCCCTCTCCATCACCCCACTAGATAGTCTACATTGACGGAGCATCAAGGAAGCTCTAATGTTCAAGTTGATGAGGTCCTAATTGTTCATATTTATGTATAAGGACAGATATTATAAATTAATTGGTCATAATTTTTTATTTCATTAGAATTTAAATAAATCATAATGTTAACTGTATATATAGTAGGGTAGAAACTGTAATTATGTTAAGTTGAAAACCTTCAATTTGCTACTTATTTAAAGATTTCTTACTTACCTTACAAAAATCAAATATGTTTCTCATCCATAATTTATGATTGTCGAGTACTTATTTTCTTCCTTTGTCATCATAAATGATCGGTTGGGTTGTTATTATTTGCTTCAGTACTCTTTATTATACTCATTCTGTCATAAATCATAAGTCTATATATTTTGTTGGAGGAGGGAGCTGACCAAATCATTATTGACGAGGAGATAAAGAAGTCAGGATAGTGGGGCTTAGGTACGTGTACTAACTAACGGTATTATTTCTCCTACCAAACACCATCACTCCACCACAACTTTATTTCTTTATTATATGAAATATAATTACTCTCTTTATTTATTACAATTTTATTTGGGCCGGTTTTCTGTTTCGTAATATTATTATAAGTAATTATTTAAAGTTGTTGTAGAAAATAATTTTTTATTATAAAAAATATTTCAAAAGCATCGAAAAGGTAGTGGTCAAATTGAAACTGCAATTGCAGTCTGAAACGAAGCCTGAATCAATTAAGGGTTGGATTGTGACTGTTGTAGTATTTTATGAAGTTGATTGTAAAGTTGTTGTGAATAATCGCTATTATGATTGCAGAAAGTAGCTTTTCACTTCAGAAATTTCTTAAAAGCAGTGAGAAAATAGTAACCAAACAAAAATTATGATTGTTATTTAAAAAATAAAGCAATCAGCATACTATTCCAAACAAACCCTAACTCGCATCAATTGTAAACTAGCTTTCTGGCTTTATGCGGTTGAACATTAATGTCTCAAATTAAATGCTTTGATGTATGCATCTCTCTCCTTCTCAATTATTCGATTTCTTTATTTTATCCGTTGCCTTTCAACTCTAAAGAACCGATTTTATATCATTTAAAATTAATGTTAGTCGGTCTGAGCAAGCTCCCATTCAAAGTTGAGGACAAAATGGTGGACTAATATGGCTGTGTCCATACTTGCAAACGGCATATATATATATGCTGTGCTTTGAGAATTACTCTGAAGAAATTATCAAATACATACATTCAATTAAAGATGTTATTAGTAGCTATTATTGAAAATAGAAACTAATCTTCCATCTCCATGGATCAAACTTCTCAGGATTTTCATGCACAGTGGAGCTCATATGAGCTTATGCAAGCAATAAAACCACATTTCATCCACTTGGAATATCATATATAGCCTCATTTAGGGTTCATTTTGGATAATTTTTTTATGTTTTTTAAAATAGTATAAATATTTCATAAACTCGAAATTTTTATACTACAAAACTGCTTTAAAAAATAATAAAGAAGCTGTCTCAAACGAAGGCTTTAAGAGAGAGAGAGAGAGAGATTCAATAAGATCATTGCCGTTCAACTATGGTTAGAGCTAACATTTTTTATTTTTGTTCAACTCCATCACTAACCAAGCTGACCGCGAGATGTGCAGAAACATGATGCTCATTGAAAAACCTTATGCTTATTATAGAATGTGCTCTCTCGCCCTATTTATACGTATGAATACATCACAGTTGAAAAGCTTTAAATATAATATTGAAAAAATATTAGAATAGCTTATCTTGACAATAATTTCGTCAAGATAGGTCAATCTCAAAATCTCAAAGTTATTAAAATATTTCCTGGAGGAAGATTTATCCCTTTTCCTTTGCATTTTGGGGTGAAATTAGGAAAAGCTTAAGAAGAAATATCTCTGACGAAATGGATCCCATATCTATTATTATTGATACTTCTTTGGTATTCTTTAATAGATATGAGGCGGCTTGGGACTTGGACCATACAGATGGAGAGAGATGGGTGATTCAGGTCATTAAGATCATATGAGGTGGTAATAATTCTTAGCTTGCTGCACATGGGCATGGCCTAGGGTGGAGGTTTTATAAGCTCTCTCTTGGACTTCTGAAGATAAAAGAAATCTATCTATTTGCATTGAATGTAGGATGAAGCTTGGCTCTTCACGTGAAGAAGCTGGTAACAAGCGGGGCTGTTCTGAGCGTAAAACAAGGCAATGTTTCCTCCCATATGTTACTTTGATCCATTCAACTTTCGGTCGAACTGAATCCTTAATTTAATTCGCGATAAAAGCTGGACTGTATAGGCCTGAAGTAAATCAAATTTATGAACATGGAAGCTATATAGGATCAACTAATTATTATTTACCTCCCAAATATCGTGCAATTCAGACGAGAAATGAGGGAGTTCCATCCGAACCAATGAGAAGTGATACCCTAATTTTTTTGCGAGGTTTCATATATCTTTATAGTTTTGTGAAAAACAACTACTCTGAGTTGGAATCAGCTAAAGCGGAATACATAAAAATTGTAGATGATTGTGGTAGCTTTAGGGTCACTATACGTACCTGCAAGGTTAAAAATCTGCAAAAAGAGATGTTGCCCAATATAAACATAAAAATAATAAGGGTAGGGTCTAGCATACCAAAGCCCACAGCTGTTATGAAAGATAGTTCTAACAAGGCTAGTCCAGGTACAAAGAAAAATTAAGCAAAAAGGGAAGTAGACCCAACATGTAAGCATAAACAGGCACGGAGAACGGTTAGGATCAGAGAACATAGCAATGGCCAAACCCAACCAATTAAACAACCAATCAAGACAACAGAGATCCCAACACCTAAAACGGTCGTAATCAACCAGCACCACACTCAGGAAATTAAAAGGACCACAACAAAACGAACAAAAAAAGCTAAGGAATGAATGACAAACAAACATATCATAAGGATTAACCTGATGCCTCTCAGTCCAACCCAACAACCACCCATCAGCAGAAAGAACATGACAAAACTTACCACCCAGTTAAGAAAAATCAACACAAACTCCAGCTCAAAATAAACCTCACAACCAACATGATCCAGGAAACACCACAAAGGCAAACCAAACCAAAAAGCACAGCCATGTTCCAAGGTATAACTCCCATAACCAACCCAATTGAGAAGAGCAACAATCAGGAGAACCATCAACAGGAAATTGGCAAGAAAGTAAAATTTGACATAATCAACAAAGAACCAAAAGATTTCCACCCACACAGTAACATAAAAAGATGAGCAGGACCCGCAAAACCAATCCAACAAACAGACAACCAATACAGAAAACCACCATAGACCCAAGAAACACCAAGGACCATCAAGACCATAACACAGAACTAACAACCAAATAATACTAAAAAGAGAACAAAAAGAATTAGTGAACTACATAAGGGACCCCAATTTCATCCAGCCGTAATAAACCACGAAGAGGGGCCGGTATAGAAGAACCAACAACATCAGTGAAACAGTTAAGTTGGCACCGCCAGTGAGCCAGCCAAGCAGCACATTCATTACCTTCATTGCAGATGTTCTGAAACGAGTGATTAAGATAAGCCAACAGCTTATTAATATCACGAATCTGATAAAACAAAGCAGAGCTACACACAGTATCCCCACCGTCTAAAATAATCCTATAATCAAAACCAGTATTGACCTCAATCACCAAGTTAATAAGGTTGAGGGAGACACAACATTGAGTATCATAATGAATGCCCGTAATAACAGGCAAAGAAACATTAGCAGGATGACTAGGCCCCGCAAAAGCAAGAATGAGATGACCATTACTATCTCTGATAGTACCACCACAGCCCCCATCACTAACACAACAAATCCCAACGACATTTAACTTAGCAAAATCCTTAGGAGGCTTGGTCCAAAAAACATGATAGGTAGACGGAGCACCCCTGGCAGATAGATTAAGCGCAATACCAACAGAGAGAAAATTTTTAAAATTCTTATAGGAGAGTAATCTAACTGCAATCAGAGAAGAAATCTTGTCTTTAATCCTCTGGATCACATTAATATGATTCATTTTCTCATTATTAAAATGCAAATTATTTCTTTCCAACCAGAGAAACCAGAGAATGAAACAAGGAATGACTATCCGAATATGGCCTTTACGTTTAATAAACCAAGCATTAAGAAAAGACTTAAGAGAAAGCTTACTATTAAAACAATTTAACTGAAGTAAGTCATCAAAGTAGATCCAAGTACGAGCAGCCACCGGGCAAGAGATGAAAACATGGTGCATACTTTCCAGATGCCAACAACATTGGCATTTGGAAACCAGATAAAAACCTTTTTTAATGAGGTTATCATCAGTGGGTAAATATCTATGAAGGGCTCTCCAAACAAAAATAGAAATAGTAGAAGGAATGCTCTTGTGCCAAATACACTTAAAAATAATATCGATATTATTTTTAGCACGAAAGGAATGCCAAGCATCCTTTAAGTGAAAACCACCATCAGTAGAAAAGTCACATAAGATAATATCTTTAGAATCGGTGTTAATGGGCAAGTTCAGAATACGTTGAATGATACTATAAGGAATAACATTAGAGAGCTTATCAACATCCCACAAATTATTACTAAAGAAATGATTGACCTTGACTGAAGCAATAAAAGAGGTATTGAGAATAGAGTCAATAGAGTGCTTACCCAGCCAACGATCTTGCCAAAAGTGAATATTCCCATCACCAAGGCCCCAAGAAATAAAGGGCTCCACCTCCCATTTAAACTTACAAAGCCTTTCCACACTTTAGAATCACCTTGTTTAGCAACACAAATAGTCGGATGGTTATCAACACAATACTTAGAAAGCATAAAATTAGCCCAAAGATTATTATTAGAGCGAAGATTAAACCAGAGTTTAAAAGTAAAAGCCTTAAAGAGATCATAAAAATTCTTACACCCAAGACCACCTTCATCCAAAACACCACAACATTTCTCCCAAGTAGCCCAAATAATTTTAGAGCTTGAGGAAGTGTCTTTCCAAAAAAATTTGTTAATCAGTTTATGGAGTCTATCACACACAGCTTGCGTAGGAAAAATAGTATGAAAGCTATAAACAGGTAAAGCAGCAAGAACACTTTTAATGAGAGTGATTCTACCACCAAAACTAAGATAATTCAAATCCCAAGTTAAGAGTTTTTTGTTGATCGAAGAAATAAGATCATCAAACATGAACGATTGTCTCCTCCCCTTAAAAAGAGGAACACCAAGATATTTTATGGGCAAGTCAACTTGAGTAAAACCAGTGATATTTTTAATGGTCAATAGACGGTCATTAGAAAATTTCTTAGACGCAATGAAACAACTTTTATTTTTATTAAAGGTAATACCACTAACCATCTCAAACTTAGACATAAAATCCATAAGTTTCTGAATTTGATTACTAGAAGCGTTAGAAAACACAATAAAATCATCAGCAAAATATAAATGAGATATAGGAGCGCCACCCATAGTTCTAAAATAAAGACCAGTATTAATTTCAAATAATTTGGTTATACCTCTAGAAAGAAATTCAGCAGCTATAATAAAAAGGGCAGGAGAAATAGGATCTCGTTGTCTAAGACCATGAGAAATTTTAAAAAAACCATCATTAGACCCATTAATAATAATAGACATATAAACATTCTCAATACAAGTCTTAATAAGCTTAATAAAGGTAGGATCAAAACAAAAAAAAATCTAATATAAGATATAAAAAATTTCAATTTAAATTATCATAGGCCTTAGCCATATTAAGCTTTAAAATTAAGTTACCTCCTCTTACCTTCACATCCAAATCATTACATAATTCCTGAGCCAACAAAATATTATCCGTGATAACCCTGCCTTTCATAAAATCCATTTGATTAGAAGAAATAATTTTAGGGAGAATAGAAGCAAGATGATTCGTAAGAATTTTAGAAATTAGCTTATTAAAGAAGGTACAAAGACTAATCGGTCTAAAATCATTCCAAGTGTTAACAACATTATTCTTAGGAATAAGCACAAGAGAGGTAGATTTAAAATACTTAGGTATAGTGTTACCCGCAAAGAAATCCACCACAGCATTGAAGATGTCATGATGAAGAATATGCCAAGTTTTTTGGAAGAAAAGAACAGAAAAACCATCAGGCCCCGCCACAGAATCACTATTCATATAAAAAATCATGTCTTTCACCTCCTCGAGAGAAGGAGTCCTAGCAAGATTACCATTATCCTCAGGGGAAACAAGAGCAGGAATAAAAGACTGATCACCAATGAATGCAGGGGAAAAATTCTTGTTAAAATAGGAGTTAAAATACTGAACAGCTAAACTAGCAATTTCAACATGATTATCAGTGATAGAACCATTATCCCTACTGATTTTATTAATACTATTTTAGCCCTTCTTCTCTTAACCATCGCATAAAAATATTTAGTATTTTTATCACCATCAACCAAATGCTTGGCAATAGCTTTTTGTTTTCAAAAAGCTTCTTCTTGAGCTTGATAATTAAAGAGATCTTCTTTGACTTTCTTTAAAAGAGATAAGTTAGAATCAGTAGGAACCTCTTGATAAGTCACTTTAAGAGAGTAAATATGTTGCTCAGCATTCAAAATATTAGAAAAAATATTTTTAAAAACATATTGATTCCACCAATTAAGAACTTGTTTCAATCTTTTAAGTTTAAGCCACAGTCTTTTCATACCACTAATGGAGTTATCAGGATGCAATGGAGATTGCTAGTTATGCTTAACAACATCAAAGTAAGACTCATGGAGAAGCCACATATTTTGAAATCTAAACTGAGAATGAATATTGGAACATCTAGACTTAATAGTATAAGTAAAGGGGAATGATAAGATAAAGTTCTACTCAAATGATGCACATTAGTAATAATAGAAGAGTTAAGCCAAGAATTATTAAATAAAACACGATCCAATCTTTACCATAAATACCCCCTATTCCAAGTGAACTTGTCACCAGTAAAACCAATATCAATCAAATTGCAATTAAAAAATCATATTATTGAAATTCTCTATAGAACGGCTAGAAGGGGAAGAACCACCCATCCGTTCATCAGGATTGGAAATGGCATTAAAATCACCACCAACAAGCCAAGGAGAATTACAAATTTGTTAAAAATTAATGAGTTGCTCCCAAAGCAGTTTTGTATTGTAAAGAGAAGAAGCAGCATACACTAAGGAAACACATCAATGAAAATTAAAAGCACATTACAATATAAAACTTGTGTAAAATCAGCAATCACATCGACTTTAATCGGATCTTTTCATAAAACCCAAATTTTGTTAGCAACATTCGTTATGGCATGATTAAAACCCAATAATCGAGAGGTATTCATAAGCCTATAAGAAGAAATAAGCGGCTCAAGCAAAACGAGAATAATAATGTTGTGTACATAACATAAATTTTTAACACGGATTCTAGAGGAGGAGCAACCAATACCCCTCACATTCTACACAATAGTATTAAACATAAAAAGAAACTTAATGAGAAGTATTTGATCGAGTATTTTTAGGAGGTTGTAGAGAAATAGATTTAGGTTTCCTACCTCTTTTACTATGGATTTTGGTAAAACTCAAATCATTATCATCCCTAGTAAAGTTTTTAGCAGAAATATTCATCTCATCAGTATCAATCAATGCATCATTATTATAGTAAACATGTATAAAATTCTTATTACCACTTGGATGAGCCCGATTGCCATCATTTGAGGGCAATCATCCTCCATAAACATGCCATCATCTTCCTTATTTAATTCACCTACATTCTCCAATGATACATTTTTCCTTTCATCAGGTTTATCAATGCCATCATCCAAAGTGGAACAGTGCATAGCTACAGTGATTTCCCCCTCTTTTAAGTTCCTGCCATTCAATAGGCAATTGAATGACAATATTAGGTCCAATATCAACTTCCTGTTCAATCAAGGATATTGCTGAGTTATGAGTACATAAATTGATATCATTAGAAACACAATCATTTTGCAAGCAATTAGAAGAAATGAAATTGACAGAGGTAATATCATTTTGGTTAACTATAATCGATAAAGCTTGGTCCCCATTAGCCTCACAACCAATAGGCAAAAAAAGGAATCATTTGAACATCTTGATCCTGGTTCAATGAAGTAGAGTCGTTAACAGTAACATGCAAAGGCTCTCCAGAAACAAGCTCCGGGTTAGAAGAAGTGTCCTGTATAGGAACAGGCGTAGAAGTAGGCTGATCCTTCTCCTCATTATTAGCTACCAAGAGTTCTTTCTCTTTTCGAAGGTTAGGATGCTTCCTAAAATAGTCATTAACACCATGTCCATGCATCTTGCAAAAAGAACAAAACAAAGGTAAGTTCTCAAAATCCACTTTTTGAAAATACCCCTTCACCTCAGAACCAATCCAGATTTCACAGGGGTGTTTCTTAGAAACATCAAGTTCAATAAGAACCCGAGCTACAGACGGCCGTGACATAGCAGCCGTGGCCTGGTCATCTTGTAAAGGACGACCAAAGATGGAGGCCAAACCAAAAAAGATTTGCTGATTAAAGAAATGAAGCCTCAAATTGGGAAAGGGAATCCAAACCAGAGCAATAGCCGATTCCTCCCTAACATCGAAATTAGGGGTCCATTTAAGCAACCTCATTTGACAAGCTTGAATATAATAAGTTCTACGAGCAAATATGCGACTATAATCAAGATTATTAGAAAGTTGGATAGCAACATGTCTTTGATCAAGTAAGCCCACATGAAATGATCCGGAGAGCTTAAGATTCAAAAAAAATTTACGTATAACATCTAAATTCGGACGTCTTAACATAAATTTACCCACCAAAGTCAAGGCATAAGGAGCAGCCAATTGTTCCACAACCGAATCCTCAAACAACAGAGCCGGACAACCCTTAAAAGACAAATGCACAAAATTAACTTTGGAAGAAGTAGAAGATGAGCTGGCCAAAACATGTTTAAAAGATCTAGACTTTCCCTCAAAAATAGAGGAAGAAATAGGGTTCGATGACGACGGGGTCGTCATCACCCAGCACCAAAAAACCAAGCAAACCTCAAAATCAAAAAGACGAAGGAAAAAAGCATAAGAAACCCACAGAAAATATGAAGAAACCAAGCCTGGAAGGTGCACGAGAAGAGAACCCTAAAATCGCCCAGGAGTCGCCACAGAAACCCTAAACGGAAGGTCCAACTAAAGAAAATCTGGCTATTCCAAATTTATCATTCACTGTTATAATGAGATCGAAATGATTCAATGAAGGTGTTTTGCTTAATCAGTTGGAATGTATCTTAATAATTCCTGCAATTTAGAATTCAATTTTCTCATTCTAAGCAAAAATAAGGATTCTTTGGTTTGGAATAAACTAAGGACATTAACATGAAAATCATAGAGGATTGCATTATCTATCCAATGATAGAAACATCACATGATTATGATAAGAATTGGAGTTATGCTACAGTCATTGAGAAGGGGTCGATCCCAAGCCACTTGGATTAGTTTGGTCTTCCACTCCAAGTCTAATTCTGATGTTGCTTGGCCCAAAGAAACCAATTTGACATCATAGACATGTCTGAATAATTCACTCAAAAAAATGATACTGTTTGTTATTTAGACTTATAATGATTCCTAAAAAAAGTATTTGTCTGAATCAAAATACGAGCTATTATAGGCCTAGCGCTACGGAGCTAATTCATTTTCCAAAAACTCAAGACAATAATGTTGAAATATCACTATTTGACACCTTGCCACTATTACAGCCCATCATTGGATCACTCAAATAGTAATATTTTTTTATATTTTGTTCAAATTCACTACAGACTCTTGGAACTCATTCTAGAACACATATAATCTTTTTTAAACAGTAAAATATTTTCAAGCACATGCAAATTAGTTCAAAACTCGAAAGTTTAAATATTTATCTTTTTTGCAATTGGGTCAGAACAAGTCAATCAACATATTGAACGTAAGGTGTCACAGTCATCCTCTTCACTAGTTGCATTCCTTGCATCTTCATCCTCTCCAGCAATATAGCACCAATGGCTCGGACATCCTCACTACTTATTTTTATAAACTATTATACTTAAGCACCCATATATTAAGTGATCTTGTTCCCCTTTAGCTTGTATTGTAACAGGCCAAATTCTTAACTATCAAAATATTATTCACTTTGGCATAAGGCCTCATGATTTTATCATATTAATTGGTGTAACTTCTCAAGAAGTCACCAATCTCAGGATTTCTTTGAGATGAGTATGTTTAACTGTAGAGTTTCTTAAATAAAATTTCAACCATTATACCAAAAAGGCACTTCAATGTTTAAGAGTTTAGCTTCTTTTTATTTAAGAGATTTCACAATCTCCCTCACTTAAATAACTAATATCCTCATCAATATTTTTATCCCATAATCATCCACCATATATATAAGATTCTAGATGTGGCTCCTTTAAGTTCAAGTAATGACTCTTGTCATATAGCACTTTGTCTCATATAAGATTCTAGAGGTGGCTCTTATAAGTTCAAGTGATGACTCTCACTATATTGCACTTTGTCTCATATAGGGTTCAAGAGGTGGCTCCCATAGCATAACACTTTATCTTGTATGACACTTAGTTCTCATCTTCTAGCTAGTGTATTGCTCTAACTATTTATAACAGCTCAAATAATTAACTATCGAGATATTATCTACTTTGGCCTAAGAGCCTCATAATTTTATCATGTTGGTATAACATCTCAGGAGGTCACCCATCCTAGGATTTCTTTGGGATGAACACGCTTAACTGTTGAGTTTCTTAAATAAAATTTGAACTATTACACCAAAAGGCGCCTCGATATTTAAGAGTTTAGCTTCTTTTTACTTAAGGATTTCACAAGTACTTCTTGCTCTCAAATAAAGTGTCATAAAATACACTTTTCTTTATCTTTATCATGTACGTTCAAAATGTTGGAACTAGTTCATTATGATGTATATATGAGGTTGTAATAGCCTGTATTTTATTCAAAATAAATAAATTTTTAAGGAGAAATTATAAGCTAAATTTAAAAATTATCTTCGTCATAAGTTATATATTATTGTGTTTTAATCATAATAATTTTTTAATAATTTTTAGGTATTGGTGCAATCCTTAAGAAAATGACACATATCAGTACCAGTGGAGTTTTTGAGATCGTCAGATATCAATTTTGTAAACCAATTTTATCATTATTTTTAAAATAAAATAAGCTAATTTATGAATATTTTCTATAATTTTTAAATCCTAAACAAATTTATATAAATTTTATATTAAAAAATTGATTAAATTATATAATTAAATAATATTATATTATTATTTTAATCAAAATATCCTAAGTTACTATCATTAAAACCTTTTAAAATCATTTTCTCTTCTTTATTCGGTTAATAGAGATCTGTTAGGGAAATATAGAAAGAAATCTGAGGAGAGAGAAAAGAAAATTAAAGATTTAGAGGTCATGGTATGATTTTCATGATTAGTTGACCCGCTTGAAAAATTTACTCGTCCTACTCTAAGAAATAATTACTTTGTAATAACTTAAACATGTGATATAAATTTATTTAAAAATATAAAATTATAAATAGAGCGCTTAGGTGTTGATTTGGTGAGCGCAGTGGCGCTAGACCATAAACTATATTTATGCATATATATTTATAAATATTCCTCCCTCACCGCACTAACTCCCTTATTTGATTACTTGGCCAAGAAAAAAATTAAAAGAAGAAAAAAAGAGAGAGGATAGAGAAATATCTTTGAATCATATTTGTCAGTCATTCATGTTATAGATTTTATTCTATTGTTATAAGTAACTAATCTCTTATTTTTATTTTTAATGATTTTAATTTCTATGAATTTTATCACTCTTAAATCTGTCAAAAATAGAATCATATTTCTTTTTATTATTTATTGATAAGCTCTAGTTAAATGATTAAAATAAAAGACAAATGTAATTATTCTAATACATAAAAATCATGGTGTAAGACAAAATGGTATCATAGCAATGATTTTTAGAAGAATTGTAATATAACTAGAACTTATAAGTGGAATAAAAATATAATTTCTAATTTATAATTAGTTGATTTTAGTTTAAAATTTTATTTTGAGCTTGCTCTCTCTCCGTCGGATTGATATAAAAATGTCGATGATGATATTTTTTAAGGTGGGAAAATTATAATAACTCAAATATATGAAATAAATTTATTTAATAAATATAAACATTCTGAAGTAGAATGCTTTGGCTTTGATCTGGTGAGTGTTATGGTGCTAGATCATAAATAATATTTATGTATATATATTTATAAATATTCCCACCTCACCTTACCAACTCCCTCATTTGGTTGTTTGGATAGGAAGAAATTGAAAGAGGAGAAGAAGAGAGAGGAGAGAGAAAGGTCTTTGGAATACCTTTGTTAGTCATTTTTATTACAGATTTTATTTTATTCATTATAAGTAACTGATCTCTTACTTTTATCTTCAATGATTTTAATTTTTATAAATTTTATCTCTTTTAAATCTATTAAAAATATAATCATATTTCTTTTAACTATTCATTGATAAAGTCTAATTAAATAATTAAAATAAAAGACATATATAATTCTTTTAATAGATCATGGAGAGTGACATACTCTATCTCTGATTTTAATAATTATATATTTTTGATATTTTCCTAATCAAATTTATATTTTCATTATAAAAAAATGAGAATAATTTTATATTAATAAAACTTTCAGCCCAAATTTTTTTGTATGTGATAGATCTCATTAATATGAGTATTTTGATATAAATATATTAAATTTTATCAATAAATTTGAAAGATATAAATTCTTTAAAGTAAATGTATATTATACAAATTTGATAGATTTTTAGTATTTATACATTTCTGCATTTCGTACATGATATTGATTTATATTACAGAAAAAAGATAATATTTTCATATAAGCAAAAAAGGCTAGCTATTAACACTATAATGAATACAAGTTAGCCCTTAAAATATAATGTCCTATGTAGGAGAATGGGCCGATAAACTTTCTTTTAAATAAAAGGTTGATGGTGTAATCTTAATTGTAGCTTATAATTAATTTACTGAATGATGCCGACAAGTAGAGGGTGATGACTCTTAAATAATTATTAAAAGTTAACTGTGAAAGTAAATGATTAATATATATATATATATATATATATATATATATATATATATATATATAAGATGAGATTAGTATATTGATGGCTATAACTGATAATTGTGGACCTCCGAAAGGATGAAACAAAACACCGTCTCCCCGATAAGGGGAGACAATATCTATTGCCAATGGGATGACAGATTCGATCACACATACGATTAACTATTGAGGATAGTGGCTCTCACTAACACACCCTGATGGATAATAATATGTACGATCTAATCACAATGGGTTTCCCCCACCCAATACATTAGCTCGAATGAGGTTTATTTGAGAGTGGGATGCGGTTTCCCACGGGCGCAAGCCCCCGTGGTTAATTACATCTCAAGCCGGGGCCTGAGAATACTCTCGATTACGGATTCTACATTATTCTTTCTAAATTGGGATTAGCACATAGGACAGAGACTAGGAAATCCTACTCAAAGGAGAAGAAAGGCTCAAACTGGCTTAGTCAACACGCACGGCTCACATCAGCATCCGGAGGGACTAAGGTAGTGAGAGGAAACTGGAGAAACTAAAAGTCATGCACTCAGAGCATGCAGGAGAGAAAGATGGAGGTGGCATCATCAGTGTGACGCGGATATGTAGGGCTTATGGTCCCTAGAAGACAGAAGACCTACCTACTGATGAGGCGTACTACGAAACAATAGTAGCCTTGAATCCTAAACCTAATGGGTTTAGTGTTCTACGCAACACTAACACCCGTGTCCTAACTAATGCAAATCCAAAACCTGGACTTACCCCGGTCTGGAAGGGGGAGCCAGCTAACCACCTAATCGCTTTAAAATCATGCTGTCCAGTCATTTATGAAAGATGGGTGGGTAGGTTTAAGTTTATTGGAAGCGGGGTCGACATCTGGAGGATTTCTTAATTGGTCCCGGACTGATGTTGGGTGAATGCTCCTAGAGCTAATGCAATTAAATTTTGATTTAATTGATTTCTAATGCGATGCATGCTGGTTAAAGCTTCCAAATCAGGTATGCATAGAACTTTAAAAAGGCTTATAAAAATAATTTTTAGAATTAGACTGGGCTTCCCCAGGTCCGACACCTCATCCTCATAGGTCAGATTATCCAGACTCTACCCGCAGGCGGGAAAGTGTCTTATAGAAGGAGAGAAGAAATGCATTAATATGCATGCGACCCCGGATGATTTCGGCAATTCCCTAGGTCGTTAAATTTCTAAATTGCTTAAACCTTAAAATTTTAAATATTAGTTACGAGTAGAAAAAGTTTTAGTCCTTAGAGAGCCTAACGAAATCCAGGCTAAAATAAAAGCGGCATGCGGATCGCTAATAAACTATGAAAAGGATACAACCTATACGCAATCATCATCAAATCAAACATAATACGTAATTGAACAAATCAATTAAATGTCCATAGGCCAACTGCCCTTAATTACAATCCAGGGTCTGCAGAAAATTAAAGTGGCCGGGCACCACTGCCAACAACCCGGATTTCTAATCCTAAGACTGACGCAAGTTATTTTGAGTGAGATACTCTTGCTCTTCATCTCCTTAATCTTCTCTTCCTTGGACTCCTCGGATCTCAGCTTCGTTGGACTCCTTGGATCTCAGCTTCCTTGGACTCCTCGGGTAGTAGAATGATCCAAATTTGGATTCCCAAATAGAAAAGGACTATCCTCATATTGGGTGTCCTTTTCTCTTTGGGCATCCAACCTTTGGATTTCAGCATCCCCACTCAAAATAGACTTTCACAACTCAATACCAAGTTACAAATAATTTACATTAAATGAAAGCAGTAAATCTAGACTCCCTTGCAAGGTTATCCTAATAAAAGTCATCCCAAGCAGTTTAATATATCACAAGCAGTTATAAGAAAATGAAATGCTCATCACAGTCACACTTGGCCATGCTTTTAATCATTTTGAGGGCTAAGAGAGCTCTGGAGCACCTGTAGCAATTTATAATAATTTTTTTTAAATTAGCCCTCATTTATTTAGGGGGGCTGAGCAATTTCTGAAGCACCTACATAAAATGACATTAATGTTTAAATCATGATTATTGCCCCCTTTTATTTAGCGCTGCATGAGCATGGCCACCTACAGAAGACATCATTAGTATCAATATTGATCCTAACATATGGGTAGTCTATCGTGCAATCACATCAAATCCCAGAGTGCAGTAAAAGTAAGCAAACACCAACAGTTCAATCACGACATGCAGTGAAATCCGAAAAAGCTCGGCATACAGCAGAAAAGTAAACACCGGCCTAGCCTAAGTCTAGAAATGGTGCCCTAGAAAACAATTCTATAGTGTGTGTAGAGGTCTGTGTGGCTGAGGTAGATCCTAAGCTGGGTAGTTAGTTACAATTGCCTACTGTCCAGATTTGTTGTAAGTCTGAAAAGGGAGTTTTATTTAAAGTTCAAGCATTAATGAATTAAAATCCATTTTAGTTGATTTGATGTGTAGGTCAGTTTTAATGCTTAGGGTGACAAAATTTAAAGTTTAAATTGTATTAGTGAGTTTTAAGAGGTTCGGGGTCCACCTATACACTAGGCAAAGGGGGTCCAAAATTGACTTTTTTTATTAAAGGAACTTTGTAGATATTTAACATTTTTATAAAATACTAGGCTTTAACCTGATCAGTTAGACAGTTAGCATGCCCAATTTGGATTCTTCTGTCCAAAGTTATGTATTTCTGAAGTTTTGGTCTTGTTTTGAGCTAAGTTTGACCGGATTGTTGACTTTTTGATTTAAGATGATTTCTAGAATCTTAATATTTTTTATAAATACTAGACCCTAATGTGAGTTGAATGCCCTTGAGTTTGCTGGATTTGGAGTTTCCTACGCAAAGTTATGAATTTTAGAAGTTTCGGGTCCTAGACTATAGGCTACGGTTGACCGAAGAGTTGACTTTTCAGTTTAGGCTGATTTCTGGACACCTAATATTTTTAATAAATATTAGACCTTAATGTGAGTTGAATGCCTTTTAGTTTGCCCATTTTGGAGTTTTCTGTAATTAGTTATGATTTTTAGAATTTGGGGCAATTAAATAAATTATCGAAATTGCCTAATTAGGGGTACTTTGGGGGTTTTTGCCCAAATCAGCTCCAAACTGATTGGAATCACCCCCAAAGGTCAGAAATGACCTAATAAGGTGTTCCAAAGTGTTTGTAGAAAATTTGGGATTTTTAATAATTTTTAATGATTTAATTAAGGCAAAAAGGTGATTTTTAATTAAGGTTGAATTAAAGTCCCGATTAATGTCCAATTAAGGGGCCCTAATTATCTAAGGTTGGGGACTGAATTCTGGAGAGTTTGAGGTATTATGGCTATTTTTCGGATTTAAAATGGATTTATTAGATTTTTCTGAAGTTTCCAAGGCTTAATTAACGGGTAAATTAGGGTTTGCTAATTAAGTATTTTAATGAGTCCAGAAAATTCCTGAAAAATTCTAGGGGGTTCCACATGTCACTAAGCACTAGTTTTTAAAGTTTCATAGCAATCCGGGATCTATCCTAGCTCCTAAAAATATTCTAAGTTCGCTAGACAGTCATTAATTATTGTCCTTAGTGTGTCACTACACTAAGCAGGAATAAAGTGAGTTATCTAACCCTTAGGCATAAAATAAAGGGTAAATACAGTAAATATAAACACACCAATCAAGTCCTTAGGTCTAGGAGAGCCTAGGCTATGTGCTTGTGCAACCTGCACATGCAAGGACTATGAAAACACTAAGTAAAGAAGCCTAATGAAATGATTAATGAATGATTGAGACACAATCATTCACTAATCCTTCTCCCACATGAATGTTGTTCACATATAGGTCTTAGGTTTAAAATTTTACAAGGGGTAGACCTCCCAATATTGGGGGATTTAAATAATATTTAAGTTTAAAATAATTTTTAAATACCTAAATATTACAAATATATAATAATATGGGTTTGAAAATAAGATAATTGAAATTAGTTCAGCCACCAAGGGGGGGTTTTTAAAAAATAATTTTTATTTTTAAAATAATCAATTATATTAATTAAATAATATTTAAATAATTAAGTAACAAAGTAATACAGGGAACATCCAGAAATGACAGAATCACATGCAGCAAATATTTTTAAATTAAAATTCATATTTTTCTAAAAAATTCAAGGTATTGTGCGCAAAAATCCGATTTAAAATGAGGGAGATACTAATTTTTGAAGTTAAATAGGCTTAAAAGTAATTTTTTAAATATTTTAAAATAATTAATATTTAAAAATGATTAATAATTTTAAAATAAATCAGATATAATAATATATGGATTTTTTAAAAATAAATTTAAATAATAATAAATAAAATATTATAATAATATAAAATAATAAATATTAATATTATAATGATATTAATAATAACAATAATTAATATAATAATAATAATATTATTAATCATAATAATAATATTATTAGAATAATAATATTATTAATTATAACATTAATATTATAATAATACTACTAACAATAATAATTAATATTATAATAATAAAAATATTAGTCATAATAATATTATTATTAAAATAATAATATTATCAATTATAATATTAATATTATAATAATACTAATAATGATAATAGTTAATATTATAATAATATAATAATATCATTATTAAAAATAATAATATCATTATTAATTATAACATTAATATTAATACAATAATAATTAATAATATAATAATATAATAATACTATTATTAAAAATAATACTAATATTATTATTAATTATAACATTATTATTAACATAATAATAATAATAATAATTAATATTATAATAATATAATAACATTATTATTTTAAAAATAATAATATTGTTATTAATTATAACATTAATCATTAACATAATAATAATAATAATTAATATTATAATAATATAATAACATTATTATTTAAAAATAATAATATTATTATTAATTATAACATTAATCATTAACATAATAATACTAATAATTAATATTATAATAATATAATAACATTATTATTTAAAAATAATAATAATATTATTAATTATAACATTAATCATTAACATAATAATAATAATAATAAATATTATAATAATATAATAACATTATTATTTAAAAATAATATTATTATTATTAATTATAACATTAATCATGAACATAATAATAATAATAATTAATATTATAATAATATAATAACATTATTATTTAAAAATAATAATATTATTATTAATTATAACATTAATCATGAACATAATAATTGTGATAGTAATAATAATATATTAAAATATAATAATAATAATATTAACAATAATTATATAATAATAATAATAATAATAATAGTAATAATAATAATAATAATAATAATAATAATAATAATAATAATGAGTATAATTATGGTTATAATAATTATTATAATAATTAAAATTTAAATAATAATTAAAATATGATTTTTTGGATTTAAAATTGATTAAAAATAATTAATAAAACTAATTTTTAAATAAAATAAAATAAATAAAAAAAACGGCGGCGGCGGAGGCTACGTGGCGGGCTAAGATTGGGCCCACGGACCGCGGGCCAATCATTGCCTAGCGGCCGGCAATGATTGCCGGAATCATGCGGCAATCAAGCCACGGACCGCGGCTCACTTAGCCACGTAGGATGAGGCGGGAGAGCCGTCTGATCTCGCGCTATTCGAAACGGACGGTCGAGATCGGGTCAGACGGCTAGCGGAACCGTGGGATCTAACGCCGCGGTCAATCCGAACCGAGGAGGGACAAGGTCCCGACCGTTGATCGCGAGATCAACGGTCCGAATTGAACCCCGGCAGACGACTACGTAACCCGAAACCCTAATGGGTTTTTTGACTCATTCTCGTGATCGGGTGTACGAAATCAAGTGAAATTTGAGACTTAGGATCTAGGCATGAACAGAAATCATGTGGTATAGTTCGTTTGGCTCAAAGCGCACTCAGCAAAATGCTATTTGGATCTAAGTGTTTTACCTATTCTATGGATTTTAGGGATTATACCTTGAGATTTTGAGATTTTAATGAATGGTCTGAACTTGTAGATTGTCCACGTATCCTCTCCTCTCGAAATCGCGATCTGGAATGCTCTGAATCGAGCTAGGGTTGAGTTTGGATGAACTAGCCTTGATCTCGTCGGAAAGTCGCCGCCGGCGGGATCTCAGCGGTGGATATAGGCCGAGGAAGGTGGAAGAGAAGTCAAGGAACTCCCACACGAAATCCTCAGGCCTTTGGAGGTCTAGAGAAAGAGAAAGATCAAAAGTCCCCCTTAAGGAAGCCCTAAATCCCTATATATAGACCCATACCTAGGTTGGACGGCTATGATCAATTTAGGGATTTATTAGGAGGGAAAAAGAACTCATTAGGCCGTGGTTTTGAATTGGAATAGATTAGGAATGAGTTTAATGCCTTAATGGTCTTAATTTGACCTAAATAGGTCATCTTGACCCATTAAAAGCTAGAGTTGGCCCAAGGGAGAGAAGGTTTGAGCCTTGGAAGGAGTTAGAGTGGGCTAGGATTTGATTTGAACTAGTTTAGACCTATATGGGTCTATTAGGTCAACCCAGGTAGACCTGGTCAACTAGGTTGACCCAGGGCCCGGGTCTGGGCTCAGCAGACTTGGCTTGACTCCCTGAACCCACTGGGATGGGTCCTGGGGTCTAGCCTGATCAATCTCGACTAGGTCAACTCTTTGACCTGAGTATAAGGAAAAACAGGGTCAACAATAATAGATATAAAAAAAATCACATTAAAGCTGTATGTCCTATCTTGCTTTCATAATTATACTCTTGATGATATTTATCTTATAGTATATTAAATTGATTGATAAATTGATAGCTCATACTGTCATTAAAATTGATATAATATAATATAACATACTGACATGATTCATAGGGTGATAATACTCTTTACCGTATATCTTTTGGCTTCATTGAATATATTCATTTTATTATTAAGTTTTAGAAATTTTTATTACTTATATAAAGTGATGATTGATATTGACTATAATTGAATATACATATTGATTCTTTTACTTTATATTAAAAATAATGATAGAGTTTTAGTTTCATACTAAGCTTTTTAGCTTATTATATAAATTTTTATAATTTCAAGTCAAAGAAGGGTTCATGATCAATTGGAGTGATGTTGATAGAGATCCTCAAGTTTTTTTTTTATATTTTATTATGTATTTCTTTTTTATTCTTTTGTAGTCATGATCTTATGATAGATTAGTGATTATACTAATTTCTTGACTATTGTATATTAATTTTGAGAGAATGAATACAGTATGATATTTTGAGGTATGCAATTGTTAGTTACTTTTATTAGATATAAATATATTATTTTGATGATTTATAGAAGCTTTAATTGATTAATTAAGAAGATAAAATAAATAATTCTTATAAATTTAATCTTTAGGCCTTGCAAATTGGTATTAGAGTGATTGTTGAAAGAATTAAATTGTTATTAGAGCCATAGAAAATTGATTTATGAGCGGGGTAGAAGTTAGGTAGCATAGATTTTCATTTTTATATTTAATTGATTACTTTGTATATGTATGTATGTTGAGTTTATGAATTAATTGATTATGAAAGTAGATTTTATCAGTGAATGGATGGACCTTACCAATCAGGATACATAAAATGGATGCAGCAACAGCTCCAGTGAGTTCAGATAATTTATTGCAGCTGATTAGCATGCTTGTACAGGTTATGAGTGATACTTAAGTAGACAAGTGTGATATAAGGAATAAGAAGAGGACAAACAGCTACATATGTTTCATAAGTTGAAGCCCCTGATATTCGAGGGAGCTATATAGCTACAAGCGACAGAGGATTGGTTATTGAGGATATAGAAGATATTTGAAAGCATATAATGCCGAAAGAGTCAGAAAAGTATAACGTGTAGTGTTCTTATTTGAAGTAGAAGCTAAGAGATGATGGATTGGACAACAGAGAGAAAAGTTTTAAGGAAAGATGAATGTAAAGATCACTTGGATAGATTTTATTATTGTCTTCAGAGACTGGCTTGTACCTACATCAGCCTGATAACAGATGCATGAAGCTTTCATGAGGTTGGAGCAGGGGAACAAGACAATGATGCAGTATGAGATGGAGTTTATTATATTAAACAGGTATGCACCTCAACTGATCAATACTATCGGTAAAAAATATTACAGGTTTCTGAGAGGATTAAAGGATGAATTGAAGCATCCACTTGTAACATTGAGGAATCAGGAGTTTTAGAGTTTATTAAGAGAGCGAGACTGGTGGAGAATGACTTGGCTATTCTACTGTTCATATAAGATATGAGCAAGAAGAGATCGGGAGATGACATAACTAGGAGAGGGAGTAGTGAAAAGAGAGGTATATTTTCAGACAGTATGACAGGATCTGTATCTGAGTCTAGTGTAGGTGTGCTGGAGTGTGCCTATTGTGGTAAGATACATAGAGGACTATATTTTCTGTTGGCTAGACAGTGTTTTAAATGTGGGCAGCAAGGACACCGAATGGCTAATTATCCATTACAGTGATAAGGGACAAGATCTAAATTCAGAGGGGAGAAAGCCATACAAGGTTATATATAGAGGACCATGGGATCTAGAGAATACAGTGAAGGCCCAATGAGCATGACAGATAAAAGAAGGATAGTTGAAAGTCAAAGAGAACCTACAAAGTCTGCTACACCAATATTGTCACCTGTATAACTCAAAGTTTATAGTTTGATCTAGCAAGAGGATAGGAATACGCCTGGAGGATCCATAGAGAAAATTTTTAATCCTTGAATTAATTGATTAATAATTTTCATAGTATATTGTGCTTGAATGATATTTGGGAGTATGATTATTTTGAATGAACTCATAATTGATTGCATGCATTATTTTAGAGATTTTAAATGAATTTCAATTGATTTATTAGTTTTGATATTGGTTTTGAATCATATTGATTTATTTTGTTGGATTTAAGAATTAAATTTATCTTTATTGATCTTTTTTGTCAATGGAAATGTTGAGAGTAATATTTTTCTAAAATGGGTAGATTATAATAGCGTGTATTTTATCCTAGATAAATAAAATTTTTTAGGAGTTATTATCAGACAAATTTAAAAACTATCTTCGTGATAAAAAACATATTATTATGTTTTAATTATAATAATTTTTTTGTAACTTTTGGGCATTAATACAATTCCTTAAAAAGATGACACATGTCAGTACAAGTGGAGATTTGTGAACCATCAGGTGTTCATTTTGTGTATCAATTTCATCAGTATTTTTTAAATAAAATAAGATAATTTATAAATATTTTTTATAATTTTTAAAGCCCCAAAAGAATTTATATGAATTTTATATTAAAAATTAATTAAATTATATAATTAAATAATATTATATTATTATTTTAATCAAAATATCCTAAGTTGCTATTATTAAAGCCTTTTTAAATAATTTTATCTTCTTTATTCGACTAACAGAGATTGTTAGGGAAATATAGAAAGAAACTTATGGAGAGAGAAAAAAATTAAAGATTTGATGGTTATGGTGTAATTTTTGTCAATCGTCCTTATTGAAAAATTTGCTTGTCTCATTGTAATCAATCATAAACTCAGGATAATTAGCCTATCTCTAATTTTTATAATTTTATATTTTTGATATTTTTTTTATCAAATTTATATTTTTATCACCAAAAAATGGAGATAATTTTGTATTTGTAAAACTTTCAATGCATAACTTTTGGTATGTGATAGATCTCATCAATATAAATATTTTGACAGGAATATATTAAATTTTCACTGGTTAAATTGAAAGATATAATTTTTTGAAGTAAACGCATAATATATAAATTTGATAGATTTTTTACTTGTTAAATTGAAAGATATAATTTTTTGAAATAAATGCATAGTATACCAATTTGATAAATTTTCCTATTTTTATATACATTTGTATTTCGTACATGATATTGACTTATTGTATAAAAAAAGATATCATCTGCATGTAAGTAAGAAAGGCTAGTTGTTAATATTATAATGAATATAGGTTAACTCTTAAAAATATAATACTTTACATAGGAGGGTGGGCCGACGGGTTTTCCGTTAAATAAAAGATTGGTGGTATAATCCTAGTTGTAGCTTATAATTGATTGATTGAATTACATTGACGGGTAGTAGGTGACGACTCTTGAATAATTATTAAAAGTTACGTGTAAAAATAAATGATTAATAGAAAAAAATAAAAGATAAAATGAGATTGACAGATTAATGGCAATGATAGATAATAGATGTAAAAAAATACAACATTAAAGTTACATGTCCTGCCTTATTTTTTATAATTATACTCATGATAATAATTACTTGATAGTATATTAAACTGATTGACAGATTAATGTCTCATATTAACATTAATATTGATATAATATAGCATAGTATACTGACATGATTTATTGGGTGATAATATTATTTATCATATGTACTCGTTTGACTTCTTGAACATATTGATTTAAGTATTAAATTTTGGAGATTTTTATTATTTATATAAAGTGATGATTGATATTGATTATAATTGAATATACATATTAATTCTTTTATCTTGTATTGAAAACAATGATAGAGTTTTGGTTTCCCACTGGGCTTTTTAGCTCACTATGTGGATTTTTATGATTTCAGATCTAGGAAAGGGTTAGGATCAGTTGGAGCGAGGTTGATAGAGATCCCTCAAATTTTTTTTAGATTTTATTATGCATTTCCTTTTTATTCTTTTACAGTTATGAGCTTATAATAAATTAGTGATAGTACTGATCTCTTGACTTTTGTATATTAATTTTAGGATAATAAAAATAATGTAAATATTTTGACGTATGTGATTTTTAGTTACTTTTACTAGATATAGATTTATTATTTTGATGATTTATAGAAGTTCTTGTTGATTAATTAAGAAAATTAAGTAGGTAATTCTTCCTAATTTGATTCTTGAGCATTATAGTGGTCTAACTCCTATTACGACTTTTAATGGATACCATTACTATGTGTTATTGGTGGATGACTTCTCTCAATATTCATGGATATATCCTATTATAAATAAATTTCAAATGTTTAACAAATTTTACCAATTTAAATCTTTGGCTGAAAAGTAATTTGTTATGTTTATTATTACATTTCGATAAGATGGGGGCCAAGAGTATGTCAATCATTCCTTTCAATTTTTCCTTAAACATGGTATCACACATCAAATTAGCTCTCCCTATACCTCTCAACAAAATGGAATAGCCGAGCATAAACATCATCATATCATCAAAACTACTTGAACCTTATTATTAGCTGTAAACCTTCTCTATCATTTGTGGGTTTATGCTGCTCTTACTTCTGTTTACATAATTAATCACATGCCCTCTCATACCACTAATAATCTCTCACCCTTTAAGATTCTATATAAAAAATCCCCTTCATACCATTACTTAAAAGTCTTTGGCTGCCAGTGTTATCTCCTTCTTCTACCTCACTCTAAGTACAAGCTCTCTCCAAACACTCACAAAGCTTTGTTTCTCAGCTATCCTCCTTCCATCAAGGTTTTAACTTCTATGATCTTCTTGCTAGCAAAGTCACTATATATATTCATGTATTATTTCATGAACACATCTTTCCCTTTCTCAATACTCCTTCCTTTATACAACCCACTACATCTACTTATACATTCCCACCTACATTTACTCTAGTATCATCGTCTTTTGTCACTACCAGTCCTAAGCCACTACAATCTCCTTATTTAATTCACTACTTTCATCCTTCTCTTACAAATAACTCCACAGAGCCATCAGTATCTACTTTTGCTTCTTCTTCTTTATCTCCACCACAAGCACCCACTCACCTAATGCTTACCAGATTTAAATCTGGTCATCGCAAACCTCGGTAGATATTTACACTACTTCACATCACACCCACCGATCCCACCTCCTATTCTGCTACTGTCAAATTCCCTCTTTGGAGGAAAGTCATATCTGTTGAATTTCAAGCCTTACAATTTGTAGGCACATGGTCATTAGTTCCACCTTCACCGCCGAAAGGACACAAACAAAAACACCGCTGCCCCTTGAGGTGAGACAGTATCTGTCTAATGGAAGGGCAGATTCGATCATGCATACGATTAACCATTGAGGATAGTGGCTCTCACCAGCACACCCCGATGGATAACAATATGTACGATCTAATCACAACGGGTTTCCCCCACCCAATACATTAGCTCGAGTGGGGTTTATTTGAGAGTGGGATGCGGTTTCCCACGGGCGCAAGCCCCCGTGGTTAATTACATCTCAAGTCGGAGCCTGAGAAAACTCTCGATTAAGGATTCTATATTATTCTTCCCAAATTGGGATTGGCACAAGGGGATAAGACTAGGGAATCCTACTCGAAGGGGAAGAAAGGTTCAACTAAGCTTAGTCAACATACACGGCTCAGATCAGTATCCGGAGGGACTAAGGTAGTGAGAAGAAACTAGAGAAAATAAATAAATCATGCACTCAAAGCATGCAGGAGAGAAGGATGGAGGTGGCGTCATCCGTGTGACGCGGATATGTAGGGTTTAGGGTCTCTGGAAGACAGAAGACTTACCTACTGATGAGGCGTACTACGAAACAGTAGTAGCCTTGAATCCTAAACCTAATGGGTTTAGTATTCTACACAACACTAACACCCGTGTCCTAACTAATGCAATGTAAAATCTGGACTTACCCCAGCCTGAAAGGGGGAGTCAGCTAACCACCTAGTCGCTTCAAAACCATGCTGTTCAATCATTTATGAAAGATGGGTAGGTAGATTATAGTTCTTGGAAGTAGGGCTGACGTCTAGAGGATTTCCTAATTGGCCCCGGACTGATGTTGGGTGAATGCTCCTATGACTAATGCAATTAAAATTTTGATTTAGTTGATTTCTAATGCAATGCATGCTAGTTGAAGCTTCCAAATCAGGTATGTATAGGACTTTAGAAAGGCTTATAAAAATAATTTTTAGAATTAGACTGGGCTTCCCTAGGTCCGGCACCTCATCCTCATAGGTCAGATTATCCGGACTCTACCTGCAGGCGGGGAAGTGTCTTATAGAAGGAAAGAGAAATGCTTTAATATGCATGCGACCCCAGACGATTCCGGCAATTCCCTAGGTCGTTAAGTTTCTAAATTGCTTAAAACTTGAAATTTTAAATATTAGTTGCGAGTAGAAAAGGTTTTAGTCCTTAGAGAGCCTAACGAAATCTAGGTTAAAACAAAAGCGGCATGCAAATTGCCAATAAACTATGAAAAGCATACAACCTATGCACAATCATCATCAAATCAAATATAATACATAATTAAATAAATCAATTAAATATCCATAGGCCAACTGCCCTTAATTACAACCCAGGGTCTGCAGAAAATTAAAGTGGTCGGGCACCACTGCCAACAACCTGGATTTCTAATCCTAAGACTGACGCAAGTTATTTTGAGTGGGATACTTGGTCTTCATCTTCTTGATCTTCTCTTCCTTGGACTCCTCGGGTCCCAGCTCCATTGGACTCCTTGGATCTCAACTTCCTTTGATTCTTCAAGTAGTAGAACGATCCAAATTTGGATTTCTAAATAGAAAAGGACCATCCTCATATTGGGTGTCCTTTCCTCTTTGGAATCCAACCTTTAGATCCTAGTATCCCTACTCAAAATGAACTTTCATAACTCTTAATCAATATTACATTCAATTACATTAAATAAAAGCAGTAAATTCTAGACGCTCCTGCAAGGTTATCCTAAAAATCATCCCAAGCAGTTTAACATATCACAAGCAATTATAGGGAAAATAAAATACTCATCACAGCCACACTGGCCATGCTCTTAATTATTTTGAGGGCTAAGCGAGCTCTGGAGCACCTGTAGTAATTTATAATGATTTTTTTTATATTAGCCCTCATTTATTTAGGGGGGGCTGAGCAATTTCTGAAGCATTTGCATAAAACGACGTTAGTATTTAAATCATGAATCTTGCCCCCCCTTTATTTTATCATGGTGTGAGCATGGCCACCTGCAGAAAATATCATTAGTATCAAGATCGATCTTAACCTATGGGTAGTCTATCGTGCAATCTCATCAATTCCCAGAGTGCGGTAAAAGTAAACAAACACATCAATAGTTCAATCACAATATGCACTCAAATCCGAAAAAGCTCGGCACGCAGCAGAAAAGTAAACACCGACCTAACTTAAGTCTAGAAGTGGTGCCCTAGCAAACAATTCTATAGTGTGTGTAGAGGCCTGTGTGGCTGTGGTAGATCCTAAGCTAGGTAGTTAGTTACAGTTGCCTACTGCCCAGGTTTGTTGTAGGTCTGAAAAGGAATTTTTGTTTAAAGTTCAAATATTAGTGGATTAAGACCCATTTTAATTAATTTAATGTGTGAATCTGTTTTAATGCTTAAGGTAATGATATTTGAAATTTAAATTGCATTAGCGAATTTCAGGAGGTTCGGGGTCAACCTATACGCTAGACAAAAGGAGGGTTCAAAATTGATTTTTTGATTAAAGGAGATTTGTGAATAGCTAATATTTTTATAAAATATTAGGCCTTAACTCGGTCAGTTAGACGGTTAGCATGCCCAATTTGGATTCTTCTATCCAAAGTTATGAATTTCTGAAGTCTTGGTCTTGTTTTGAACTAAGTTTGACTGGATTGTTGACTTTTTAATTTTAGTTGATTTCTGGAATCTTAATATTTTTAATAAATACTAGACCCTAATGTGAGTTGAATGCCTTTGAGTTTGCTGGATTTGGAGTTTCCTACGCAAAGTTATGAATTTTAGAAGTTTCGGGCTCTAGACTATAGGCTATGGTTGACCGGAAAGTTGACTTTTCAGTTTAAGCTAATTTCTGGACACCTAGTATTTTTAATAAGTATTAGAATTTAATTAGAGCTGAATGCCTTTTAGTTTTCCCATTTTGGAATTTTCTGTAATTAGTTATGAATTTTAGAAGTTGGGGCAATTAAATAAATTATCGAAATTGCCTAATTAGGGGTACTTTGTGGGTTTTGGCCCAAATCAGCTCCAAACTGATTGGGATCACCCCCAAAGGTCATAAATGACCTAAGAAGGTGTTCCCAAGTGTTTGGAGAAAATTTGGGATTTTTAATAATTTTTAATGATTTAATTAAGGCAAAAATATGATTTATGATTAAGGTTGAATTAAAGTCCAGATTAATGTCCAATTAAGGGGCCCTAATTATCTAAGGTTGGGGACAGAATTCTGGAGATTTGGAGATATTATGGGTATTTTTCTGATTTAAAATGGATTTATTATATTTTTCTGAAGTTTCTAAGGCTTAATTAACGGGTAAATTAGGGTTTGCTAATTAAGTGTTTTAAGGAGTCCAGAAAATTCTTAAAAAATTCTAGGGGGTTTCAGATGTCACTAAGCACTAGTGTTTAAAGTTTCATAGCAATCCGGGATCTATCCTAGCTCCTAGAAATATTCTAAGTTCGCTAAACAATTCTTAATTATTGTCCTTAGTGTGTCACTACACTAAGCAGGAATAAAGTGAGTTAGCTAACCCTTAGGCATAATACAAAGAGTAAATATAACAAATATAAACACACCAATCAAGTCCTTAGATCTAGGAGAGCCTAGGCTATGTGCTTGTGCAACCTACACATGCAAGGACTACAAAAATATTAAGTAAAGAAGCCTAATGAAGTAATTAGTGAATGATTGGGACACAATCATTCACTAATTCTTCTCCCACATGAATTGCTCTTCATATATATAGCCTAGGTTTAAAATTTCATAAGGGGTGGACCTCCCAAAATTAAAGGATTTAAATAATATGTAATTTTAATATCATTTTTAAAATACATAAATATTATAAATTATAATAATATAAATTTGAAAATAAGATAATTGAAAATACTTCAGTTCATAAGCATAGGAGGTCTACTAGCCACCAAGGGGTTTTAAAATAATTTTTTTTTATTTTAAAATAATTAATTATATTAATTAAATAATATTTAAATAACTAAATAATAAAGTAATACAGAAAACATTCCGAAAAGATAGAATCAGATAAAGGAAATAATTTTAAATTAAAATTCATATTTTTCTGAAAATTTCAAGGTATTATATGTTAAAATCCGATTTAAAATGAATTAGTTATGAATTTTTGAAGTTTAATGTATTAAAAAGGATTTTTAAATAATTTCAAAATAATTAATATTTAAAAATAATTATCAAATTAAAGTAAATTAAGTATTAAAGTTTTTGGAATTTAAGGTAATTTAATAAAAATAATTTTCATCAGTTTTGAAAAATAAATGAATTTTGAATTAATTAATTATTAATTAAATAATCTAAGTATTTAATTAATTATAATAATCTAAAATGAAAAAAAGATTTATTAATAAAAAAATATAAATAACAAAAATAATTATATAATTTTGAAAATAATTTAATAAAATTATTTATTATAAATTTGAAAAATATTTAAATTTTAAATTAATTAATTATTAATTAAATAATTTAAGTAATTAAGGAAAGTATTTAAAATAAGGTATATTTATTAAATTTAAAAGAGTAAATAAACAAATAAATAAATAAAATCTCTGATATGTTAACATAATTGGAATAAGAGATTCTTTACAAATTTGGAAAATAATTAAATTTTAAATCAATTAATTATTAATTAAGTAAATTAAGTAATTAATAATTAAGAAAAGTATTTAAAATAGAAAATATTTATTTAAAAAAAATGTAAATAAATTTATAAAAAAAATTAATCTGATTTTCAAAATAATTTAGCAAAATTATTATTTATAAATTTAGAAATAATTAAATTTTAAATCAATTAATTATTAACTAAGTAATTTAAGTAATTAATAAACAAAAATAATTTAAAAATATATAGAAAAAATCATTAATAATTCGAATTAAATAATAAAAAAAATAAAATCATAATAATAATTTTCTTATTTTAAAATATTTCAATAAAAGAATAATTTTTATAAATTTAGAAAGTATTTAAAGTTTAAATTAATTAATGACTAATTAAGTAATTTAGGTAATTAATCAATTAAAATAATTTAAAAAAGTAAAGTAATTATTAATTCAACTTTAAGTAATAATAAAAAAAATAATTTCTCTGATATTTCAAAATAATTAATGAAAAAAAAATATATTTTTTTTAATTTTAGAAAGTAATTTATTAATTTTTGATTAAATATTAAGATATTTAAACAATTAAATAATTAAGAATTACTTGAAATAATATATTTTAACACAATTTTAATAATTAAATTATTGAAAAGTAATAATAAAAATTTTCTTATTTTTATTTATTTATTTTAAAATAAAATAGATAAAAAATATTCAATATTATCATTTTAAAAGTATTTAATAATTATTAGTATTAACTAAGTGTTTAGATTTTAAGTAATTAAAACTATTTTAAATAATAATAAATACGTCATAAAATAGATTTAATTTTAAATTAATGTATTTAAAATAATTATTAAATAATTTAAACATATTTTATAAAAAAAATGTATTTAATCTTAATAAAATATTTATAAAAAAAAAGAAAGAGAAAATTAACGACTCATGCTATTCATGTACGCCGAATTCTATAACCTTAAAATTAAAAAAAGATTTCATTCTCAAGAATGGCTTTATTGATTTTGATAAAATTTTAAATGTAGATTAAGAACATGAATAAAAGTCATGAGGAGGTATTTGAAAGCTCTAAAAAGCACTTATTAGAAAGATATATGGATCTAAGTGTGGTGACCTAGATCTAAAGTTTTGATAAAATCTTACCGTTAGATCTTCAAGATTTTGAAATATCTGAGATTGTAGATTGTCCTCGTATATTCCTCTAGTTGAAGTTGAACTCCAATTCACCTTGGATCGGACGGTAGAAGCTTTGGAAGGGGAATGACTCGAATCGCCGGAGATCTCGCGGCCGTCAAGATTTTACCAACGAATTTGAGTGGAGGAAGATGTGGAGATGTTGGAAGAGCTCTCACACTAAGAAAATTAGGGTTGAGAGCGGCTAGGAAAAAGAAAAAGAAGCAAGCCCGCTTCATGAAGCCCTAAAAGAGTATTTAAATGATTAAGGCATTAGATTTACGGCTAGGATTCATCCTAAGATTAATTAGGAGGGAATTAAGGTGATTTAATTAGCCATCCGTTTGATTGCTTGATTTAGGAATAAATTTAAGCTCATGAGAATGAATAAATAAATAAATAAATAAATAAATAAATAAGTAAATTAAATTAAGCATATTAGATTAAAATCAAGCCTACAATCAGATCCGATTTGGGTCAATTTGGGATTCAATTTGATTTACTCAAATTAACCCAGTTAAATTTAAATAAAATGAACACTCGAATCAAATTAACCTCGACGGGCCTAAGGCAAACTAATCGGGCTCAATCGGATACGGTCGAGTCTACTTTGACTCAATTCAAGCTAATTCGAGCTCGAATTGGACTCGACGGGGGTTGATTAAATTAATTAAAGGCCCTCAAGGGCACTCGAATGAAAATAAAGGTCAACAGCACATGGTCATTAGTTCCACCTTCACCTAATCAACATGTACTTGGGTGCAAGTGGCTATTTAAAACCAAACATCATCAAGATGGATCGACTGCTCGCTACAAAGCTTGCTTAGTAGCTCAAGGATATCAACAAGAATATGGACTTGCGCTTAGTTCGTGGCTAAAATGCAAACAATCCGTATCTTTATTTTACTTGCTCAACAAAATCATTTGCCAATACTTCAATTAGATGTCTCCAAAGCTTTTCAACATGGTGAACTAAAAGACACTATTTCTATGGCTCAACCTCCTGGTTTCAAAGATCCAATCAATCCATATCATCTTTTCCATTTAAATAAAGCTATATATGGCTTGAAGTAAGCCTTCTAATAATGGTTTTCAACCTATACAAATTATTTGATTTAATAGGAAGTTCAGTCTAGCATGGATGATCATCTCTATTACTCTATTCCAAAGATTGTTCTTTATTATATCTTCTTGTCTATGTTGATGACATTTTGCTTATGAGAAATAACTCAGCACTCAGCTCTTCTATGTTAGCTGGACTTCATTCTAAATTCCAATTGAAATAGCTTGGCAACCTTTCCCAGTTCCTCGGTCTGTAGGTTTCAAAAACCACAATAGGTATTGTGCTTCATCAATCCAAGTATGCATCAAATATACTCTATAGAGCAAGAATGGTGAACTTTATACCTATTTCGAATCCCACTTCCAGCAAAAAGGATACTACTCCTAATGCAAATAGTGCATTTTTTGATCCCTCTTTATTTTTTCATATAGTGGATTCTCTCCAATATCTTACTATTACACGTCCTGATATTTCATTTGTTGTCAATCATGTTTGCCAACATATGCATCAACCTAAAAATCAGCATTTTAATTTATATGCTCAAGTGAATCCTTCGCTATGTTCAAGGGACTCTACATCTTGGTTTGTCGATTTAGCCAGAAGTCCTACATCTTAAAGCCTTTATTGATGCCAATTGGACTAGAGACACCCATGATTGCAAATCAACCACTAGGTATTGTATATTTCTTGGTTTCACATTGATTTCCTGGGCTGCCAAGAAGCAAGCTACTATTGCAAGATCCTCTATCGAAGTTGAATAATGTGCACTCGCTACAATTGCAACCGAAATTATCTGGCTCCGAAGACTATTAAAGAACTTTCACATTTCTTCCTTGCAGCTGACATCCATCTACTACGATAATATTTCTTCTCTCACTTGCTCATAGTCCAGTATTCCATGCTCGTACTAGGTATATAGAAATTGATCACCATTTCATTTGAGAGTGCATCAAGAACAATACCGTCATTATTCATCGTCACATCTCCACCACTGGCCACACAGTTGATCTATTTACCAAATCTCTTCTCAATGGTAAGTTCTTATTTCTTCGTGATAAATTGACTCTCCAACCTTAGACCGTCAATTTGCGAGGGGGCAATTAAAGGTCATATTCTATCCACTAACACTAGTGATTGCAAATCATCTCATGTGCCAGAACATAAAGCCTCTCCCTCTGCAGTAGCAGCTTTACATTAAATCACAACCTCCTTTATAAATGATTCATGCTCTTGTAACCGTTGGATAAATGATTCATGCTCTTGTAACCGTTGGATCGGGGAAATTAAAGGTCAATTAGTGCAATTAGGTTACACTAATTGCAGAAAAATTAATTTCTCAAATTAAATTCTTTGATGTGTCTGCATCCATCCGCTTCTCAATTATCCTATTTCTTTATTTCTTTCCTGGCGAATCGATCTTGTCGTGTAAAATGAATGTTGGTCCATTATTTAATTATGATGATGGCATCCTGCTGCAGTATAATGCCTCCATATAGAGCAGACAGGCATGACTCACTGTGTCGAAATTTTGCAAAAAACCCCAATTCTTTCTAACAAATTACTGACGTTAATGTTAATTTTCAGAGATAGTAATGGCTCACGGTTGCTCCTATTTTCTAGGAATGCATCCATCCCCTCAGATAATTATTTATAATTTAAACTTTACTGGTTTTCAAAGTGATCAGTGAGATCGATAGACCCATCACTTCCCTCACAAAATATTGTGGGGTGTGCCACTACACGCCACAGACTAGGGGATCACATGGGGCGCCACTGCATCAAAATCCGTAAAAAAATATGGATTATGGAGTCGGACCACCGCCATTGCCGGCGAAGGAAGCTCAGTTCAGCTTGGCCATTGCTGTTGTGGAGGCCAAAGAGGAGATTTGGCAGTGGCGACTGGCGAGTATCAATTGAGAGAGACTACTTGCTCGTAAAAGTGTGTTTGAAGATAATAGTTATAAGAAAGTTGATACCTATTTTTCTGCAATATATTTTATTTCATTTCTAATGTGATAAAAAACAGTACTAAATGATAATATAACATAATCATTTATTCATTAATGATTGATTATGTTAATTATCAAGATTAATTTAAAGTGGGCAAACGATGAACTTTGAGAGGAAGGCCTTTGAGGAACTGAGGAATGGCATAGCCCATCGGATGGTCGGATTCAACCAGCTCCCATTCAAAGTTGAGAAGAAAATGGTGGAGAAATATGGCCGTCTCCATTCTTGCTAGCTCCTGTCCTGGGCATTTTCTCAGCCCTTGACCAAATGGCAAAAATGCTGTGCTTTGAGGATTTCTCTGAACAAATAAATAAATTGATTTAATGTTTAATTAAATATGTAATTATTTAAAATATATAGAAACTACCTTCCATCTCCAAGGATCAAACTTTTCAGGATTTTCATACACAGAGGAGTCCATATGAGCTGATACAAGATATAAAATCACACTCCATCCACTTGGAATATCGTAGCCTGGTTTAATGAAAAGATTACTTAATTACTTTGTAAAAAAATTTCTCAGAAAAAAAAAATCAGACTTACCTTTGAAGTGAACATCCTTTGTTGCCCTTTTCCTAATCATCTTTATGATGTTTCCAAGACGCAACGACTCGCTAATCACCTTCATAAGCCAAAGTTAATTGCTTTAGTTTCTTAATTTCTCTCTGATGATTGGATCAAATTAATGATCTTCTCAGCAAAATGGATACTTACGCATTGAGTGAAGCTCATCTTCTTATAGTCGTCCCACGTTAGCCCTTCTTCCTCTCCTCTTGCCTTCTTACTCATAACGATGCCAACATGTTCTTCCTAATTATGAGTTCATAAAAATGATATTAAATTTAAATATTTTTCAATGGTGAAAATATTTTTGTAAGAAGTAATGAAATATGAATATTTGTTCTCACCCTCAGTTGCTTCAAAGCCATGGGGCAGCCATGAAGGTAATATACAGACATAACAATGGAAGTGGTGGTCGTCTCGTGTCCACCAAAGATTAATCCAAGCAGTAGATCACCAATTTGCTCAATGCTAAGGTTTGAATTTTGAAGAACATAGCCCAAAAGATCGGATTGATCGAATTCATCAATCCCAGCTGCCTCTTTTTTTCTGATCCTTTCCTTTAATACTCGACGAAGCTTGCTTAAAATGGCCTTTCTCGACTTCAAAGTTAGAAATCACATTATCAATTAGGCAAAAGAAACACAATTTAATTTAGGGGTTGTTTCACTGGCTTAAAAGGGAATATTGAAATGTAAAAGGAATGTAACGACTGCTAGCAAGTGGCGGCGGGCTGCACATCTCGCGTTGGTGGTGGGGGTCAGCGGTGGTAGAGGCAGCTTGTGGTGGGGTGGCGGTGGTGGTGGTCGGTGAGTGGAGGTGGTGGTGGACAGCTGATGGAGGCGGCGATTAAGTAAGCTTATTTATGGAGTAAACGGTTCTCACTCAAAATTAAATAAGTTTAATTTACTTCAAAAATAAAATAAAATAATTTAAATTACATTTACTTTATTTTACATATATTTTTCATCCAATCAAACAATAATATTTTCAAAACCATTATACTTAAAATACTTTACATCCACTTTACAGTTTACTCCCAACCATATAGCACCTTATCATATTGATGGTTTGCTTATTTTACATCTTTATTTTATGTACCATTTTTATTTATTTGGTCGCAATTTGTCTTCTTATTTCTTGAAAATTTATGGTAAGAAGAAGCTTTTAAAACTCATTTAGGGTTCGTTTGGGAAGACTTTATTACTGCTTTTTAAAGCAATCTTTTAGAACAAAAATTAAAAATTTTAAACTAAAAAATTATTTTAAGAAGTAGTAAGAAAGCCAACCCAAATGAAGTTTTAGTCATACGTTTGTTATATTTATTTGTACTTTTTCAAGTAATTCTTATTTGTCATTCAAAAAATTTGTAGTGAAAAAAATTATTTAGTCATATTCTTATATATATATATATATATATATATATGATAAAAGAATTTTGTAGAAGTATTAATGATTGCACTTTTTCAAAAATAAAACTATTAAAAAAAGTGAATTAATGTGTTCTTTCTAATGATAATTTTAAAGAAAAATAGAAATAAAATATAATATTTAATCACATTTTAAAATTATGACTGTATATAGAGGGAGAGTGTGTATTGCATGCAGTAATTGAGCATTGCATGTACGCAGAATGAGCGGGCTTATTAAATGCTGCTGAGCTAAGCCATTAAGTAAACGAGCCAATTTTTTTTTAAAAAAAATCCGTCTCTTACGCACCCAACTACGAGATTTATATCACCACAGATATTTATTAGTTTTTTATTCATAAAATATTAATAATATATATAGAAAAATATTAGATCAGCGTATACATCTTGATTAAAATGATTAATTTTGCTTTGAGATTGGCATAATACTTCAATAATCAATTAAAATTTATATTATAATCATCTTAATACAATTTTAATGATTTTAATATCCATCTAAACTTAATTTTTATCATCATATTATCTATAATAAAAATTTAAAAGTACCTGCAATGCCTTCCAGTACGCCGTCCCAGGAAAATAGACAGGTAAAGCAAGTAGACCCTTCATGAAACACATGTACAGTTTTCGGAGCTCCTCAGCCCCTTCCACACCGGGGTTCATGCTAAGCACATTCTTCACCATCACGTTGAAAGTTACCTACAAATCATTGCCAATTTATCCAAATCAAGGATGCATGTACATATATTATATAAACGCCATAAAATGTACACATAAGTTTAACCTTGCAAGCTTCTTCTTTCATGCGAAAGGGCGTGTTCTCCTTCCAGTCTTTCATCAGTTGTATGACAATTCGATTGATATCAGGGAGAAAGAGTGTTTTAAGCTTTGCTATGCCAACAAAATTGAGGGAGAGAGACCTCAAATGGTGATGCAACTCCCCATTAACGACGAGCATCGAAGTCCTCCCCAAAATATGAGAGAGTGTCTTCGGGCCATGCTGCTCGAAGAGCTTCCCATCATTGAGGAGGATGAAGCGCTGGAAGTCAATATCGGTCGAGAAGATAGTCGGCTCCCCCATAACGTAGCTCTTGTAGATCTTGCCATATCTACACGAAAGTCGCAATGCGAATATATGATGTGATAACTTGTAATCACACAGTTGATAAAAAAGTGAATAAAAATTTTAACGCATCTAATAAATTTTTCTGTGAAGAAGTTATATATATGCTTACTTTTGAATGTTCTGCTCAGCAAAGTCTCCATGGGAGTCGCAGGAAGATGACTTGAGGAAAGTGATGTTCTCCCAGATTGATAAAGGCCCTCCCATATTTCCTGGAGGAAGATTTAACCCTTTTGTTTTCCATTTTAGGCTGCTCTTCAAGCCTATGCTTAGCCAGATTACGGCAGCAGCAAACGCTGGAAGAAGAAGAAGAAACAAAGGCCTAACAAGAAATAGCTCTAAGGAAATGGATTCCATTTCTTTCATGTTTGATACTTCTGCATAGGTCATGAGTTGATTATATATATAGGAAAAAAAAATTTAGGTGAGGATAGCGAGGCGGAATTTTATAATTATTTAATTTATTTTAAGATGAGTATAATATAAGAATTATTTGATTATATATATTATATTAATATATATTAATATATAATTATATTAAAACATTTATATATATACATATAATTTTTTTAATATAATTTTAGATTATATAATATACATGTTACACATAAAGGCCAGAACAGGTGTCATATATGCCATCAAGTCTAATTAAAATAATTCACCGCAGAGCAGAAGGAGAAGATGTGGATCTTCGCCGAGAAGCTCGGATGGCGGATCCAGAAACACGATGACGAGAAGCTCGAGGAGTTCTGCGTCGAGATTGGTGTAAAGCGCCATGCTCTAAAGGTCTGGATGCATAATCACAAGAACAATCTCTCGACCTCTGCTATCACCACAGCCGCCGGGCACGGTCCCTCCTCCGCAGCTGCCGCCGACGCCGTCGCTCCGACTATCCGAGTCTGATCGGATTCCGGCAACATTTTCAAGCTAGTTACGGAAATTCGCTTAAGCCCTAGGGTTTTCTTTTTTGCCCTTTTTCTAATACCTTCTCCCATAAAAAAATTAGACAGTGCATTCTGCTGGCCGGAGTTGTGGCCGTTGGGAGAAGAATGAACGGAGCTGGATTTTTATATTATTAATATATAAGAGTTTTTATAAAAAAAAAAGTCTAATTAAAATAATAATAAATAAATAAATGACACCAATATCAAATAGAGTTTTTTATCTAGATAGATTAAATAAATAATGATAATAGAAACTACAGAACTATGTAACAGTCCAAGATTAATAAGTTTGATTTTGAAAGAAATAAACAAAATTTGTCTTCAATAATAATTTGTTTATTTCTTTTTTTATAATATTTAGTTCTTGATCTTTTGCTAATAAATATAATGTATTTATATTTATTTAATTTATATAATCATAATATATATTATAAGCATTATATAGCAGTAATTTAAACTATTGCTGATTTTTTTTTTTTTTTGTTTCGGTGGAGATCATTATCGCTACTAAAAAAGTTCTTTTTGTAGAGGTAATTACCATTGATTACCTTTGCTTTCTTCATTCCATGCATGTCTATCTCCAACAAACGTCGCTACTGCTGCCATGTAGTACCTCAATCTCACCTCTTGCTGCCATCAAAGTTGGAATGCTCGCCACCTAAAAAAGCTCAGATCTTTGAAATGATAGGAATTGAGGAAATTCTATTTCTAATAGCACTTCCATCCTTCAGAAAATTAACACTGCGATAAAATTTTGGAGTAGCAATAAGATAAAAATTATGCGATGAAATTTGGGAGTAGCAATCAGACAAAAATTATGAGTTACACGACAGCTTTTTATTGAAACCATACCATCTTTTGGAATGTTTTTTCTCTATTTTTCTAATATGAAGGTGCTTTGCGACCCTATAATTCTAACTACGATCGTGGGTTTGTCTATGATGTTGGGTGTGTTGTGCAATACAGCGGAAATAAAATTAGAATCAAAGCATAATCAACACAAAGAATACAGTGATTTACGTGGTCGACGAAGATGTCTGCATCCACGGGGAGGAAATGATTTAACTATTATTAAGAAACAAATATAGATTACAATTGACTCTCTCTCTCTCTTTCTCTCTCTCATATTCTATAACAACCCTTACACCACTATTTATAGACTTGAAACAAAACTACAAAGAAAATTTTAATTAATGCTATAATATGACAAAATCTAATCATGTCAATTAGATCTCTCAATCATACTAATTAAATCTCTCAATTTATGTAATAATTAGATCATCTAATTAATGCATTAATTATCCAATCAAAATTTTTCTAATCGATGTTGAACTAGATTTGGAAACATTTTTAAATCAACAATCTCCACCTCATCTTTCATTTCAGAAAGTGATAGATGACAAAGTATGCTCCAATTTTAGAATGACTACATCATGATGGTTAGCTACATACCCCCCTCCCAAGGGATCAAGTCATGCGTAGTAATGTTCACCAAACTCCTACAATGGGTGAACTTTTGAACTGGTAGTACCTTTGTGAGCATTTATGCTGAATTCTCTTGGTATCTATCTTCTTTAACTAGACATTATCATTAGCACTCAAATCCCAGAACAAAATGGTACTTTACATCAATATGCTTGATAGCAACAGATGACTGCCTCTTTAATACCAAGCCTACATCAACTGTATTCTTCAGATACCTCAAGATACTCTTTACAACTTACCAATGACTTCTTCCTAAATCATATATGAACATGCTCACAACGCCAACAACTTGTGCAATATATGGATCGAGCTGCCCCAAAATTAGACCATAGTGTATTAAAAGTGCAAAGTGAACACGGGTCAATGGATGCTTAACCACTAGGGAGAACATCGCATCATAATCAATCCCTTTCTGTTGTGTAGTGCCTTTTGCCACCAACCTAACCTTATATCGCACATTAGCTCCATGAGATTCTTCTTTCTTTACACACACATATTTTCACCCGATGAATTTCCTTCATGAGAAAGCTTCACCAACCTCCAAGCAACATTCTTCTACAGAGAATCCATATCTTCATCCATATCCCTCTTCCACAAATCACCATCTGGACTGTCCACTGCTTCCTTATAGTAACTTGGAATTCTAGACTCTATAGATGAAAGTACAAATATAATGTGGTCCCTCAATCAAGCTAATTTGAGATTATTTTAGCGCTTGTTATGCTCCTAACAATAAATTATTGAGTCATAACCTCATCCTCAACATCATATTCTGCCGTCTGATCTGTAGCTGAATCAGGTACCTGGGTTGGAATAATATGCCTTTGTGAAACAAATGGAGTTGCATCAAACTTTAACTTCTGTAATATGTTTGTGATCTCAATAGAATTCTCCACCTGCTTCGAATCTCGAGTCTTCAACATACTCACCTCATTGAATGTAACATCCCTGCTAATGACAATCTTTTCCCTCCTTAATTATAGAGTTTGAATCTATTGACTCCATATCTAAAGTTAATAAAGATTATCTTCTTTGCTATTGATTCTAGTTTATCATTCTAAATATGATAGCAAGCCGGACACCTAAATACTCTTAAGCATCATAATGTCTAACAGGATGCCCCGATCACATCTCCTTTGGGGTCTTCTTCCCAATAGTTATAGAAGATAGACGATTCACAAAGTAATAAACATAATCTATAGTCTCATCCTAATAGACTCTATCCAACCCAGCATTGGATAATATACACCAAATTTTCTCCATCAAACTTTAGCTCATCCTCTCTACCACCTAATTCTGTTGCAATTTTTCTCTAACAGTAAAGTAATGCTCTATCCCAGATATCTGACACTCTTGTAAGAATATATCTGATTTATATTTGCCCTAATTATTTGATTTGATACATCAAATCTTTTTCCAATCTGAGTTTCAATCCACTTCTTTCAAGTTTTGAAAATCTCCAATATCTCGCTCTTGTGTCTCATGGTGTACACCCAAACATATTTGAAGTAAATCAATTCAAAAGATAAAATATCTCCACCTGTCAAATGATGTTGTCTTCGTCATACCCCAAATATTTATGTAAACATACTCAAGAATACCTTTTGTATAATAAATAACAATATTAAAGAATATATGTGTCTTCTTATCTAATACATAATATTCATAAAAATCGAGCTTATAGGTGCTCGCTAATTTGATTAATCCTTTATTTACAAATTTATAAGAGAAGCCTCTCTAACATGAGTTAATCTCAGATGTCATAATATAGTGGCATCAGAGGAATCATCAGCAACAGTATTGTTCCAATTTATATTCTACCCTAAAGGTAGTAAAGGTTGTGATGATAAACTCCCTTCAAAAAAAATCAATGCTCCATGATATATCGTTAGAATCCCTACCTCAATGACTACCTTGTAGCCCTTGGTCTTTAAAATCCCAACAGATAATAAATTCTTTTTGATATCTGGAATATATCTAATATTAGTGAGCTCTCTTATAATACCATTATACATTCTGATGAAGATGCTCCCACATCAATAATATGATATACTTGATCATTTTCCATGATAAATACACCACTATCAAGCTCCTTATATGTACAGAAGCATTCTCTAGTGGGATAAATATGCAATACAGGAAAATCCCGTGTTACCGGCAGCCAAGATCTATCAAAAAATGTTCAAAATCCACTGGAAAAGCTAATTTCAGATAGATTTCAAACGGTAAAATATGTGTCGGAAAAGTCGTTTCAACACAAAATAGGCCGCCAGAAATATTGAATCCGCCGATACAATTTTCGATGAACTATTTTACGCTGAAAAAAAGAAGAAAAAAAACTACAATTATGCGCCTAATCCGGCCACCCAACCCACAGTACTGGACCCAACTGCACTGACCTAGTCTGCCAGACCCATGCCAACACCGCCCACCTGACGGACCCATGCGCCAGACCGTTGGCCTGTTGACCTGCGCCACTGCTCGCCCACGGCAGGATTCAAACCCCCACCATCTAGCACTCAAGTCCCCAGCCACTACGCCACTAAGGCAAATTTATTTCATTTGTTTATTTTATTTTATTTAAATTATAACTAATTAAATATAAAAAATAATTATTAATTTAATTAATTTAATACATTTAATTTAATAATGAATTATTTATTTAATTTAATAATGAATTATTAATTATTAATTTAATTTAGTTAATTTAATAATATTTCATTTTATTTAATATAGGAATGAATTATTAATTATTAATTTAAATAATTTTATTTGATAATAAGTTATTAAATTATTTAACTTAATTTAACAAAATAATTATTTATAAATATTTATTATTTTCATTTTTAAAAAAAATTAATTTTTGTCAGAAATAAATCTGCCGGAAAACTAATCAAAAAATTCACCAGAAATCCATCGAAAAATCCACCGAAAATTTTCTGTCGGTGATCCACTGGAAAATTCACCGGAATTTGTGAAAAATTTATTTCCGCTGGAAATTCCGTCGTAAATGAGCTATTTTCCTATAGTGATGATAAGTGGCACTAGTGTGTAGAATACAATATGAACCATCTATATACAAACTATGAGAAATTGTAAATAGTGATACATCAGAATCTTCATTAAGCTCTTCCACATTGTAGTTTGTCTTTGCCTCAGTAGAAACTCTATTTTCCTTCTCCTTCAGCTTCAGATAATCTTTCTTCTAATAATCATTTTCTAAATAAAAAGTACACTAATATTTTTAAGATTGTACCCACTCGACTTGCTCTGCTTACCATTGCTACCCTTTATATTCTTCTACTTCTCTAATCCTCTATGAAACCCCTTAAGTAAAAGAAGCTAAACTCTTAAATATCAAGGTGCCATATGGGATTAAGTGCTACGTGGCGAGAGTTACCACTTAAACTTGTAGGAGCCACCTCTAGAATCTTATCTGCCTGATGAATAATTTTGGGATAATGATACTGTTGATGACGTCAGTTATGTGGAGGAGATTGTGAAACTGCTTATATAAAAGAAGCTAAATCCTTAAACATCGAGGTGCCTTTTAATATAATTGTTATAATTTTATTAAGAAACTCTGTAGTTAAACATGCTCATCCTGGAGTAATTTTAGGATGGGTGACCTACTGAAAATTTACACCAACAGAACAAAATCATGAGGCTCTTAGGCTGAAATGAATAATATCTCGATGGTTAAGAGCTTGGGCTGTGACAGCTTTCATGTTTGAATGTGAGAGCCTCGGCCAAATCCAACTTTACAGATTCATTGTCTCTACGATAGAACTCATGATTCAACAATGTCGTAGTCTCCTCACCATATTTGAAGATATCCTTCCCATGAATGAGTGTCATCGTGAAGTTTTCATACTCATCCGGGAGTGAATTCATCAGAAGGAGCGCCTTGTCTTTATCTCCAACTCCTTATACAGATTCAACAGATCAGCCAATAATTTTGTGAAGCCATTCAGATGATCATCAATAATAACCTCATGTCTCATCTAAAATCTAGAGAACTACCATTTCATATAGAGATAATTCTCTAAACTCTTCATTAAATAATTTTTCTATAGTCTTTCACAATTTCACAGCAAAAGTCTCCATCATCACCACATGCTTAATCTCCTGAAATAGGAATTTTTTTATCAAGCCACAAGCACTCTAGTTCATCTTTAGACAATCTCTCTCAAAAATCTCTTCAGGACATTCACGCTAGCCAAAACATCCTCCAAATTCAAAGAGCATAGCGCATCCATCACCTCACATCTTTGCATGCCAAAGTTTTCTTTACCATTAAATTTTGTCGCATCAATTTTGATGGGATCTCTGACCACCTGATGGATCAGCGTCTTCTCCACCATCAAGCTAGATGTATCAATGGCTCCACCGGATCTCATAGCCTCCAAAAAATTTTAGCTATCTCACATAGCCAAAATTACACCAATCTAGTTCTGTTTCTTTGCCTGAACAAATCACACAAACAAAAAAATTTGATTGTTCTTCTTATTCTTTAAGCCGCCACCAAAAATCTCACTGAAATTCATCTCTGATACCAATTATTGTGTAATACAGTGGAAATAAAATCATAATTAATATAAAGAATACGGTAATTTATGTGGTTCGGCGAAGATGCATACGTCTACGAGGACGGGATGATTTCACTATTATGGAGAAACAAATAAGGATTATAATTAGCACTCTCTCATATTATAAAACAGCCCTTACACCATTATTTATAGACTTGAATAAAGCTACAAAGGAAATTTTAATTAATGTTATAATAAAGCAAAATCTAATCAAGCCAATTAGATCTCTCAATCATGATAATTAAATCTCCTAATTTATGTGATAACCAGATCTCCTAATTAATGCATTAATTAGCGAATCAAAACTTTTTTAATCGATGTTGAACTAGATTTGGAAAGATTTTCAAATCAACAAGGTGACTTCCATCATACTATACTACACTCTCTCCCTCCCCCTTAATTGGCCTTATGATAACTTTTTGGATGTGTTGGTTTGTTGACCCCTATAACCACCCCAAAAATCGCAAATTCTATAAAGGTGATTCAGCTCGAATGTGGGTTGCATTTTAGTTTTTGCTACGCAGTGGTTGAGAGAGGAGCCAAATGAGGAAGCATCAAATCATTGCTAATATAATGAATTTGTACATAAATATTTCTCTTTTATCTATAATGGGACATGGTGGTATGAGAAAGACAACTCTCTTACAACGTGTCTGTGGAGATGAAATGACAGAGGAATTTGATCTTAAAAGGGCATTTTCACATTTCCATCAGCTTCGACGATTATTGGAGATATAGTTTTAAAAGCTTTTAGGATCTCCATTGGAAGCTAAGGTCATTGGTGGTGTTCTAAAAGATAACTTGGATGAAAGGCATTGGAGGGCAGTTCTAGAAAGTAATTTGTTGGGTCAGAGTTCTATCAATTTCATATTGAGATCGAGCTATAAAGTTCTGCTAAATCATCTACAAAATTGTTTCACATTTATGTTGTACGTTCTCACAAGATCGTGCTTTTGATAAAGATGATTTAGTCTGAATGTGGGTTGCAATAGGTTTCATTTAGCTACCTCAAGGAATGACTATGGAGGATATTGGAGGAAGAATTGGAAAGCTAAACTTTCTTCGGCAACTGGATGGATTTTATGTTAAGAATGAGGATGTCAAGGAGGCTTGCAGCGCCAAATTATGTGACGAGAAACGGAATTTTAATTTTCGCCAAGAACACGCTCGATGGCCTTCAACCATCAAAATGTTCAAGGAATTAAAATAAAAAATATATACATGGGTGCAAAGTCCACAATATGGATGAACAATGTTAATTCAATCTTGAATCTAGAGAAAATCAAATTGACAGATTGCATGGAGTGGGAAACTCTTCCTCCCTTCGAGCAACTACCTTTTCTCAAGTCTCTAAAGCTCGATGGGATGTCGAGAGTAAAATGGCTCGAAAATAAATTTAATGAGAAAATGATGAATCTCATGCCTTTTCTATTACTAGAATTGTTATATATTATGGAATTAGAAGCATCAGAGGATTGGTTTGAGAAAGAAGTAGTTGCTGAAGATGGATGTTTATTTCCTCGCCTAATTGAATGGGTGCTAAGTTACTGCTTGGAGTTGAAGGAGTTGCCCTCTTTACCTTCCAAACTCAAGAGGTTAGGGATATATGAAATTTAGTGGACCACTTTTAATCCCTGCAACAATTAAAATTCTATTCCCCTCGAGGCAATCCCACCGTAAAGCAAGGATGCGCGCATCAAAGAAATTAGCCTCTACGGAGACGGCATGTTGTCCGAGCAAGAAACGGACTGCGTCATTACATCCGGAATATCGTCAATATCAAAGATCTATATTTTGTTTAATTAATTTGGATCAATCGGGGTGGTGGCATGCAAATTAAAGCAATCCTAAAGCGATACAATGACGCACATTTCAAGGAAAATTGGCCTCGTCGTCGACCTAATGATCTCCGATCGACGAACGGACTTCGCCACTACGTCCGAAATGCTTTCAACCTTTAAAAACTACATTTTGTCTACTTAATTTGAAACATTTGAATTAGCGGCGCAACCGGAGTGAATTAAATGCGGCAGTGCGCAGTCTAAGAAAATCAGCCTCGTCGTCAACCTAATGATCTCCGATCGACGAACGGACTTCACCACTGCGTCCGGAACATCCCAAATACTTAAGAATGACTTTTAATTTGGTTGAATTTAATGTCGTACGAGAAGGTCGACATGAATTGCGAGGCAAAAGTATAAATTACAAGGTAATTATGCGCATGCTAAGGAATTTAGCCCTCGGCGTCGACCAAACGAGCTCCGATCGAGAAACGGACTATGTCATTACGTCCGGAATGCTGTCAATACTCTAAATTGACTGTCAATTTGTCCAAACTAAAATTATGCCGTGACCGACGAGGGTTCTAATACGATAATGCGTATTTCAAGGAAATTAACGCTCGGCGTCAACCAAATGATGTCCGATCGCAAAACGGATGGTGTCATTGCGACCGGAACATCAGAAATACCCTAAATACACTATCAATTTGTCTAACTTTGATTTTTGGCGAATTTGATACGCATTACGAGGTGAAACACACACGAATTTCGAGGCAGAATACACGCAAGTCGAGAAACAGCACGCAATTCAAAGCTATTCTAATTGACTTATACTTTGTCGTCATTTCAAATTGAGAAATAATGATGATGGGGTATTAATTTTAATACTAAAAAAAAATTTTCTCCAAGTCAAATGAAATGGCAAATCTCATTAAATGCTAACCTCGTATCAGTCGAGGTCTGCTCTGATCTCCCGATTTTTCGCTGATTAAATCCCTGCTAAATCCCGCGAATTCCGCTTGAGTGGAAGACCCGAACAAATGTTTCACCCCACTCTGAAGAAAGTGGTCGTCGTTAAGTGGAAATGAAATGAGCTCTTCCGCCGGGTCCCACGAGTAGAGTTTCTGCTTATAGCCGTTTGCTTCAAGCTCTCCTCAAGAAACAAAAACCCACAGAACGCCTTCAAACTTCTATCTAAATTCCAGATCTCAAATACTCCCACCGAGCTCGCCTTGTGCCACGACCCCGTCACCTTCTCGTCCTCCTACAACTAAAAAAAAAAATCCCAAACTGAGCACCTGGCCGGCTTCCACTACACTCCAAGTTTAAGCGACGAACCTTCCAACCCCTCTGCTCTACTTCGATTATTCCTTCAACCTCTCCACCTACAGCCCACGACAAAGCCAAATTCCTATCTGCTTTCCAACCTCAGGTAAAGGTCAGCTCTTTATGTCTTCATGCACAGCTTCTGTTTACACACATCTTCCTTTTTTTTTTTTAAAAAAAAAAAAGAGAGCATCCACTGCACCGTCTAAGCCAAATACCAAGCTCATATAAATCCCTCTCCCGGCTCTCGTTTTTTTTTTAGTTGAGTCGTCCCCTACAACAAGAACGGCAAATAGTTCCTAGTTGCCCCAGTTCGTTGACTTCAAGCCGACGGCCAACCGGACCTCTCCAATCACCTGTAATCCCTTCCACCCGTCGGATTCGCTTCCCGTTGTAGCCAAATCTGATGCTTAATGTCACCACTATTTCCACCGAGCTTCACTAAGCCAAGCTTCTTTGTCTAACTTCTCCGTTTTGAATACAACACGTCGAATCTCCTTACCCACTCAATCAACGCCTCACTCACAGCCCGTGTTCTCTCTTCACCTATTAGAAATTTCCCTATCTCATTCTTATTTCATTCAAAAGAATCAAAGCCCCACTACAAGACAAGGCTTCACCGTACCCATTTATTCCCCCTAAATCATTACAAAAAAAAAACCATAACTTTCTTTCCACTATCCTCCAAACATCTCACATGACCAAACAGAGAAAGTACAACAACTTTTATTACTTAGTTTTTTTTTATTATTTTGTTTCCTTTCATGTAAATTACCTGTAGCTTTATCAACACTACATTCAAATCGGCCCACTTTATAAAAAAGCCCAAAAAAAAAAGTGGAAGAAGCTTTAATGCTAACTGTTTTCTACATGTTAATATTTCCTATGTATATATTCATATTATAACTGTTAATTATATTATAACTTTTATAAGTATATATCTATTTTATATATAAATAAATATATCTGTTTATATTTTTATATATAAATATATTTGTTTATATTATATTTATATATAAATAAATATATCTGTTTATATTTTTATATATAAATATATTTGTTTATATTATATTTATATATAAATAAATATATCTGTTTATATCTTTGTATATAAATATATTTGTTTATATTATATTTTTATATATAAATATATTTGTTTATATTACATTTATATATAAATAAATATTTATGTTTATATTTTTGCATATAAATATATTTGTTTACATTATATTTATATATAGATAAATATTTTTGTTTATATTTTTGTATATATATATATATTTGTTTATATTTTGTACATAAATGAATTTGTTTATATTTTATATACAAATATATATTCATTTTATGTTTTATACATAAATATATGTCTCTTTATATATAAACATATATAAATATTCAAAAAAAGAGGAAGAAGAAAGAAAAGATTCAGAGAAAAAAAATATATTAAAAAAAAAAAAGAGAGAAAGAAAGGGCAAAAAAAAAAAAAAATAGCAAAAAAAAAAAGATAGCTCTTTCAAAAAAAAAAAAAAAAAAAAAAGGGGTTTCAAAAAAAAAAGAGAGAGAAGTTCTCCAAAAAAAAAAGGGAAGTATTTCAAAAAAAAAAGAGAAGAAAAAAAAAAAAAGAGAAGAAAAAGAAAAGAAAGAATTTTGCAAAGCATTGAGAGCTCATTTCGTCGTTCGCAGCGCGACAAAACGACCACCTATACACGCTTTTCGTAGCGTGGTGGGAGGAAGTTCATCGCGGTGCTCTCGACGAATCGGGTAATCACTTCGAGAGCTCATTCCGTCGTTCGCGACGCACCGGCAAATCGCCTATACACGCTTTTCGTAGCGTGGTAGGAAGGGAACCCGGTGCGGCACCTACGACGAAGTGGGTGATCACCTAAAATTTCTTTTTCGGCATTTACGGCGCACCGGCAAACCGCCTATACACGCTTTTCGTAGCGTGGTAGGAAGGGAACCCGGTGCGACGCCTATGGCGAGAAGGGGATATTCATAAGTACCCGCTTGCGGGGAAATAACTGTGTTTTTTTAAATAGGTACTGTCGAAGACCCATACACGCTTTTCGTAGCGTGGTGGGGGATGAAGAAAATACGGCCGCGGTGTCCAAAGACACCTACCATACACGCTTTTTGTAGCGTGGTGGGAAAGGCCCAGTTTCTCGTAATTTCCCCTAAACGGGGGAGACGCCGGGAGGCTGCCGAAATTTTGTCTGAAGAAGACAAGGACTTGAACAAAATCTAAGTGATTTAATAAAGAATTGAACTCAAGTAAAATGAAATTGAATTGAGATCAAGCTTGAATCAACTGCGGACCATAGTGGATTTATGAATATTCAAATTTGATTTCTAACAAGACATGGACTCAAACTGGACTTGATTTGAACAACAGGGGACTTTTGGACTCAAACTCAAAATCGAGCACACTTTGGACTTGAAACAAATGAGGATGAGTTTCAAATCAAGTCATATAAAAGATGTCATAATGCTCCAAATAAAATTTTAAATCAAATGTAAGGGAACATGTGTTAGACTTGTGAAACAAGGGATTATAAGTATCACTCATTTACAAATAATGATGAAATTAGTAAAGAACATCATGATGCTCTCAATGAACACAATAATTTATCAGTGGTCATATGCAAAAAAAAAATACAATATACTTGTAAGCAAATTCATCAAACATATGCAAGTAAGAAGAGATAACACATGGTGGATGTGATGAATTCTTACAACCCTCATGCAGTCAAGCACGCCAACTCGTCTATAAACAAGACACTGTTGATGAATGTATGCAAGCATCATGCAACGAACACAATAATATTTCTATGACGAACGCAAACTCCTACGAGTCGTCCTAGGAAACTCTTCTTGTACACAAAGTTTCTACCTATGAACTATGGCATGAAATCTCCAACGAATGTCAAAGAGCCGTCATGACAATTGGAATGTAAACACTATTAAGAGACATTCCCACAAGCAGCAACAATCCGATGTCAAACAAATGCAAGAAACATTGGCAAGTCATAGCGGTCAATATGCTGCATGTGATGAACACTACGACACTCTTACAGTCAATAATAGTGCAGTATCAAGCAAGTATATTAGTCCCTTATAAATCAATGACAGTTGTCTTAGGGTGGGCAGACCCGTCCCTACAAGTAAGTACAATCATCATACCACCTGAGATTGGTGAAAAGTGGACATGATGCAAATACAACGATTCTCCTATAAACACATTTAGGAGATTGTAGTGAACATGAATATCCCTTGCAAGTGAGGGAGACTGGTGTACAACGAATATGATGATTTGATACATTCAACGAGGTGTGAAATATATGCAAGGAATATTGCAATACTCCTGCAATCAACCATATTCAACCCTACGAGCAAATACAACTAGACGAATTTGTCTGATTGAACAAATTTGCAAAGTGAATGAGCATAAAGAAATTTAGTAGCGTCCCTATCACCAACAACGACTCAACTCCACGAGAACACATCAATCCCCTACAAGTGGAAGAGTTCAACGACACTCTCGAAAACACATTCCACATCCAACATGTCATTCGTAACCAGAATGGATTTGACATGCAGTGGAAGTAGCGATGTGGTACATGTAAGTGTACGCAAGCGAATGCCATCGTACACTGCATCGCGCCCACCGGAGTTAACGATCCATGTTTGGCAAATGTGCTGTTAAAGATTAATGTAAAGTATGGCAGCCTAAACTTAAAATTATAAGTGGGGAATATAATTGTTGTTCCAATCATTCCAATGGTCATAATAATTATTTCGGAATGGGTAGCTGGCGAGAATCTCCTGGGAAACCTGACGAATCTTCCATCACTACAGTTGTCAGTTCAAGATGGTGGCCATGGATTCCTATACGAGTTCTGAGAAGAGAAAGTCATATCAAATCTCCTTTATAGATGAATGGTTATGCATCTAACACACCATCTACATGCAAATACAAAAGAGCTATGACGAAGATGAACATCTACAAGTTGCCGTAGAAGATCCGTTGCACACCTAATATGCTATCCGCAAGAAAGATACGAGGGAGCTGCGGTAGATGACAACGTCTACCAGCAAAAGCAGGAGATTCGTTGGTGCACTATAATTCATCTACAAAAAGCAACCAGTAGTGCACGACAGTCTACCTGTGCAAAGCAGGGAACAATTCAGTCCAGAAGCTGCTACAATACGCCATCGGATCTGCAACACCCATGCGAGCAGACAGAAGGCGTACAAATCCTCAAATGAAATCTCAGCGCCACGCCACCGGATCCGCAACTTTCATGCAAGCGGACAGAAGGCGTGTACAAATATTCCAAGAATACCCCCACACGTGTGCACTTTAATTTGTATACACATAGGTACACTAAAAAGGGGAAAATATAATCATGAACCCGCATGGGCCCCGGCGAGCGTGTTATTGGTACACACGTGACGTCTAGGGATGCTGCGCGGGTCAATAAGTGAATTCTAGTTCGAGCCCAATCCTCCTGTACGGGTAGAAAGGGGTTGACACGGCTCGAATCATTAAATAAATATGCGGTCGCGAGATCGACTGGAATATTTATTTTATAGTTCATATTAGGCCTTCAAGGCTTATAATCAAGAGAATTCACTAACAAAGGCTCAAAGCCTATGAAACCCGATCCTCTATCGACCAGTAGATAGAGTCGATAGGGTCCAATCAACAAAATAAAAATGACCCCAAACACCCCGATGATGGCCGTGTTGGATGCAGATCTCAACCGGAGGGGTTTCCGAACACTCAAAATATCTCCTACATTCTCAAACATTTTTTCAAACACCCACAAAATCCAAAAATCGTAGAATTATTCCAAAATCTCGATATTTAAAATTGAAATAAACACCATTCAATCACTTAAAGCATAATCCATCCATCCTCCGCAACAGTTTGCCGAGGTGGACAAATCAAAATATACTTCAGCTCACATAGAGCTAGTGCCTAGTCGAAAATATCACTAGGATCCATTCTCAAACAATCTCCTGCCAGCAAGGACGTGGTACGAGTCCTCTAACCGGCAGTTTCGCCGCCAAATGGCACTGCAGGATAAACGGTTATGACTCGAGGCCCTCTGAACCAGGTGGTCGCCGCCAAATGGCACCATTATATTATGGTTATGGCCAGAGCCCGTATGCTCCCCAATGGCATCAAATCCTTGAGATATGAATCAATAGGATATGATCGATAGGGCACAAAGCCCTCTGTTAGCTAAGGTGGATTTAAATTTGTCCCTTTAGGCAAATACTCCCCCCAGGTCTACAAGGTACCCTTGGACGAAGCAACCCATGGCTGCTGATAAGGATCCTTCTGTCAGGTTGGGTCGACTACCTCCTCTGACTAAGTAGACCAGGGACCACGATGGCCCGGGATGACGGAACCATGGGATCTTGATCGGGTCTATCATCCATTCCCCCACCATCCGCTTTAAGTCTGAGATGGTGAAATTTCTATTTTAAATATCAAATCTTCAAATCTCCAAATCTTTTGATCTTCTAAATTCCGAAATCCTTAAACCTTCAACCCATGCTGCTACTATATGCCAGACTCACGTATCTCCTACGTATCTGATTGACGACTAGCCTTAATCGAAAGTTCTCTCTCGTTACCGGGAGGGGTAATTAACTATAGGGGCTTGCGCCTATAGGAAACCAGAACTCAGATCATAAAGTCCTCACAAAAATGAGGGCGAAATCTCTGGGTAGTGTCTTATCTACAAACCCATCTGCCTTCCAAAATTTACCCCGGAACTTTAATTCGTTAAAACTCCCCCCTCGAAAGCAAAAAGTCGGGCGGAGGCCGGGGCCGAATTTTCGGAGCCCACAGATTTCTGGCGACTCCACTGGGGAATGGTTTCTCTTTCCATCTTTGGCTAGTCACCTCAGTGCTACAGTAGCAGCCGTTCTCAACCTAGATTCAAAATTTCGAATCTTTCAAAATGAGCGTTTAAAGAATTAAAATTTTGAATATTCTAAAAAATGATCATTACATTCATCATGCATTCATTGAGATAGCATATTTAGCAGAGTTTTTAAATTTGTATGATTTTAATTGCTTGCTGATGATTATATGCTTTTGTTTTTTTTTATTCTGTGCAAGTCTCTGCATTTTGAAAGTGTGGGGTGATGTATCAGATTCTGATTACTAACCCTTACCTTTCATTTGTGCAGATGGATCTATAGAACACTTCATTCACCGTCCAACTGGGACGCGGCGCTAGCATCCAACTAGCAAATGCTATGATCACTACCGGAAATACTGGAGCGACCATCCAGTTCGGTAGTGTTAACTTCCCTGCAGTCGTTGCAAGGACTGCTGCCATTCCTGCTAACGATGCAAGGCGACTCCAACCTACCGGAGCCCCTGCCCGTCATGCACGTCTGCCAGTGCAGCGACCAACCATTGAAGCTTCTACTCGTCATGTGTATCTGCCAGCACAACGACCCGCCGCTGAAAATTCTCGCAAGAAAACATCTGTGTTCGAAAGACTTTCACAGCCTGAGGCTCCGACTGCCAAAAGAGTTGTGACTGGTGGAAGGATTCCTGTGGTAACTGTGAATACCACATCTCTGCCAAGTGGGTTACCTACACCCAGAAAGAATGAAGCTGAGGCCTCCTCATCTGGAGGAAGGCTTACGAGAAGGCAACGAAGGAAAAAGAACGCTGAGCTACGGGCTCAGCAACAACCGTTGCCAGTCCACTCATCTAATCTACCGGCCAGAGAGCCTGAAGCCAATGTTCCTATCCGGAACAAGTTTACTGACCTAAGATGGGTCAAAAGAAATAGCTCTACTGGGGAGCTAAAAAAATCTTTCTGGGATCGACAGCCCGAAGTCCCAGCCCCTCCAAGGAGATATGAGCCTGAAACCCTGTCATCCCGAGTGTACAGGGTACTGAAGACCGTGAAGGAGAAGGGTCTAAAGAAAAAGAAATTTCAGAGGCCACTTATGATTGAGGCTAGAAGGACCCCTCCGAGGGAAAGGCTATCGTCTGATTTAACAGCTGAAAGAAGAAGGGGACGACAACAAATTCCATCCGGTGAGCATCGGGGTGTGACACCTGAACCTTGGGTTTGGGGATCCGCCGCCGAAAGGTCCCGACAAAAAGGAAAGCAAATCTGGAGGCCAAGGCCTCACAGAGAAGAAAATGAGGAAAGAAGAAAAAGAGAAATAAATCTGGGTGTGACATCCGGTACAGCTTCCCGGAGATCCGCCCCCAATAATGAACAATGTCAAAAGTGGGTTCCAAAGAAGACCCACGATGACACCCCTCTTGACGGTCGACACCTTGGAGAATCCTCCGGGGGATCCCGTCGCCTGCCATCTCCTCCAAGAGAAGAATCTAATTTCGATCGTAGCCCACGGATCGAAGAAATCTCCTTACCGAATCAGGAGCCAGAGATCCAATGGCGCCGTCGCTCAGAGATTCGAGTATTAGAAGAAAAAGTAGAAGAAAGCATAGAAGGGGAGGAAAATAAAGAGGTAGAAGAAAATATAGAAAACATAGAAGACGATGAATACATGGAAGGGGATGAAGATTTTGAATTTATGGAAGAAGGAATGGAAGAAATGAATGATTCCATAAATATAGAAGTCGTCTATATGGCAAGACATACTCGTGCCATTGAGGAAGTCTACCATGAAGAAGGTGAAGGCGATCATAATCGACAGCCCCAACCCAGGCGAACACAACGGCGTCAACGTGAGGTTGAGCCTACTTTCGATGGAGGTGATCCCCCTGATGAAGAAAGAGTCGAGGAAGATGAAGAAGAGGAAGAAAATCCTTTTGCGACCGATGATGTTGCTCTTACCGATGTACTACAGCAAATGGGGGAACAAATGAAAGCTAAAGATAAGGAGATCTCCCAGTTGAATGAGAAAATGACTGGAATGATGGCCCAGATGGCAGTGATGATGCAAATGATGCAGAGAACTGCAGCCGTCGGTCCCATACCTGATCCCCCTATCGATCCTCCAAATCTCCAACTGCCTCAAGGCTCAGGAATACGAGGTGTTCCTGAAAATGGCAATGAAGTTCGCAATACTGTCCGCCAGCCCACTCCGCAGAATGTTGCCAGCACCTCCGAGCCTGTGACAGCTGCACAGCTCGAAGGACTGATCACACAGAAGATTAAAGCCATTATAGCTATTGATCAGGCCGAAAAATTGGTGGGTAAAGGTCGTCCATATCCGACAGAATACGACCAAGTGCCATACCCAAAAGGGTATTCAGTGCCAAAGTTTCATACCTTCAACGGTACTAACAACCCTAGGCAACACTTGGCACAATTTAAGGCCACCTGTGGGAATACAGGGGGAAATGATGCCTTACTCTTCAGACAGTTCGTTACCAGTTTAACAGCAACTGCTTTCGAGTGGTATGCTGAACTACCAAATGACTCTGTGAAGACATTCGCAGAGTTAGAATCGATGTTCGTGAAAAGGTTTGCTAGTGCAACTGAGAAAATCACGATCGCTGACCTCGCCTTAGATAAACGAAAGAAGGAGGAATCAGTGTCAAAATATATCACTCGTTGGCGCAACATGAGCATGAAATGTGAACAGCAACTTGAAGAAGAACACGCCGTGCAATTGTTAATGGGGAACATCGACGATAAGATGCAACCATTTTTGTGCATGGCTACAATTACCACATTTCAGGATCTCCTGGATAGGGTGGCCAAATTTGAGAAGTTAAATTTGTCAAGATCAAAAGGCAACTTCGACAAGCTCAAAAAGGCTAAGGCCCCAGATGCTAAGAAGAGTGAAATCTACTCTACATCCTCTCTCAGGCCAAATAGGGGAAAGCAGGTGGTCTATAATGTAGACAAAGGCAAGCAGCTGATGCAGTATGAAGAAAAGCAGAAGCAAGTCTACAATCCTTACCCTCAGCCGAAGCTGGTACTCGGAGGGAATGATAGGCCACGAACTTTTCAGGGCGGAGGGGATCGCCCAAGGCAAGCAATAGGAACCGGTGATAGAACGTTCATATCCCTCAAAGATAAGATGAATAAAGAATATTCATTCAAAAGGGAGAGTGTCGCCAAGTTATTTCGACAAGCGGTGAAGGCAGGCCTAGAACTGCCAGAGTGCAAGAGGCCAGAAGAGTCGAAAGAAACTGGTGACCCGAATTACTGCCCATATCACCGAGTGCTTGGCCATCCCATTGAAGACTGCTATATCTTTAAGGATTGGCTTGAGAGAAAATACCGGAGGGGAGAGCTCACATTATCAGACAATGTGTTATCCCATCCCAAAAAGGAATCGACTCGGGTAGTTACGATTTCTCCCGTACCCCCAGTTGAAGAAAGAAAAAATGGGAAAAAGCCAGCTCGAGAAGAACAGTGGAAGACCGCGGTCTCTAGGAAGACTGTTAAGATGTTGAAACAACTGGAGGGGGTTCCAGGTGTAAAGTGGAAATCTCCTACAGAGCCGGTGATAGATCCCAAGGCACTGCCTGCGGTGCGAGCTTCCACTTCTAAACAGTTTCTCAACCAAGCTGACACTTCAAAGTCGGGGAGAGTGAAATCCTCTAAGAAGAAGACCAAGCTAAAGAAGCCCAAGGAGAAAAAGACAGTAACCCAAAGGGTTATCGATAGTTTGGAGGAATACTATCAAACTGCGAGGCGCCCTATTAGGCTTGCTGATTTTATGGCGGAACTTAGAGTTGAGGAGGCAAAAGAGGCTGACGAAGAGCCACTCCCCGTGGAAATTTGTCGGGTCATTTCGATGACAGCAGTGGCTGCAATCAGTAAGGGAAAAGAAACACCCTCCGAATCATGTATGATGGTATCGCCAATGGATCACAGTTCGGAGGAAGATTTATATTTTCCAGAAGAAGATGAATCTGAACTTGATATCGCTTTGCAGATGGAGCAAGTGAACTTGGGCAGTGATTCTGAATCAACGGATGAGTCTCCAGACACGATAATGGCTGAATCTAAGGAAAATGCACTCTCAAATGAGTCTGACCGAGAGGAGATCGCCCAGGTGCAGCTGAGAAGTGGAAAAATTCTACCTTCCCCGCCCAAGAAAGGGATCCCTAATAATGACAAAGGGAAGGAGATAACTATAAACGAAGAGATTATCCCCAAGAATACAAAAAAGAGAGATACCACAAGCAAAGGGATAGATTATAATATCCTATCCCATCTGAGAAAAATCCCAGCACAGCTCAGTATATACGATGCTCTTGTGATGTCTAAAGACCTGCGAGAGACCTTGATTCAGGCTCTCAAGGACCCCGAAAGATATGAGGCGTACTTTGCTGAACGTAATTTGACAGAAGTTTTACAAGCCCGAAACGAGCCAATCATTACTTTCGCTGAGGACGACATGATGCTTGGAACGGCAGACCACAACCGCCCTCTGTATGTTACTGCGGAGAGTGACGGAATGATAATCAGCCGAATTTTGATTGATCCCGGGTCTTCTATCAACCTTATGAGCCTGAAAGCTCTAAGATCGTTATGTCTCGATGTACAGCATCTCGGGCCAGATAAATTAATGGTGCATGGTTTCAATGAGAAGGGGCAAAAAACCCTAGGATCATTCATGCTCTCCCTAACACTCGGGGAACTTCATACTGAGGCAAAGTTTCATGTGATTGACGCGGACACCTCATTTAGGGCGCTTCTAGGTCGCCCGTGGTTGCACGATTACGGCATGGTCCCGTCAACACTACATCAGTGTATGAAATATATTAGGGATGGAGAGGAGTTCAGAATCTCTGGTGATATTCAGCCCTTTGCAGTCCACGAGATAAAAATTTATGAAGATGCCAGATATTTCATTCCTAAGGAGTCAAAGCCATCGAGTTCTCTCGAGGCTAAGGCAGCAAACCTGAAGAATACAAAGCGGCCCAAACAAGAAGATGAAAAGAAGCATGCGGGGAGAAAGAAGGCAACGCCAACTCTCCCTAAAGAGGTGAGCACTCCTAGATCAAGAAAATATGTACCTCACCTAGGGAGTGACACAGACGAGGATGAGGCTGTCCTGGCTAAATCCCAGGAAATACGCCAATCAACGACTAGGGGGAGGAAGAAGATAAAGTATTCAGATGATGACTACGACTATGAGTCTACCTACATGAATAATGTACGTGTACTCTCAAGAAGAATAGATAATCTGAAGATCTCAGATAATGAATGTATTATCACGCGTGTTCCTCCACGACACTTTAAAGAAATTGTTCCCCGAGAGGTGCATAATGTTGAGGAACTCGTAACATTTTATGTACCTCCCCTAAGAAAAAGAGGCGGACCGGGAACCCTATTTTATAAATCTGGAGAGCGTGAGGAGGAAGGGAGTCGAGACTGGCTCTACAGACCCATCGGGCGTCGGGAGTTGGTAGTCACGAGAATGCCTAAATTTAACACTGAAAATATTCGAAGGATGTTACGAAAACAGGCTAGAATTCGCACTCCCGTACAACAACTTCGTACCTGTTTAAAGCTTTGGTATCGAAGAAATCCCCATACGATGCGAAGAAAGGATATTCTTGCAAGGAGGGGCCTTGGATTCGTCGTACATAAGCATCCTCGAAAAGAGACATGTCAAGTCATCACCTGCAGGGAAGTTGAACCCAATGATGATTTTGAGAGGGAAGTTTATGAAGTTGATGACTATGATGAGCAACCTGTAGAAGCCGAGCCCGCACCTGAAGAACTTGAAGATGGTGGACAAGCGGCGACTATGGATGAGTTAAAGGAAGTCAACTTGGGAACCGAGGAGGACCCTCGCCCAACCTTCATTAGTTCCCTTCTGCCGGAAGACCAAGTGGAAGAAATAAAAGAACTTCTCTGTGAATTCAGGGACTGCTTTGCCTGGACATATGCTGAAATGCCAGGCTTATCCCCTGATGTAGCAGTTCACAGACTGGCAATTAAACCAGATGCGGCACCCATCAAACAAGCTCCAAGGAGAATGAGATTGGAGATTGAAGAGCAGGTAATTGCAGAGACAAAGAAGCTCATAGAGGCGGGCTTCATCCGAGAAGAAAAATATGCCGATTGGATCGCCAATATTGTCCCTGTCAAGAAGAAGAACGGTCAGATTCGTATCTGTATTGACTTTCGGGACCTCAACAAGGCATGTCCGAAAGACGATTTTCCACTCCCTGTATCAGAACTTTTGGTTGACACCACATCACACTATGATATGTTCTCATTCATGGATGGATCGTCAGGATACAATCAGATCAAGATGGCACCCGAGGATGAAAGGCATACATCATTCAGAACGCCCATCGGTATTTTCTGCTATACGGTCATGCCCTTTGGCTTGAAGAACGCTGGTGCTACCTACCAACGGGCGATGACACGCATCTTTGATGAGCTAATACACCAGAAGGTCGAGTGTTACGTAGACGACCTGGTCGTGAAGAGCAGGGACCGACAAGATCATTTAAACGACTTAAGGATTGTATTCGAGAGGATCAGAAAGTTTGATCTGAAGATGAACCCTCTCAAATGTGCTTTCGGGGTCTCCTCCGGCAAATTTCTTGGGTACGTCGTTCGCCACCGAGGCATAGAAGTTGATCCCAATAAGATTAAGGCGATCATTGAGATGCTGCCGCCTAGAAACCTCCGTCAACTTCGCTCATTGCAAGGACAGCTGGCTTTCATTCGGCGATTTATATCGAATCTGTCGGGTAGGTGCCAGCCATTTTCAAAGTTAATGAAGAAAGACGTCCGCTTCAAATGGGATGCAGAATGTCAGGAAGCGTTTGACAGTATCAAAAGATATCTATTAAATCCACCCATTCTCGCAGCGCCAATTCCGGGAAAGCCTCTTATACTGTATACGGCAGCACTAGAAGAGTCCCTCGGAGCATTGTTGGCCCAACACAATGAAGAGGGTAAGGAGAATGCACTCTACTACATCAGTAGACGACTGATTGGAGCAGAAGTGCGATATTCTCCAATCGAGAAACACTGTTTGGCATTGATCTTTGCGGCCCAGAAGCTCCGCCACTATATGCTCTCCCACAAAATTACCTTGATATCGAAGATCGATCCGTTGAAGTTCTTGATGACAAGACCAGCATTGACAGGTCGTTTGGCAAGGTGGGCAGTGTTATTATTACAATTTGATATTGTGTACATGCCACAGAAGGCTGTAAAGGGACAAGCTTTGGCAGATTTCCTCGCTGCACATCCAATTCCAGCAGACTCTCCGCTCAATGATGATTTTCCTGATGAACAGATCATGCAAGTTGATGAAGAGGAGAAATTACAATTTTGGGAGATGTATTTTGATGGAGCATCATCAATCAAATCTCCTAGACCCCCAAATCTTGCAAAGGCTCAAGCGGGCATCGGACTTGTCTTTATAGAACCCGAGGGAGGCATAATGAGATTCTCGTTCAGTCTAACTGAACCTTGGACCAATAATGAAGCTGAATATGAAGCTTTGATAGCAGGATTGGAAATTGCGGTTGGCGTCCAAATCACAAATCTTCAAATCTTTGGTGATTCTCAACTTGTAATAAATCAAGTTCTGGGTATTTACAAGATTTGTAAACTTGAGTTAGCCCACTATCATCGACGGGCTCTCGAGCTCCTAAAGCAAGTGCCAAATGTTAAGATAGCTCGAATCCCCCGAGGACAGAACGCAAAGGCAGATTGTCTAGCTAAATTAGCCAAGGAGCTTGCAAGTGAAGATAAGAAGCCACCTATATTTATTGCGGTTGAAAATCGTCGAGTCTTAGAGCCAGCAATCTTGCAATTCCCACGGGCAGATGGAGTACCAGATTCTGGCCAACAGGACACAACCTCGGTTGATCCCCTATATCCCCAATTAGTCGAGCTCGAATATCAACATGAAGAAAATCAAGCTCCTAAGAGAAGACGTAAGGCCAGTCTAGCTTCAGAATCATGGTGGTATTGCTTAGATATTGAAGTCGAAGATGATTGGAGGCAACCGTTCGTTGATTACTTCAAAGAAAGCAAACTCCCAACAGATAAATCTCTGGCCGCACAAATCAGGAAAAGAGCATTACGATATGCGTTTGTCAACGACACGCTGTATCGACGGGCTTTTGATCAAATGTGGCTAAGGTGCCTAGGGACCAAGGAAGCTGATAAAGTGGTAGTAGAAGTTCATGAAGGGCTCTGCGGAGCACATCAGTCAGGCCCCAAGATGGCTGCTAAAATCAAGAGAATGGGTTATTATTGGCCAACAATGGTAACAGATTGTATTAACCACGCTAAGAGGTGCCACGAGTGTCAAATCCACGGTGATGTTATACACCAACCGCCAAATCCACTGCACCCGACAGTAGCATCTTGGCCATTTGAATGCTGGGGTACAGATATCATCGGTCCAATAGATCCACCGTCATCAGCCGGGAATCGTTTCATCTTAGCAGCAACAGATTACTTCTCCAAGTGGGCAGAAGCAGCTCCGTTCAAAGAAGTCACATCTGAGCATGTAATCAACTTCTTCACCCACAACATCGTCTACAGATTTGGCATACCGCGCCGCGTGATATCAGATAATGGCACAGCATTCAAGAGCGCTAAAATATATAAGTTTGTCGAGCGGCATAAGATTGATTGGCGATATTCTTCCATATATAATCCAAGAGCCAATGGTTTGGCAGAGGCATTCAACAAGACGCTGGTGAAGTTGTTAAAGAAGATCCTCACCAAAAATAAGAGAGAGTGGCATGCAAAGATGGCAGAAGCATTATGGGCGTACCGTACGACCTACAAGACGCCAACCAAAGCCACTCCTTATTCATTAGTATTCGGAGTTGAAGCAGTATTGCCACTAGAAATTGAACTGCCGTCGCTTCGAGTAGCTATCCAGCACGATCTAACTCAGGATCAGAATGCTCGTTTAAGGATGGAAGAGCTTGATGCACTTGATGAAATCAGGTTGCAAGCTCAGCAAAATCTAGAGATTTATCGAGCAAGAATGACGAAATTGTTTGATCGAATGGTGCGTTATCGATCATTTCAAGAAGGAGAATTGGTCCTGGTGCTGAGAAGGCCAATCATCCCTCACCGAAAAATTGGTGGTAAATTTGTATCCAATTGGGAAGGCCCCTTTGTTATCGAGAAAGTGTATCAAGGAGGAGCCTATCAGTTGATCGATCTGGAGGGTCAGAGACCTATGCCACCGATCAATGGCCGGTACTTGAAGAAATATCATGCATAGGGATAATGAGGTGTTTAGAGTATTCTATACTTCAAATGCACTCATCGATATGTATATGACTCATCTTTGAAATTCTCTTGTAATACAAGAATGCATTTCAAAAAAAAAAAAAAAAAAAAAAAGAATGTATATATATATATTACTTATCGAACATGGAGCATTTTTAAATATTTATTCGGGTCGACATCGCGCCGCGTGCCGAGATCCCTGAATAAATATTTAAAATCTTAAACTATTAAGTTTGGCAAAAAAAAAAAAAAAAGGGGTCTTACTAGATAGGGGGCATTTTAAATATTTATCCGGGTCGACATCGTGCCGAGTGCCGAGATCCCCGAATAAAATATTTAAAATCTCAAACTTTTAAGTTTGCAAAAATTTTTATCTTCTTGCCAGGCAGGGGGCATTTTAAATATTTATCCGGGTCGACATCGCGCCGCGTGCCGAGATCCCCGAATAAATATTTAAAATCTTAAACAATTAAGTTTGCCAAAAAAAAAAATGTATATATATATATATATATATATATTCGGATCAATATCATGCTGCATGTTGAAATACCCGAATAAATATTTAAAATATTCAATGTCTAAGCTTCTCCCACCTTGAGGATACCCCTACGAGATAAAAGACATCTGAATACTCATTTGGGTCGACATCGTGCTACGTGCCGAGATCCCTAAGTGAATAAAAAAAAAAAAAAAAGAGAAAAGCTCAAAATTTTCGAATTCATCCCATTTTAAAACCTCCCTACGAGACGAGGGTAGGGGTGTCAATTTCGGGTCACGGGTCGGGTTCGGGTCGAACCCGAAACTGACCCGGCACTATTCGGGTCAACCCGAACCCGACCCGTTTTTGCAAACGGGTCGGTTTTCATGACCCGAACCCGACCCGCTTCGGGTCCGGGTCAACCCGACCCGACCCGAATGACCCGGTTCCAACAAAAAAACTGCTATTTTTCGGGTCAGAAACGGGTCAATCTCTGCTTTTCGGGTCAAAATCGGGTCAATCTCGGGTTGCCGGGTCAAAAATGGGTTTTCGGGTCAAAAACGGGTCATTTTCGGGTCAACGGGTCAACCCGAACCCGACCCGATTTTTGAAACGGGTCGAATTGTTGAACCCGAACCCGACCCGTTTCGGGTTCGGGTCAACCCGAACCCGAAAATTTCGGGTCGGGTTCGGGTCGGGTTTTCGGGTCGGGTCCAATATTGACACCCTTAGACGAGGGGTACTCAAGTGTTTATTTGGGTCGACACCGTGCTACACGCCGGGATCCCTAAATAAATATTCAAATCATCAAGCCTTATGTTCATTCGAATAGGGATACGGCGAATTCCATTATTAACACACGAACGCAGGTGATTTTCCTAAAAATTTGGGACGTCATTCTCCTCCAGTGTACCAAGATTTCGAAAGTCAAGAAAGAGACTTTTGTAACTACATGCTCCAACAAATTGAGGTAAAAAAAGCTTGAAGTTTTCCAACAGCCTGAAGCTTAAGGTTCGGATGGGTGTAAAACGCCGGATCCAACACGCCCAAATATGGCCGGATCGCTGGCAACCCCGTCTACTCAACACGCCAGAAGAAAGGCCGTAGTAGCGGAACTCCCACTTCGTCAACCCGTCAGTAAGGACTGTAGGAAGAACGAAGGCTGATTTGACTCGACAAGTTTCAGTAGTCGTAGTCCACAAAACTCTCCTAATTGACCAGAGAATCAAAGTCCCAATGGGAAGGATGAGTCGCGAACAACTACCGAATGTCCGTAGACTCCAAATCTGTAACCGTAAAGGATGACTTTAAATCCACCAACTTCAGTAGATTCAGCGTTGGGAAGCACATTGCCCATAGCTCAAGTCTGAAGCCTGAATGAGTGTAAGAGGTCGGATCCAACACGCCCAAATATGGCCGGATCGCTGGCAATTCTGTCTACTCAACACGCCACAAGAACGACCGTAGTAGAGGAACTCTCACTTCAGCAAATAGAGGATAAAGAGCTATCAAATCATAGCTTATCTAATCTGATGAACTAAAGTGATTCGGATTGAAGTCTCCTCGATTGGTTAAGGATCAAGATCTACCTGCATTTGGTACCATCAGTCAAATCCAAAACCTGTAAACTTTCCACCAAGTCCGTTGCACAAAGCATAGGACAGGAAAAAGCCAAAATTTCTAAAGTTTGAAGCCATGATCATTGGCCCCAGCTAGTGGCCAAAGTGACGCTCACAACTGCCCTCAAAGACAGGGGGCATTTTAAATATTTATTTGGGTCTACATTACACTACGTGCCAAAATTCTCAAATAAATATTTAAAATCCCTTGTGGCACCAAAACAAGTCTGAAACAGAGTACGAGACAGCTCAGAGTACAACACAGAGTACAAAATAGTCTAAAACACAGTCCAGAGTACGACACAGAAACTAGCTCGAGAAGCAACAAAAAAAAAAAAAAAAAAACTCTCCATTTATATATATAATCAACATGAGGTACAAGTACAGTGAGACTCCAGACGCTACAGGTGTACAGACTAAAAAAAAAGAAAGGGACAAAGACACGTCAGTAGAGCCGGGCCTGTAAGCTCTCTAGCTGTCCGGTAACCTCGGTCAAGGTCTGAAACTCTGACTGAGCTCTCTGGAACTGCTCCACGGCCAGTGCTAGTGAAGAGTCAGCCTCCATCATCTGCTGCTGTAAGGCTCGATGCCGCTGCTCCTCCCGCCTAGTAAGGCGGTCCCGTCTGTAACGCCCCTCCTGTAGGTGACGCGTCCTGGACAACATCTGTCTGATGTCCCCCCAAAGAGCCTGCATGCGCGTCGTCAATCCGTCCATCTCCTGAGTCATGCCGGAAGAACTCTGACGGTGCCTCCTCAGAGCCTCTGCACTATGGTCTACTCTGTCATGGGCGTCATCGGCCAGTGCCCTGCGGCTAGCAACTATCTCCTCTAACTGCGAAAGTGTAACGCTGGCCCGGGTAACAGAAAGTGACCTCAGCCGCTGGATGCAGAACTCTGTCTCACGACACACCGCCTCCCAAAAACGTAACTCGGTGGTGTCCACCCCAAACTCAGCAAGCAGGCCTAGGATCCGGTCAGCAGAAGAGGTAAAACTGACCCAAGACTCTGGAGTGCTCGGGCCGACGCTGAAAACTAAGCTCCTCAGAACCTCCACTAGGTGGCTGCACCTCTCAGTAGTCGTGGAGTTTGGAGATCGGGGAACGTAGCAAAAAATCTCTGACGTGTAGTCGACTCCCTCAGCCACTGCACATAAGATTATAAACAATTAATTTAATCACATATATCATAATAATGCATTAAAAATAAATTAACTTACAATTAACACGTACCTGCGGAAGGGCCCGCTGAGTCGGCTGGGTGACTGGCTGGGACAGAGGAGGGGCCTGCGAAGTCAGCTGAGTAGCCCACAGGGAAGAAGAACTCCGACTGAACAAGGTCTGACGGCGGCTGCGTGTACGACGTCCCCCCGAACAGCTCTGTAAGTAAAGCAGAGCCGGTCCCCGAAGACTCGCCTGGACAAAATGACCCGTAGGGGTCCACCGGAAAAGAGAAGTCGTCGGAGGGTCCTGGTGTACCGTACCCAGTGAAGTCTGACCTCCTCGGCTCCTGTGTGCTCTCCCCGAGGTCCCTAGGAGAAAGACGAGCATCCACGGACCGTCTAGAAGGTGTGACACGCTGAGAGCTGGTCCTCCTACGAGGGGGCTGGGAAACCTCAGTGTGGTGTGGCGCAGGTGCCACATCCGGAACTCTGGAAGGGAAAGGAACAACAGCCCCAGCAGTAGTATGGGCCTCAACACGTGTGCCTGCACCAAATAATATATATATCAAATTACCAAATATATATCAAAACTGACAAGAAGGAGAAAGGAGAGGGGGTAGGGAAGTACCTCTGCCGCCTGCAGTCTCTGGAAGAACCTGACGGGACCTCTGTCCCCTCGGCAACCCAAGCTCTCGTACCCGGGGCTCGTACCTCCTCGCACCATGCTCTAAAGCGGCTCCGACAGACAGCCGCACCCAAGACAGTCTGGTGTAACTGACTCCTGTACTAGCAGACGGCTGTGCCAAAAGAAAGCTAGAACCTGTCCCCAACCTCAGTAAGTGTGACCAAGTCAAAGCTGCTGCGTAAAAGCGAGTCTCTGCTGGAACAACATCCATACGCCGTACATCTGTAACTCCTGGGACTAGTGGCCGTCCATCGTAAGCTGTGGCCTGAGAGAGTCCAAACTGTCTGGCCACCCTGTTGGGCTGATAGCCCTCCAAAGTCACCACGGCGCCTACCCTGTGGCACAACCAACCTGGGCGCATGCTGATGAAGTACTCGCCGACAGGCAAACTCCGTCTCCTATGTAGTAAAGTACACCTCCCTCTGTGGTCGACCTCGTCCGCCACAACAGTGCCTCTCTGATGAGGCGGTAAACCAAAAACATCTGACTGGTGAACTAGGGAGAACCGGTCTGAAACCAACTGCGGGGCAAAGAAGAAGAGGCGGATCCTCTCTGACTCAAAGGTAGAAGACGCCTGGGACAACTGAAGAACTGTAGGGTACCCTCTCTGTAAGAAGTAGGCTGGAGTCTCTAGGCAGGAAAAGGCACCCCGGATGTGTAAGTGGACCCAGGCAAACAAGTACTGCCACGGTAGAACTGGGTCTCGTACCTCTAAAGAACTAGCCTCAGAAATGGTCCGCAAAATCCTGTACACCCGGGCGAGAACGGGGGGAGCTAGAGCAAGCCTCTGTCCCTGTGCCAACTGACTGGCAGCCAACAGAACACTGCACCTCAAAGAACCTGTCCGGAGTGGAAGTACAAAGGTACTAAGCCAAAGCGCTAAGAAACCCGTCAGAAACAAGTCCTCGTCGATCCCCACCACAGCTGGAGAAGCGTAGTCAGCTGAAGAAGCAGGCTCGGCGGTCTCCTCAGACAATGGAGCACCGCGCTGCAAACCAAGTCCAAACGGGTCGTGTAACGGAACTCGAACGATAAACAAGAACCTCTCCTGAAGGAAGCTGCGGGTCCAAACGTCCACTGGCATCGAGGCCTTAGCACGCCCCGATAAGCCTGAATCCCTATAGGTCCGGCGGTAGTGCTCTAAAACTCTGAGGTAAACATCTGGGAGTAACAATCTCCCTCTCCTGTCACCATCTACTGAAGGAACCCGGTGAAAAAGCTGCTCGTCCGGAGGGACACACTCCTCAAAGCGGTAACCGAAAACTGGTAAACCCGACACTGTCTGGAGGTCTGAAAGGGTGATCGTGAGCTCCTCCGCCCCGATCCAGCATGTACCTCTGCCTGAATCCCAGAACTCTACCAAGCCACGGGCCCAAGAAGTGGGGAGGCGCCCGTAGTCAAACAACGAGGCATACACCGCCTCGTAGATCCCCGCTGCTCGAAGAATCTCCCTATGCACCTGAAGTACGTACCGGGCCCAACAAACATAGCCGCTGACCGGGCTCTGAACCTGACCAACCGCTGAGTCCCTCGGCCACTCTGGAGGCGACGACTGTAGCTGGCGGTGACTGAGAAGGCTGGACTGCCCGACTGGCTCAACTACATCTGCGGCAGGTGCTAAAATATCACAAGTACCCCAACCAATCTGGGCGACTGAACTCTCAAGCGGGTGGTACTCCCCGCACTGTAGTCTGAGGCTAGTGACCCACCTGTCTGGGTCCTCAAAAGGAACAGAATCCTCAGGAAGCTCTGGGAGTAGAGGGAAGCGAGCAAAGAAGTTATGGAAGATGTCGCGCCCCTGCAGCATGCGCTGGTGCTGCTCTAGCCGGTCTCGCACGTCAACATCGCCCTGAGGGTCACGTCGGTCGATGGCCTCCCAAATGGCATCCTCACTGGGCTCGCCTGGAGGCAGGTCGCTGGGTCTCCGCCAACTAAACATCTCCTGCACGGGAGAAAATGAAAATATTTCAAAAAGCAATTGTGATAATCGTGTATGCTCAAAAGAAATCTGCTAAAAGTTGTCAACTGACTTACAACAAACGTGATACGCTCTGGACGCGTACCACATTTGTTGGGGGGCATTTGTTGACCCCTATAACCACCCCAAAAATCGCAAATTCTATAAAGGTGATTCAGCTCGAATGTGGGTTGCATTTTAGTTTTTGCTACGCAGTGGTTGAGAGAGGAGCCAAATGAGGAAGCATCAAATCATTGCTAATATAATGAATTTGTACATAAATATTTCTCTTTTATCTATAATGGGACATGGTGGTATGAGAAAGACAACTCTCTTACAACGTGTCTGTGGAGATGAAATGACAGAGGAATTTGATCTTAAAAGGGCATTTTCACATTTCCATCAGCTTCGACGATTATTGGAGATATAGTTTTAAAAGCTTTTAGGATCTCCATTGGAAGCTAAGGTCATTGGTAGTGTTCTAAAAGATAACTTGGATGAAAGGCATTGGAGGGCAGTTCTAGAAAGTAATTTGTTGGGTCAGAGTTCTATCAATTTCATATTGAGATCGAGCTATAAAGTTCTGCTAAATCATCTACAAAATTGTTTCACATTTATGTTGTACGTTCTCACAAGATCGTGCTTTTGATAAAGATGATTTAGTCTGAATGTGGGTTGCAATAGGTTTCATTTAGCTACCTCAAGGAATGACTATGGAGGATATTGGAGGAAGAATTGGAAAGCTAAACTTTCTTCGGCAACTGGATGGATTTTATGTTAAGAATGAGGATGTCAAGGAGGCTTGCAGCGCCAAATTATGTGACGAGAAACGGAATTTTAATTTTCGCCAAGAACACGCTCGATGGCCTTCAACCATCAAAATGTTCAAGGAATTAAAATAAAAAATATATACATGGGTGCAAAGTCCACAATATGGATGAACAATGTTAATTCAATCTTGAATCTAGAGAAAATCAAATTGACAGATTGCATGGAGTGGGAAACTCTTCCTCCCTTCGAGCAACTACCTTTTCTCAAGTCTCTAAAGCTCGATGGGATGTCGAGAGTAAAATGGCTCGAAAATAAATTTAATGAGAAAATGATGAATCTCATGCCTTTTCTATTACTAGAATTGTTATATATTATGGAATTAGAAGCATCAGAGGATTGGTTTGAGAAAGAAGTAGTTGCTGAAGATGGATGTTTATTTCCTCGCCTAATTGAATGGGTGCTAAGTTACTGCTTGGAGTTGAAGGAGTTGCCCTCTTTACCTTCCAAACTCAAGAGGTTAGGGATATATGAAATTTAGTGGACCACTTTTAATCCCTGCAACAATTAAAATTCTATTCCCCTCGAGGCAATCCCACCGTAAAGCAAGGATGCGCGCATCAAAGAAATTAGCCTCTACGGAGACGGCATGTTGTCCGAGCAAGAAACGGACTGCGTCATTACATCCGGAATATCGTCAATATCAAAGATCTATATTTTGTTTAATTAATTTGGATCAATCGGGGTGGTGGCATGCAAATTAAAGCAATCCTAAAGCGATACAATGACGCACATTTCAAGGAAAATTGGCCTCGTCGTCGACCTAATGATCTCCGATTGACGAACGGACTTTGCCACTACGTCCGAAATGCTTTCAACCTTTAAAAACTACATTTTGTCTACTTAATTTGAAACATTTGAATTAGCGGCGCAACCGGAATGAATTAAATGCGGCAGTGCGCAGTCTAAGAAAATCAGCCTCGTCGTCAACCTAATGATCTCCGATCGACGAACGGACTTCACCACTGCGTCCGGAACATCCCAAATACTTAAGAATGACTTTTAATTTGGTTGAATTAAATGACGTACGAGAAGGTCGACATGAATTGCGAGGCAAAAGTATAAATTACAAGGTAATTATGCGCATGCTAAGGAATTTAGCCCTCGGCATCGACCAAACGAGCTCCGATCGAGAAACGGACTATGTCATTACGTCCGGAATGCTGTCAATACTCTAAATTGACTGTCAATTTGTCCAAACTAAAATTATGCCGTGACCGACGAGGGTTCTAATACGATAATGCGTATTTCAAGGAAATTAACGCTCGGCGTCAACCAAATGATGTCCGATCGCAAAACGGATGGTGTCATTGCGACCGGAACATCAGAAATACCCTAAATACACTATCAATTTATCTAACTTTGATTTTTGGCGAATTTGATACGCATTACGAGGTGAAACACACACGAATTTCGAGGCAGAATACACGCAAGTCGAGAAACAGCACGCAATTCAAAGCTATTCTAATTGACTTATACTTTGTCGTCATTTCAAATTGAGAAATAATGATGATGGGGTATTAATTTTAATACTAAAAAAAAAAATTTTCTCCAAGTCAAATGAAATGGCAAATCTCATTAAATGCTAACCTCGTATCAGTCGAGGTCTGCTCTGATCTCCCGATTTTTCGCTGATTAAATCCCTGCTAAATCCCGCGAATTCCGCTTGAGTGGAAGACCCGAACAAATGTTTCACCCCACTCTGAAGAAAGTGGTCGTCGTTAAGTGGAAATGAAATGAGCTCTTCCGCCGGGTCCCACGAGTAGAGTTTCTGCTTATAGCCGTTTGCTTCAAGCTCTCCTCAAGAAACAAAAACCCACAGAACGCCTTCAAACTTCTATCTAAATTCCAGATCTCAAATACTCCCACCGAGCTCGCCTTGTGCCACGACCCCGTCACCTTCTCGTCCTCCTACAACTAAAAAAAAAAATCCCAAACTGAGCACCTGGCCGGCTTCCACTACACTCCAAGTTTAAGCGACGAACCTTCCAACCCCTCTGCTCTACTTCGATTATTCCTTCAACCTCTCCACCTACAGCCCACGACAAAGCCAAATTCCTATCTGCTTTCCAACCTCAGGTAAAGGTCAGCTCTTTATGTCTTCATGCACAGCTTCTGTTTACACACATCTTCCTTTTTTTTTTTTAAAAAAAAAAAAGAGAGCATCCACTGCACCGTCTAAGCCAAATACCAAGCTCATATAAATCCCTCTCCCGGCTCTCGTTTTTTTTTTAGTTGAGTCGTCCCCTACAACAAGAACGGCAAATAGTTCCTAGTTGCCCCAGTTCGTTGACTTCAAGCCGACGGCCAACCGGACCTCTCCAATCACCTGTAATCCCTTCCACCCGTCGGATTCGCTTCCCGTTGTAGCCAAATCTGATGCTTAATGTCACCACTATTTCCACCGAGCTTCACTAAGCCAAGCTTCTTTGTCTAACTTCTCCGTTTTGAATACAACACGTCGAATCTCCTTACCCACTCAATCAACGCCTCACTCACAGCCCGTGTTCTCTCTTCACCTATTAGAAATTTCCCTATCTCATTCTTATTTCATTCAAAAGAATCAAAGCCCCACTACAAGACAAGGCTTCACCGTACCCATTTATTCCCCCTAAATCATTACAAAAAAAAAACCATAACTTTCTTTCCACTATCCTCCAAACATCTCACATGACCAAACAGAGAAAGTACAACAACTTTTATTACTTAGTTTTTTTTTATTATTTTGTTTCCTTTCATGTAAATTACCTGTAGCTTTATCAACACTACATTCAAATCGGCCCACTTTATAAAAAAGCCCAAAAAAAAAAGTGGAAGAAGCTTTAATGCTAACTGTTTTCTACATGTTAATATTTCCTATGTATATATTCATATTATAACTGTTAATTATATTATAACTTTTATAAGTATATATCTATTTTATATATAAATAAATATATCTGTTTATATTTTTATATATAAATATATTTGTTTATATTATATTTATATATAAATAAATATATCTGTTTATATTTTTATATATAAATATATTTGTTTATATTATATTTATATATAAATAAATATATCTGTTTATATCTTTGTATATAAATATATTTGTTTATATTATATTTTTATATATAAATATATTTGTTTATATTACATTTATATATAAATAAATATTTATGTTTATATTTTTGCATATAAATATATTTGTTTACATTATATTTATATATAGATAAATATTTTTGTTTATATTTTTGTATATATATATATATTTGTTTATATTTTGTACATAAATGAATTTGTTTATATTTTATATACAAATATATATTCATTTTATGTTTTATACATAAATATATGTCTCTTTATATATAAACATATATAAATATTCAAAAAAAGAGGAAGAAGAAAGAAAAGATTCAGAGAAAAAAAATATATTAAAAAAAAAGAGAGAAAGAAAGGGCAAAAAAAAAAAAAAAAAAAAAGCAAAAAAAAAAAGATAGCTCTTTCAAAAAAAAAAAAAAAGGGGGTTTCAAAAAAAAAAGAGAGAGAAGTTCTCCAAAAAAAAGGGAAGTATTTCAAAAAAAAAGAGAGAGAAGTTCTCCAAAAAAAAAGGGAAGTATTTCAAAAAAAAAGAGAAGAAAAAAAAAAAAGAGAAGAAAAAGAAAAGAAAGAATTTTGCAAAGCATTGAGAGCTCATTTCGTCGTTCGCAGCGCGACAAAACGACCACCTATACACGCTTTTCGTAGCGTGGTGGGAGGAAGTTCATCGCGGTGCTCTCGACGAATCGGGTAATCACTTCGAGAGCTCATTCCGTCGTTCGCGACGCACCGGCAAATCGCCTATACACGCTTTTCGTAGCGTGGTAGGAAGGGAACCCGGTGCGGCACCTACGACGAAGTGGGTGATCACCTAAAATTTCTTTTTCGGCATTTACGGCGCACCGGCAAACCGCCTATACACGCTTTTCGTAGCGTGGTAGGAAGGGAACCCGGTGCAACGCCTATGGCGAGAAGGGGATATTCATAAGTACCCGCTTGCGGGGAAATAACTGTGTTTTTTTAAATAGGTACTGTCGAAGACCCATACACGCTTTTCGTAGCGTGGTGGGGGATGAAGAAAATACGGCCGCGGTGTCCAAAGACACCTACCATACACGCTTTTTGTAGCGTGGTGGGAAAGGCCCAGTTTCTCGTAATTTCCCCTAAACGGGGGAGACGCCGGGAGGCTGCCGAAATTTTGTCTGAAGAAGACAAGGACTTGAACAAAATCTAAGTGATTTAATAAAGAATTGAACTCAAGTAAAATGAAATTGAATTGAGATCAAGCTTGAATCAACTGCGGACCATAGTGGATTTATGAATATTCAAATTTGATTTCTAACAAGACATGGACTCAAACTGGACTTGATTTGAACAACAGGGGACTTTTGGACTCAAACTCAAAATCGAGCACACTTTGGACTTGAAACAAATGAGGATGAGTTTCAAATCAAGTCATATAAAAGATGTCATAATGCTCCAAATAAAATTTTAAATCAAATGTAAGGGAACATGTGTTAGACTTGTGAAACAAGGGATTATAAGTATCACTCATTTACAAATAATGATGAAATTAGTAAAGAACATCATGATGCTCTCAATGAACACAATAATTTATCAGTGGTCATATGCAAAAAAAAAAATACAATATACTTGTAAGCAAATTCATCAAACATATGCAAGTAAGAAGAGATAACACATGGTGGATGTGATGAATTCTTACAACCCTCATGCAGTCAAGCACGCCAACTCGTCTATAAACAAGACACTGTTGATGAATGTATGCAAGCATCATGCAACGAACACAATAATATTTCTATGACGAACGCAAACTCCTACGAGTCGTCCTAGGAAACTCTTCTTGTACACAAAGTTTCTACCTATGAACTATGGCATGAAATCTCCAACGAATGTCAAAGAGCCGTCATGACAATTGGAATGTAAACACTATTAAGAGACATTCCCACAAGCAGCAACAATCCGATGTCAAACAAATGCAAGAAACATTGGCAAGTCATAGCGGTCAATATGCTGCATGTGATGAACACTACGACACTCTTACAGTCAATAATAGTGCAGTATCAAGCAAGTATATTAGTCCCTTATAAATCAATGACAGTTGTCTTAGGGTGGGCAGACCCGTCCCTACAAGTAAGTACAATCATCATACCACCTGAGATTGGTGAAAAGTGGACATGATGCAAATACAACGATTCTCCTATAAACACATTTAGGAGATTGTAGTGAACATGAATATCCCTTGCAAGTGAGGGAGACTGGTGTACAACGAATATGATGATTTGATACATTCAACGAGGTGTGAAATATATGCAAGGAATATTGCAATACTCCTGCAATCAACCATATTCAACCCTACGAGCAAATACAACTAGACGAATTTGTCTGATTGAACAAATTTGCAAAGTGAATGAGCATAAAGAAATTTAGTAGCGTCCCTATCACCAACAACGACTCAACTCCACGAGAACACATCAATCCCCTACAAGTGGAAGAGTTCAACGACACTCTCGAAAACACATTCCACATCCAACATGTCATTCGTAACCAGAATGGATTTGACATGCAGTGGAAGTAGCGATGTGGTACATGTAAGTGTACGCAAGCGAATGCCATCGTACACTGCATCGCGCCCACCGGAGTTAACGATCCATGTTTGGCAAATGTGCTGTTAAAGATTAATGTAAAGTATGGCAGCCTAAACTTAAAATTATAAGTGGGGAATATAATTGTTGTTCCAATCATTCCAATGGTCATAATAATTATTTCGGAATGGGTAGCTGGCGAGAATCTCCTGGGAAACCTGACGAATCTTCCATCACTACAGTTGTCAGTTCAAGATGGTGGCCATGGATTCCTATACGAGTTCTGAGAAGAGAAAGTCATATCAAATCTCCTTTATAGATGAATGGTTATGCATCTAACACACCATCTACATGCAAATACAAAAGAGCTATGACGAAGATGAACATCTACAAGTTGCCGTAGAAGATCCGTTGCACACCTAATATGCTATCCGCAAGAAAGATACGAGGGAGCTGCGGTAGATGACAACGTCTACCAGCAAAAGCAGGAGATTCGTTGGTGCACTATAATTCATCTACAAAAAGCAACCAGTAGTGCACGACAGTCTACCTGTGCAAAGCAGGGAACAATTCAGTCCAGAAGCTGCTACAATACGCCATCGGATCTGCAACACCCATGCGAGCAGACAGAAGGCGTACAAATCCTCAAATGAAATCTCAGCGCCACGCCACCGGATCCGCAACTTTCATGCAAGCGGACAGAAGGCGTGTACAAATATTCCAAGAATACCCCCACACGTGTGCACTTTAATTTGTATACACATAGGTACACTAAAAAGGGGAAAATATAATCATGAACCCGCATGGGCCCCGGCGAGCGTGTTATTGGTACACACGTGACGTCTAGGGATGCTGCGCGGGTCAATAAGTGAATTCTAGTTCGAGCCCGATCCTCCTGTACGGGTAGAAAGGGGTTGACACGGCTCGAACCATTAAATAAATATGCGGTCGCGAGATCGACTGGAATATTTATTTTATAGTTCATATTAGGCCTTCAAGGCTTATAATCAAGAGAATTCACTAACAAAGGCTCAAAGCCTATGAAACCCGATCCTCTATCGACCAGTAGATAGAGTCGATAGGGTCCAATCAACAAAATAAAAATGACCCCAAACACCCCGATGATGGCCGTGTTGGATGCAGATCTCAACCGGAGGGGTTTCCGAACACTCAAAATATCTCCTACATTCTCAAACATTTTTTCAAACACCCACAAAATCCAAAAATCGTAGAATTATTCCAAAATCTCGATATTTAAAATTGAAATAAACACCATTCAATCACTTAAAGCATAATCCATCCATCCTCCGCAACAGTTTGCCGAGGTGGACAAATCAAAATATACTTCAGCTCACATAGAGCTAGTGCCTAGTCGAAAATATCACTAGGATCCATTCTCAAACAATCTCCTGCCAGCAAGGACGTGGTACGAGTCCTCTAACCGGCAGTTTCGCCGCCAAATGGCACTGCAGGATAAACGGTTATGACTCGAGGCCCTCTGAACCAGGTGGTCGCCGCCAAATGGCACCATTATATTATGGTTATGGCCAGAGCCCGTATGCTCCCCAATGGCATCAAATCCTTGAGATATGAATCAATAGGATATGATCGATAGGGCACAAAGCCCTCTGTTAGCTAAGGTGGATTTAAATTTGTCCCTTTAGGCAAATACTCCCCCCAGGTCTACAAGGTACCCTTGGACGAAGCAACCCATGGCTGCTGATAAGGATTCTTCTGTCAGGTTGGGTCGACTACCTCCTCTGACTAAGTAGACCAGGGACCACGATGGCCCGGGATGACGGAACCATGGGATCTTGATCGGGTCTATCATCCATTCCCCCACCATCCGCTTTAAGTCTGAGATGGTGAAATTTCTATTTTAAATATCAAATCTTCAAATCTCCAAATCTTTTGATCTTCTAAATTCCGAAATCCTTAAACCTTCAACCCATGCTGCTACTATATGCCAGACTCACGTATCTCCTACGTATCTGATTGACGACTAGCCTTAATCGAAAGTTCTCTCTCGTTACCGGGAGGGGTAATTAACTATAGGGGCTTGCGCCTATAGGAAACCAGAACTCAGATCATAAAGTCCTCACAAAAATGAGGGCGAAATCTCTGGGTAGTGTCTTATCTACAAACCCATCTGCCTTCCAAAATTTACCCCGGAACTTTAATTCGTTAAAACTCCCCCCTCGAAAGCAAAAAGTCGGGCGGAGGCCGGGGCCGAATTTTCGGAGCCCACATGGTTTTACTTCTAAGGTTCTCAACTTGGGACACTGACACCGAATATAACTTATCCGACGAGCAATCCTCAACGTCTTGGTGATCGAAGCAGAACATGATAATTCCAAGAATTGTTTTGTGGAATGATTCACCACCTGAAAATAATACGGATACAGAAATAGGGAAAAACACAGAGCCAAACTCAAATCTTCTCTTCTTTTACAAGATAAAAGTCTATTATATATAATAACTTGTAGGCTACTTAAATGACCATAACTCTCATGAAAACATAAAAGCCAAACTATCTAATTCTATGTAGCTAATATAAGAGCTGAAATTTATTGACAACAGGACAGCATCATAGCACTAGCATCAGAAACTTTTTGGCTCCGCCAACTACACTGGTTATCCTTTAATCTATTTAATTGAGTGCAATTCTTTTTTGTTTCTTCGCTGGACTATAATGTATCCATGGCCATGGCCTTGTGTTAACCCACTTCATGTTCACTACCAGATGTAGCTTTACAATTTTACTTCCCCATCTGAATGGTCTTCAGCAACCATGGGTTTAGTTTCTCATGGTTCTCACTTACCTAATACTTCCACTTATGGCCATTTTCTACTAAGTCCATCAATCGCTACTAATTTTACTTAAAGTGAATGTTTTTGTGATAGCATTCAGTTTTCATTTATTTTTTTCTTTGCATATATTAAAATTTTCTCTTTCAGCATTTTTAGGCCCTAGGCTCAACCTTTTATAAGCCTTATTTTTTTGGATTAATAAAATTGAATTCTTTATATATATATATATATATATATATATATATATATATATATATATATATATATATATATATTCTTATTTAATGGCAATTCTAATTAAGATTCCATATTTTGTCAAAAGTCTTATCTTCATCTTACTTGTCTTAACTGAGATCTTAGTACACCTCAAAAGTTTGAACTTTGTTAAAGATTGCTATGTTAGAAAAATAATCCTCAAATTATATCTTAATTACTTTCAATTTCTACATAATGATATGGTAAGTTATTTTTATAATTTCATATGCAATTGTCACTTGCTAGACAATTTGAGTCAGCAGAGTCTATGCCTTATGTCTCAATGTCGTACAAAAATTCAGCATACATAGACAAAAGTAATAAAACTAGAAAACTTTTTACGTGAAAAAATTATGGTGTCTAACTCAGTTGAAAGAATCAACTATCTTGTAGGTGATATAAGAATCATCCTTTCCTCACAACCTAAAAAGAGAGGTTTATTTGAAAACAAATAATTGGTTTTGGCTAAGCAAAATTATAAAAATCAAATGTCCATAGATGGACCGTTAACACATAATAATAGAGCTTGATTTTCTTTATAGGGATTACAGAAGTATAGAGCAAACAATTGAAACCCAACAATAGGATTAAATTTTGATAAGAGCCCGAAGAGGCAGCGATTACAAATGGTGATCACAAGCAACGATGGTGGTTGTTAGTGGCAATAGTTGATGGTGGTTGTCAATGGTGATAGCTGGAAAATACAAGAGATCTCTACTTCTCTTCTTTCTTTCTACTTTACATATTAAGAATGGGGCTCTATTTATTGATTTTTTGGGATAGACATTTTGGCAATTTAAACTAAAATCCAAAACACATTATCGTACGACCCATATTAATTTTCTTGATCATGAAGAGTTTATTCATCATTTAAGTGCCTTAATGATGTTAGAATAGAGTGATCTTGAGCTAGCTTGCTGGACTCATCTTGTCTAGCAGCTCGATTCGACTATAAGAACATTTCTAATTTGAAGATCATTTGCTCGTCCAATTAATGTTTAAAGTTTCTGATTATGCTTTAAGTGCTCGATTTGGGCTCCTTTAGGCTCAGATTGGGAAACTTTTGGTATCATTGGGTTCGTCTCATTAAGACTTTCAAATTGACTAAAAGTTTGTTGAAAATGGAGTTTATATAATTTTGAATTGAATTCCAGAAGTTTCCTATTCCAAATTAAATATCAATGATATATTCGAAAGTTTTGCGGATGTATCAATAATATATCTCATTATTATCATTAATAAAGAAGAAATGTCAAATACACATTTCACGCAATTATCACATTGAAACTTCTTGAAAATCGGATTAATTTTTTGTTTGAATTGAACTAATTGAGTTGAGTTATGAGCCCCAATTTTGATTTCGTTCAATCTCTTGGGGGTTGTTTGTTAAGAAGTAAGAAAGTGTAAAGTAAAGTAAATGTAAGGCTTTTGAGAAACACTACAGGAAAATCACTCATTACCGACAGAATTTTTGACGGATTCCCGGCGGACTATTTCCTGGCAGATTTTTCGGCGACTTTTCGATGGATAAAGATGAAATATTTCTGACAGATTTTTAGGAAGAATTTCCGGCGGATTTGTTTCCGACGGATTTTAATAATTTCTAAAAAAGATTATATATTTATAAATTCATTAATTAATAATTTTATATTAATTTAATAAATTTAATATAACTTTAAATAATTAAAATTTAGTTGTTAAAGTAATAATTAATTTAATTATTTATTAATAACTTTAATGTTAAAATTAATAACTTTAAATTAGTATTCTATTAATAACTTTAATATTAATATTATTATTATTAACCTTAACTTGTTTATTATAAATTTTAACTTATTATTTTATTAACAAATTTAATATTAATATTAATAACTTAATTTAATTATTTAATATTTTAATTTTTATTAAAAAAAATTTCTGTATTAGTTTATTTAAATATAAATAGTTAGCATTTTAAAATATTTTACATCATAGTAGAGTGGTTGACACTCTTAAAAGGAAGAAGATCATATGTTCGATTCTCCGTGCGGACAAGCGAAGCGCTGTGTGCTGGCGCAGGCTAGCTGGAGCAACGGGCGAGGAAGGGCCGGGAGCGGACGCACCGCGAGCGAGCTGGAGGTGGGCAGAAGCAGCGCGGGGGCGGGCCCGGGGACACTGCGGGGAGCTGGGCTGGGCTCGGACAGGCGTGGACGCACCTTGGGCGGGCTGGGCGTGGGTGGTGGCAGCTTGCTGGCGGGCCTAAGCGCACCTGCGGGCGGGCGAGGTGCTCCTGCGGGCTGGGGCGGGAATTAAAGATTTAAAATCATTTTTTACTTATTTCGACAGAGTTTTTCCACCGGACAGCCGCCGGAAAACTTTTCAGGCGAAATAATTCAGCCAGAAAAAATTTTCGCAGGTGTTTTTCGACGGAAAAGTTTTCTGACGTCGATTTACCGTCGAAATCATTTTAGCCTGAAATCCGTCGGAAAATCTGTCGGAAATATGTGATTTTCTAGTAGTGAAGTTTGGTATTTAGTTGGATGAAAAAAAAAATCCAATGTAAAGTGAATGCAGTGTATTTCATTCTAGTTCCTTTTTTAGGTAAATCATAAGGGTGTCAATACTTGACCAAACCAGGACCTGATCCAAAAAATTTTGGATATGAGTAAACCTATTTGCCAGATGATTCGGGTTCGGGTTAACTCGAAAATCCGAAAGCAACCCAAAAATGACCCGAGTCACTCCTGGCATGCAGCGATCCAGTGCTTGTGCCCATCCACAGCTCTCCTGTTATCCCGAGCTCACGACTACACTCCATAGCGAGCCCTCGCACACTCGCGCCAGCACAGCGCCCGTGCCCCCACTTGCTCCTGTGCATGCACCGACACCCACGCAGGCCTCCCTTGCTCCCACGGGCTCCCGCCAAAACTCGCTCGCACCTGGTTGTAGTTTGGGTTAGCGAGCCAGGTCGAGTCAACTCGGTAACCCAGCGGGTTGGGTCTAAATCTGAATTTCTAACATATTTACAAAATCAGGTCAGGATCGGGTCAACTGAATTGACCCGGGTCAATTCCAAGTTCGACCCGAACCCGAATCAAATACCCATTTTGACACCCCTAGTAAATCTTTCTCGCCCAATTTTAAGTGAAAACTATTTACACCGCTCCAAAGCTTGCTCAGTAAACAACCACCGTCTCCACTGCCACCTCGCTATCGAAAGCCACCCGCCACCATCCAATGCTGCTTGCCGACATAGCCGTCAGCCTCCCATTGCCGCCACCACTACCGGTCACCACCATCCACCACCGTTGCATTAAAAGTGTAATAAAATATCAAAATATTTCTACAACATTTTTATACTTTACATTGCATTCACTTTACTTCAAACCAAACAAAAAAAAAATAAAGTCATGCATTCCTTTTACACTCATCTAAATAGCTCCAAAATATTTCTTTTATATCGTATTTCTATTACACTGCATCTCTTCTTCATGCAACCATACAACCCTTTAGTTTATTTTAAGTATCTCCTATTTCTTTTCCTTTGGAATTAAAAGGTTTGATCAATATGGAAACTATGAGGTTGCCTTATTTGAGAAAGAAATGGTAAGTTCTTTGCATTAGGCCTATAACTTTTTTTTTTTTTAAATTTTGTTGGATGTTAGGGCAACGAGATAGTAATAAATGCTTATAAAACTTTGGGGTAATAAATAGATTTCTTTTATTTATTGGTTGCTTGACTCAAGCTTTATAGAATTGGATGGTAATCTTCTCAGTAGAATATTAGTTTCATTACACATGCACAAAATGCACGATGTTATAGTATTATAATGAGTCCTATAAAAAAACTTATTTATTTTTTGAAATATTCTAAAATAAAGGTCAATTTTAAAAATTAACAAAAAAAAGATTTTTTTTTTTAATCTAGTCGTTATAAGTAGCTTGACTCGAAGTGAATTTAAAATAATAATTTTATATTTAATTAAATTTGAATCAAACTGAAAAAAGATTTATTTTAAATTAATTTATCAACTGTTATTAGCTTCATTTGATGAGAGTACAAACGTATTTTAATTTATTTGAAACTAAAACTTTGTTATTCTCTTAATTTTACATTTATATATTTATCGCACGCATTTAAACTTTCAAATTAGTCATTTAACATCTTTAATATATATATATATATATATATATATATATATATATATATATATATATATATATATATATATATAAATTTATTAACTATCCTTTTTAATATTAATAAAATTTTATCATTATGCAATTCTATCAACATGCTCGTAATTATAAATTTAAGCATATAAGTGTAATAATAAATTTTCTTTATTAGTGCATCAATAAAAAATTATTAAATTTGTTGATAAATAAAATGTTAATGCACTAAGTGCATGTATACATGATATAAAAAAAATAAATGAGAATGATTAATGATTGAGTTCAACCTTGAGCTTGACTAATTAATTGAGTTCAAGCTTGAGTTCGAGCTTTATTCTACGAGTTCAAACCGGCTTATTTACTCTAAAAGAGAGAGAGTGATTATGATTTAAATAATTATTAAAATAAAATGGTTAAAAGAATAAGAAATAAGAAGAAAATAATAAAATATAACTTAAATAAAAAAAGTAAGATATAATTTTTAAATATTTTTAACAAATACTTAAAATCCCGAATGCTAATATAATTTAAATGCATTTTGTACTAATATTTTTTAAACGAGCCAGTTCGCGAGCTAACGAGATAAGTCATAGCTAGCTCAAACTTATCTCGTTTGCTTATCGGGCTTAGCTCATTAGTCATTTATTGAGCTGATTTGACTCACTTACACCCCTATATACGTGCAATTTTATATATGTTTTTGGCTGTTCGAGTTATTAGCATGCTGATTGTGGTTGGATGAATATTATGTTGAGTTGCCAAGCCCAGATTCTTTGATTGGACATTTTATTTTGGGTTCTATCTTTTATCTTTTTTTAATATGAAAAAAGAAAAAAGTTATGCCAATATATTTGCCAATATATTCTAATATAAATATTTTAAAAATTAAGAAGCTTATTTAAAAAACAATGATGAATAGGAAGAACTCATATTTAATTAATATCAAAATAAATCTATTAACTTTAAGCGCATCCTATAGAATTTGTCCTCATCAGATATCTTGACAAAATTTTATTTGAAAGAAAACATCTACAATAATCGGAATGAATAAACAACTGAACTTATTAATTATTTTCTTAAATTTATATTCTGACAAACAAAAATGGGCCGTGAAAATACTTGAGTGCTAACTGAGGCCCAATTAAATTGCAATGGGCACCTAAACTCTATAATGACATTTCCTTTAATGCCCAGCTTTAATGAGGCCCAATTGATTGAATGGGCCTAAATATGTCGATAATAACCTGGCTTGCAGAATTTGTAAAGCGGAGATTATGGGTCTGTTGTGGGAGAGATTATTACGCGTAGAGATTGGACATAGAGAACTATTCGATTTTATCTCTGTGAATAATAAAACTGTAATGGTTAACAGTAAAAGCGCAGCTGTTCACAGAGACAAACAAGACGGCTCTCTGTATCGGATCTCTGCACGTAATAATTTTTCCTAGTGACTATTGTTGTTCATAAAAGTAATTGTAAAATAATTATAATAAAATATACTTTTTAATTAGTATGCCCTCGTCCGCAGACGGACGAGGGCTAGGACAAAACCATAAAGTATATATATTCATTTAAAAATTATTTTGCCTTATAAAAAATTTCTTACAGCACCAATAAAATTATATTAAATTTGAGATTATTCGTGGTCATGTGGCTCTGGATCGTGACGGCCTTTAATCACTAAGGTTTAATTTTGAACAATTTTTTTATTACTTTTTAAAGCAGCATTTTAGTCAAAATTTTCAAGTTCAAAAAATTTTTGTACAGAAAAGTTATTTTAAAAAGTAATAAAAAAGCTGTCCCAAAAGATGCCTAAATCACGAGCTATTTAAAATATTAAACTACTCTCAAAAAGATAAATATTTCATAAAAAATGAATGAGTTATATAATCATTTTTCAATGTGCATAATTCATATTGAAAAATTCTTTGAATTATTCCAACTATATAACCCGGTGGCATTGAATTTACACGCAACCGATATCATTAATCAATCTCATCGAATCTATAACTTAATACTGAAATCTTCGCTATCCTTAAACATTTTCAAATGATATTAAAACTAAGGCTTCATTTGAAAAAGCTTTCTTATGCTGATTTGGATTTATTTTCAAATCATAACAAATCTTTATTTGTAAAGCTTTAAATGGCTCATTGATTAGGGAATTAATTATTTCCTAATTATTTGATGTAATTGGAGATTTAATTGGGAGTTGATTAGGATTTGATTGGGGATTAGTTTTTTTTCCTAAATTATTCTATCTCAAATCTATAAATTAAACCTTGGGGTTGTTGTTGTAGAAGAGCAAGAGAGATCTTGAGAGCCTATTGTAATCCCTATTATTCTTCAATTCAGTAAAATTATTCTCCCCTTCCCGTGAACGTAGGCATCTTCGCTAAATCACGTAAATCGTTGTGTATTTTGTGATTGTGTTGTGTGATTGATTTTATTTCCGTTGTGATTGTTTGCAAAACATCTTATTGCTTTCAAAAGTGACTTTTTAATATAAAAATTTTTTAAAGAAAAATTTTTTGTATTAAAAAGTGTTTTAGAAAATAATAATAAAGTTTTCCTAAAGAAAGCCTAAATCCCGACATAAGAATTTTGTCGTCTCTCACTATGCACCACACTTTTTGCCCTCTCGCTCTGTTAGGGTTTTTTCCTAGCCCTCGTCCACAGCGATGGCCTCCGCTGTTGGTGTCGGTGCTGATCTCAGGAAAGTTTCTCATTTTTGTTGTTCCTTTGTGCTGGTTTGTGATTTTTATGGTTTCTCTGCTGATTCCTCCACCTCTGCTCGCCGGAATAGCTGTGAATCGGCTAGTCGACCCTGGTTTTTATGATGGGTCATGTGAATCTCATTCTTTCCTTGATGCTTTATCTGGAACTTCCCCAACTGTGTGTTTTCCCGACCTAAAACTTACTACTTTTCGTGGATTGCCTTCACTATGGATCTCGAAGGAGGAGATTCTAGCTCTTGCGACTCCTCTTCAATTTGCATTAGTTGGCTTTTTTCCTTCTCGCCGTCCTAGTCCAGAATCATTTCGGAAGTTTTTTTTCAACCTTAAATTAAATGGTGAGTTCTCGTTTACTCTGTTGGATCACTTGCATGCTTTGATTAAGTTGAGTAACGATCTTGATTACATCAGAGTTTCTTTGCCATATATTATATTTGTTAATAATTGCTACATGAAATTGATCAAATAGTCTCCCTTAGTTGATATTGGTGTTGAGTTGCTGGCTATCCCCATTTGGATTTCATTCCCCAATCTGGGACTACACCTATTCTCCCCCCGAATCCTTCACAGTCTGGGATTGTGGTTTGATCATCCATTAAAAGTTGATAATGTTATGGGTTCTCGTCCGTCGGTTGCGCGTGTTTTGGTTGAGCTTGACATTACTAAAAAAATATTCTGATAGAGTGTGGCTAGGTCCTGATGATTTTGGCTACATCCAGCATGTTGTGATGGAGGATTTCCCTCCGTTTTGTGCTCAATATAAATGTATCGGGCATTCGAAGGGTGATTGTCGCCCCATTTCTTCCTCTATTCCGGTCAAGGGTAACATTGATGCCTCAAGTCCTAGTAATGTTAATGTTAGTTCTAAAAGGAATGCAATCGGTACTTGGGAAATTTTGGCTAATGTACCTACTATAATGCTTGTTTCGTCGAATAATGTTGTGGTGGTTAATGAGGATAATTTCTTTCAAACGGTTAGTGGATGTTGGTACTGTTAATGTCGATTTCACTAATGGGGGCGCTGCTCTGTCGACTGCTACCTTGCCTTTGGTTTTATCCTTTGACATCCGAGAGGGTGTCAATGTGGTTTTGGGCACCAACCCTTGCTTGGTTAACCTTATAACTAGTTCGTCACCTAGTTCTAATGCTGGAGGTGGTGATGATGTTGTTATCGATTCTGATTCTGCCCCTTTGGGGCTGGAGGTCGGAGATGCTGTTAGCCCTCTGGGTACTTTGGTTTGGAGCTTGCCGGTATATAATGGAAATGTTGGGTCTGGATTCGATGCTTTGGCTCTTAATGGTGTTGTTGCTTCAGATAGTGAAAAGCATGTTGATTCAAATATTGAAGTCCATGTCCCTCTCATTGATGTTCATATATCTCTTATAGCTAACGATGCTTTATTAGCTCAATTAACTACCAATTCAAAGGAGAATGAGGTGGTTCAAGGTGACTGGCTTGCTGATTGTGATTCAGCATCAAATTGGGATGTTGGGTTAGAGAATGATGTGCAAAGGGTGAATTCTAGGGAAATCTATAACTTAAATGTGATCCAAATTGCTGAGTAGGGTTACTTCAAAAAAGTTGATAAATGTAAACGGAGGAAATCCAAAAAGAAATAATCTGCTTTTTGGATTTCCTTTCTTCTCTATTTGTGTCTTCTTTAGCTTGGGCTGCTGTTTGTTTTTTCAATATTTTGTTAGTTTTATTGTTGTGTTCTAGGTTGTTTGAGTGTTTTGGGCCTATGTTGGTTACTAATACTGTGATGATTTTATGATCTTGATGTAATTGATGTGTTTCTTTGGGGACTGATGTTTGTTTTATTTTTTGGGATTGTCTGGCTGGTTCTTGTTGTTTTTGAGGGTGGCTTTGTGGTGGCTCTTTGTTGGCTCTGCTTATAGCATGGTGGATTTTGTTTATGTCTTCTCTTGCAGGTTCCTTTTTCTAATCTTTTCCAGCAGGTTGATTTTTTTGTTTGTCTGCCTCCCAATCTGTAGATCTGCTTTTGCCTGCTGCTTCTAGCCCCTGCTTGTTCTTCTATTGATTTTCTTTTTCTTTCCTTTATTTATTGATTATAATAATTATGATCCATTGGCTTTTAGGTTTTACTTCAAAGGTTGTATTTTAGTAAGCTTATAGATCTTTTAAGGATTTATAACCTTCCTTTTACTTAACGCATAGGCTCCTAAGAGGGTTTTATCAAAAATAAAAATAAAAAAAGGGATTTTGTCGTCTCCCCTTTTTTTTATTGGACAAATTGATCAAAACTTGTGCTTTGATTCTCTAACAAATGCTTCCAATCCCATCTGAATGGCACCACCTGCAGCCTCAGTATCCCATATTTTATTCGATTCTTTCCAAAAGTGGACGATTGGTACATCAGATGGTTAATAATTCGATACCTAAATATAATCAAAATCCACTAATCTTTAAGCATTACCCTTTTAATAACATAATTAGCAGGACACGTTGTACGCATAATCCTATCTCTTTTTTTTTGTTCTCAACTGGACCATTTGGCTTTGGAGTTTGTTTCATTTTAGGGTTTGAACCCCCTATTTTTCTTGGTAGAAGCGATATCACGTGCTTATACTAGCAGGCCACTCTGTGTAATTTATATATATATATTTTCATTTTCCAGCCAATTCCACATTTTTTTATAGGTTAATCATTTTATGGACACCTGAATTGCCCAACAATCTTTTTTTTCCTATATTTTTTACATTCTAGAAAATATGATAATAATAATAATAATAATCAGATGACAAAAATTTAACGGTGGTGAACAATTAATGATAGTGGTTGTCGGTGGTGATCGATAAAAAATACAATAAAATTATTTAGCTATCTAAGATTCTTTTGTTTGAAGGATGGAATTTTATTTATAGTCTTTTTCATACGGTATTATTATTTAGGCTTCGTTTATGATATCTTTTTTGTATAAAAATTTTCTAATTCAAAAAATTTTTATATCAAAAAATTGAGCTAAAAAGCTGTCCCAAACGGAGCCTTAAACACAAAGTTATACCAATAAAAGAGTCTTTTTTGTCATTATCGTCATGCAGCACAGGTCAGCAAGTCATTAAAAAGCTTGGTGTAGTAAATGACTACTGTTTTTAAATAATAATAATAAATTAAAATAATATTATGAGTCGATAGCACATCTGGCATCTTATTTTTTCTTAATAAAATAATTAATTTTAATATTTTGAACTTCCCAGCTGTTGAAGGAGCATAGAGGGCTTTAGTCTTGGCCCAACCACTCACTGTACATGTTTAATTATTTATTAAACAAACCATTTTAATTCTATTTAAAAGGAGTTGGGGGATCTTATTCAGCTCGTCTTAATCTATTGATTGAGAGCTTTGGCTATCTTGGATTCAAAACTTACGTATGTGCTGGTGTATTTGAATTTATCTTAATTGACTAAAATGTCAAAAAAAAATGAGAATCTTTAAAGAATATCCTATGACCTATGGCTACACACTTATTTAATAAAATATATTTTAACACTGATAAACTAACTTCTTAATCATTGTTCTCAAGTTTTAATAAGCCTTGTAAGGATTCCCTAATGTACTTCATGATTTGCTTGTTTGTTACCCACCGTGCATATCTGATTATCTGTGATGTCAATTTTTTTCTCTTCTTATATGTTCGTGCTGATAAACTCTAAGTTAAAATTTCATTTAAGACGATTTTCTTACTATTTTTTTAAAGTAGTTTTTAATATAAAAATTTTTACTAAACAAAACAATAAGAAAGAAAGCCTAAGAAGAAGGATAGCAATATCTTATCTTGAGATAATACTGGACATATTATAATAAGATTTTTTAAAATTTTTTGTATAATAATGATATTTATTTCTGTGATTCCAACTCATGAACTCTAAGTAAATAATCAGTTATTGTCAATTAGAATAATAAAAAAAATTAAGTAGGGTGTCTACATCAAGCTGTCACAAGGGACTATTATTCATTAATAATCTCTCAACTTCATCAACCAACCCAGTCCCCTATTATGTAGTTTTGAGCTGTCAGGCGATCATTAAAATAATTAAGTGTATATCTATTTTCATGATCACATAATCCAAAAACGCTAAACAGAAAGCTTCATCATTACATTAGATAAGCAATTATCAAGAGGCTCCTAATTAAAGAGTTGTGTCTGTTTTTGAACTAAAATACTTGAAGTTTGCTTGGAACTAGTCACAGGATTTTTTAAAGTAACATAATGATATATATCCTTCAGTATACAGGATGCATGCGAAATAAAAGCTCCAGCCAAGACACACAATGACAAAGTTATACAAATAGATACCCCAAAAGCAAAAATTTCCACCAAATATGACACCATTATTTGAAAATTTATTGTTCAAATCAACAACAAGTAGAAGGAGAGTGATCCTCTGACATTTTTTTTTACACACAAGTGGCAAAAAAAAGGAGAAATTATTCTGTGCGGAGTTCAGACAGAAAGAATCGTCTGGAAATATGAGTGTACACACACTATACACATATGTGACACACACTGTGTACACTGATAATCCGAACGGTTCTTTCCGTTTGGACTCCGCATAGAATAATTTTTTCAAAAAGACTCAACTGTTTACAAAGGAACCCATTCATTACACCCCTAAAAAAGGGAACGACAGTTAAAACTTCTGAAATTAATAAGGCCTCCATGAAAATCTCTCAAAATTAGAAAAAGCCACCATTTTCATCTATCTCCTCATGATTTCAAGTTTTAGAAAAAGAGTAGGGGCTATGGAGGACAAATGAATGAGAAAAGTGCATGGTCATTTATTGGGAAAGAAAAAAATCTGTGTGGTTATTATTCATGTAACTCATATAGGGAGATGAGTACATAGATTTGCATACCTTTTTATGTATGTGCTTAGCTCAATCGATAATTTTTCAAAAATGGCGTCCTGGTGATAACAACTTACCCAATTTTAGCATTTAGGCCTGCAAACTAATTAAAATGGCAAAGCTTTTCTCTCCTCACAACATGGTCATAAAGCTTACATATATAACCATGCAAAAAAGAAAAAAGGAGATCAAAGGATAAAATAAAAAGTGGTGATGGGAACAATCAAAACCAAGGTAAATGGTGGCCTTTTCTTATCAAGAGAGATTAATTACTTCCCATGATAGAGCTACATGCATTTCACAATGTATTATTATTTATTAAATACACGTAGCTCTATGCAGAGAAGATTCATTTATGGCCTCATTTCAGAAGCAACAAAACCTACGAAAGACTAAAAGAGTCTAATCAACCATTAGCCCCAAGTTTCTACCCTTGTAGACTAATAATAAAAAAGACTATGGAAATTTTAATAAGAAAGCTGAGAAAAACACATAACAGTACAGAATAACTAGCGTTTGAGCTGCTTTGCTATCATTAATTGAACTGCCCGAAAGCTGAACTTAACTTCCTCACCAGATCCTTCACTGTCATGGAAAACCCTTCCTCAATCTGCAAACAATTTCAAAAATAACTAAGAAATTTCAGCAAAATCCAAACTTGGATCTGTTGGCCAATAAGAATTTGAAAACTGAGAAACTATTTGTTTACAACTAATTAATTCATTCACGATAATTCAAAATATCAAATATTTCTATCACTTTTTTTTTTGGTGCCATAATATATCATAAATATGTTAATGCAATAACCACTTAAGCTATGTCAGAAATAGTATAAAGAGTTCCTCTCTCAAAGTTTTCTAAGGAAATCCTCAACACCTTGAGATATGTGTTATATATATATATATATATTGTGAAGGGTTAAGATTATGGAAAAAAGACAATAGTATAAGGTGTTTCATAGGAAAATAATAAAAAAGCCAATTCATTTTATAAAAATTACAAGAGGTTTAAATTGAAAAAAAAATACAAAACAATGCTTAAATCATCAAAAACATTTATTGACTTCTAATTTTAACAAAATATTTTGTTATTTAAAATAAATATTTTAATTTTTTGAAATTTTTTAATATGAATATATAGTTTTATATTTTATTTTTTCCTATGAGCACTGAAGTCAATGTGCAAGAAAAGGTAGTAGAGTGAGAATTTTCCTTATAGGATGTCTAAAGGATTTCCTGTAGCATTTTTGTCCAACTTGGGCTTGCATGAAAAGTAAGCTTGACGAGGACTAAAATGCTAGCCAAGCCCATTATATATATATATAATATTCATATTTTTTTAACTCTCAAATTGATATATTACAAATATTATAATCAAATTATTAAGAGTTTATCATAAATAAAAAATACGGAAGGTGAAATTTTAAAATTTTGAGGTAGAATAATATTACTTTTATAAATTGTCAAAGGTTTGATTGAATACTGTGAAATAGCCCAAATTTTTTGTAATAATAAATACCACTTAAATTAGAGGTCATTAGGAGTGAGAAAAATGGGCTTCACAAGAGCATCCCTCTAAAAACAAAGCTGTTCGACGAAATGCCACCAAAAAAGAACTTGCCTGAGCCGTCACCGTGATATCAAGAGACGAAGCTGCAAAAGGCACAGCACTAGTGCTCAGCACTGTGAGCTGAAGCTTTTCGATCTCTGAAAGAGCACGAACCAACGCTCCCCTTCTATTCTGGCAGTGGACTTTGATGAGCAAAGTCTTGTCTGAGAGCTTAACTTCAATCTCAGGTAGCTGAGATTGGTCTCCGTCGAAGTTCTCATCTGAGGAAGAAGCCTCGTTCTCTTCTTCGGCAGAGATATGAGACTTCTTCACGAGAACAGCAGTCTCCACTGTTCTCTTGGCTGCTTGTTCCTCTAGAGTTTTCACTTTGTCTTGGAGTGTCTTTAGGTATTTGATCGCATCGCCTAGCACTGATGCTTTGTCCATCTGTCAGATTTTAACAGCATAAAGAGTAAAATTATTATTATTTTAGTTAATATGCAGTACAGCATAAGTTAAAAAAGAGTCCTTCACCTTATGCATTGGATTCAACATGAATTAGGGAGAACATAAGATGGCTTTCCTCTTTTTAGATTTGAGAAAAGTTGTATATAATTATTTTTAATATGATTTCAATTCTCTTATGTATATTATAGTAACTATAGTCCTCTTAAATTTAGAGTAAATTCTTTTCTCATTGTTTATTTTTCAGGCTTATCACAGTCGATGATTCAATTGAAGGCAAGTGTTACTTGTAATTTGTTATTCTTATATATGGATTTTAATGAATTCTATTATAATTAAGTTTCAATAATGATGATGTGGTATTTGATTGAAAAGAAAATCTTTAAGATGAGCAATTTCATATCGAAAAGAAAGTAAAAGTTAAGCTCTTGATGGATCTAGAGAAAGAACCCAAACAAAAGAACTAAGTACTGATTTGGTTGCTTGAAATAGAGAAGAAATAATTTGGTTGCTTAAAATTAGAAATAATGCTAGCTCTGTATAACAATGGAGAGCTCATTACCTTTTTGAGGCCAGGAACAATGGCTGAAAGAGCTATGAACCTCTGGCTCAACTTCTCCCTCCTCTTCCTCTCCGCCAAAATATGATCCTGGTTATGCGAAGAAGGCCTCGGTACCATGACTCCAGCTACCTTCTTGCCCCCCTGAGAAATAACCGGCATGGTTTCATAGCTTCTCTTCAAGCTATTCTCAGTGTTCACAGCTCCAATGACCAGGTTCTTGTACAGTTCGGGCTTATTGATGCCCACGTCTTGGTTGCCGAAAGAGAGCATGCTCATCGATGACGTTTTAGGTACCTTCTTCGGCCTTTCGACGGCCGCCATGGGGCTGCAGGAGTCGATGGAGGAACCACAGCTATGAGCGTTGGACGTAATGCTTGTAGCAGGAGGTTTCAAGGAATAGCTCTCAGATGAGAGTGTTTGGTGCAGGTCATCCCATAAGAGATGGTCCAGGGAGCTCAGCTCCCATTGGTGATAGCTTGGATCCAGCATTCCCTTTTATAAATATCAAACAAATTCATCATATTCTCATATAAAAATTTTGTTTAAGCGGAAAAGTTAAATCAAATGAAAGCCTTACTGTTGTTTCCGAAAGCCAACGTGCAGCTGCTGCTTGCGAATCCATGGATCTGTGAAGCAAGATTGAAATAATTAGACCAAATACAAAATGATTAATGACATAATAACATGTAGAGAAAGTACTATAACAATCCAGTCATAATTCAGAAGCACCATTAATACAGAAAAGTATAAAACATTTTAAACATTTGCGCGCACAGAGAGAGAGAGAGAGAGAGAGAGAGAGAGATTGTTTCTGCATGTGATTCGAACTCTTGATCTTCAGATCACAAGGGATAGAGAACTTCTAATCTTCAAATCAAGAAAAGTATTGAACCAAAGGAAGGGTGAGGAGAAGTGATCTTCGATGCCAACCTTTTAGCTAAAGCTTATTAGTTTTTTTCCTTTTTCTCCAGAGGAAGAAGAAGAAGAAGAGGTTGGACTTTCTATTGTAAGGAAGTGAAGTAAGAGAATCGAAGCCGAAAGTTGTGTGAAACCTCTCTCTTCTGTTCAAAAGGAAGCCATCATCTTCCAGTACTATATTAAGGTATGAGAACCACTACCGTCTTCTCTAACTCACCAACTTCTGCCATTCTCTCATGGCAAGTGTTCTTATCTTCCTGCTCCTTTTTAATGACTCTAGGCTGGCGTTTCATTAAAGCCAAATGGAATCAATGCAACATAAAAATTATGTAAGGGATATGATTGGCTGTGTTGATTTGAGATGTCAAGCTATGGGTTATTTTTTTCCAACTTGGAACCGAGTTTGTCTTATTGATTAGGCCAAGGTTTGAATTTTCTGAATTTAAGGTATTAGAATCAGTGATTACGCATCGATCGGATGGTAGGAGCTAAGCCTTTAAGAATTATTAAGTTGGACTTCTCACGTACAATCGCTAGCTAGAAAATTGGGATTTTATAAATTGTTGTGTGTTTGTTTACGCGAATGTTTATATGGCCTATAAAATTTGTTAAGTGTAGCGCCATATGTATTAGTGTGGACTATAAGATATATTTATTTTTTTTATGTAGATTAGTCTGAGAAGTATAGCTTTATTCTATCAATAATTTCGTGATGCTTGGTTTTATATAAGTTTAATATTGGTGTTTCTAAGATATTAAATTAGTTTATTAAATATTGTATACATTTTTCTATGTTATTTGTAAAATAGTATGTATTTAATTAGTTCAATATTTGACTTTGATGTATGTGAAAGAAGCTTCTTGAAATCATTAGAGTTTTAAGATGATCTTAGGGTCTATTTGGAGTTGATGTAAGTATTGGGTAGAAAAAAGGTTATTTTGAGCATATTATAGATGCTTTTCTTTAAAAATAAATAAATAGGAATTTTTCTTACAATCACCATACTCTAGCAAATCTAATTAATGGTATGAAGTTATGTATCACCACAAAAATTTTCAAAAAATAGAAAGAAAATTGTAGTCAAATAGAAGTATGACGATAATCTAGAAAGCAAAGAAAAAATATATATATATATATATATATATATATATATATATATATATATATATATATATATATATATATATATATGTATCCTAAATAAAATCTTAGTCATGGATTAAAGTTTTTTAAATTCATAGATAGTAAAATAGGCAATATTTTCTTACATAAGAAATCCCAAGACGAAAAAAAAAAAAATGAGTTTTAATGTAATTACAAAAATACATTATAATGTATTAAATCAATATCAGGATAGTTTGCCTTCAAGAAAATGAGGAAACTCTATTATAATATGCTTCTTGAATATTTTAAAAAGAATGCTTCCGAGAAAGCAAAATAGATCATCATGTGTGTTTGTTGTAATATACTGAAGTATATGATAATAGGATAACAATATTCTTGAATAGCATATATGATAGCATATGCATGCACTACAGGAAAGTCAGCTATTACCGGCGGTATTTATTTTTTTTCCGGCGGTTTTAGAAACTACCGGCTGTTCCTAAACCGTCAGTATTAGGCGCATAGAAAATGATTTCCGGCGGTTAGAAGGACCGGCGGCTTTCCAGCCGCAAAAAATGCCAGTTTTACCGACGGTTTTACCGGTGTCCTTTTTATATTTTCAGCGCTAAAATAAGCCATATGGTATCGATGTTTTCGACAGGGAAACCGTCTGTCATTTCCGACGGCTTAATTATGAATCCGGCGGTTATAGTTAGCCGTCTAGTAACGAATATTCCGAAGGCCAAACCGACGGCCACCGGTGACCGCCGGTAATTTCCGGCGGCTAATTTATATTACCCGCGGTCGCCTAAAGCCGTCTGGTATCGAAGCTTTTCGGCAGCCAAACAGCCGGAAAGCCGTCGGAAACCTGTAGCATTTGAAAAAAAAAAATTGACAGCCCCTCCTCTATTTACTCAGATTTCCACAAACCTGTACAGCAAACATTTATCACAGTATATATTGGGCAACACGCCATTATAATCAATCCATAAATATGGGTAACACGCCACTATAAATCAAATAATTTCTACAATAAACATAACATATAAAGTTTAAACCAAATGTTCATTAAAGCAAATATTTAAAGATGTAAACAACCTTCACATAACAAGTTCATCAAACTAAATGTTTAAACCAAATGTTCATAAAACAAATCAAAAACTAATCATCCTCCGTCTCCTCGCTGCCTGGTGTTTCATGTGTCTACTTGATTTTTGTGCTTCGAACATGGACATCTAAACATTCCATCGAACTTAAATGAAGGTAGTTGAGATGCAACTTGAATAAAAGTCTCAACTCCCTGTATAAATTCATCTGTCAATCCTCTTCGACCCAGTAATAATCTGTTATACATCCAATATCTTTCTTCTTGGATAGTTATTTGGATGTTAAAACAAAAACAAATATTTCCCTACATATAAAGTTGTGAAATCAATTATTAGAAGATATGCAGCGTGAATAAGTGGACGTTATTTAATTTTAAACGAGCCAAGAGAGGAGAACACTAGCACTAGTACAACATAACTCAATTCAAAACTAGTAAACTGACATCCAAATAAATGAAACAAAATTAAAATTAAAAAAATTACTACCCTCAGAACAACCGGCAAGCAGTTTCCTTGCATGCAACGAAAAAAGTAGGCAATAAAATAAGTGCTTAGGGCTTGCAAACCAAGAGTCCACCACAGCTACAAGGTCCAACGTCCACCAAAACTCCTCCGGCAAATGTCACCAAATCATCCAACAAACACCTCCTAAAAACACAGCGAAGGGGAAAGGCAAGACTCCACTCCACATAACTTTCCAAAATAATGACCTAAAACAGTAGCTCAAGCATTAACGAGCTAGAACCAAGCAGCTCCCAAAAACACAGCCCAAAACCAAGCAGCCAAGCCAAACCCAAGAAGCATCCAGCAGCCCAAAAACTCAAAGAACCCAACTAGCTAGCACACCTAAAGTTTGTCATGCCCAAGCACTACCTACTCATGCTCATTGGATGTCTTTCATCATAGGGTAGCATAAAAAAGTCAAAAGAAACTAATCCACTTATCTTCTATTGGAGCTACTCCAACCTTTTTACGTATATGCTCATTTCGTATCCGGTCTTTAAGAGTAAATCCATTAATCCACTTGAGCATCCTAATCTCTGCAATACTTAACTTAATATTATGCTTCTCTTTTAATGGCAAAAATTCTGCACCATAAAGTATTGCATGTCTCACCAACATTTTATAGAATTTTTTCGTAAAGTTAAGGGGGACTTATCAACAAGAAGAATATCATCAACAAAAAGCATACACCAGGGTACAACCTCATGCAAATTTCTAGTGAGAACATCCATGACTAAAGAAAAAAGATATGGGCTTAAGACTGATCCTTAATATAATCCAATTGAAATAGGAAAATACTTGATCAAACCACCTTGTGTTCGAATACAAGTAATAGCTCCTACATACATATCCCTAATGACTTGAATATTATAAGCATTATTAACTATTCAAATTTTATTATATGCTTTCTCTAAATGAATAAAAATCATATGTAGATCCTCCTCATTCTCTCTATACTTCTCCATCAAACCTCTCAATAAATGTATAGCCTCCATAATAGATCTACTTGGTATGAATCCAAATTAATTTTAAGAAACAAGAACATCCATGTCTAGTGAGAATAGCTAAAAATCAAGTTCAACTTGAACTCCCTCTCTAATCTTATCAAGAAGAAGAATATCATGAGCAATAAGCAAACACCAAGGTACATCTTCTTCAAAATGTCTAGTAAGAATATCATGAGCAATAAGCAGAAACCCTAGTACTCATACTAGCATCTGTGCCTAACTCCTCTAACCCACATCCATGCATCAACTCGATTGTCAACACAAATCACATGGCTCTTCTTATCAGCACCTACTACTTGACTCCTACTAACACCCATCTTCTCAACCCTCTTACCAACATATATAGCCCTACTCTTCTATCTGACTCCAATGTCTATCAACACCCATTTGGCTCCTCCTATGGATACTTATTGCTTACCTCTTCTTATCGATACTAATTTCCAACATTAATGATTGTTGCTACATATCAATTCCAATGCTTGACTAACATATGACAATTTATTGCACAAATCTGACTTCTACTCAATGTTTATTTTGTATCTAATAAGATCTTTAATGACTCCCACCAAATATCAACCATAGTATGCCTCCCACAAGATCCAATAGACCACAAAACTCTAATGTATGTGTGTCCTAAATCATATTTGTGTTCTTCTAAGTGGGATAACCACATTTAACTTATACCAAGTATATCATCTTGTCCATTGAGATCTCCTTTTGCATAGTTGTCATTTATAAGTATGTGATCCTTATGCCATACGATGGTTTGGAACTCCATACTTGTATTTCATGTACCAAAGCATTCCCCTTTCCATACTATCAAGGCACACACTTATTTATTATTTTATTTTCTCTGCTTTGGGTTACATTGAACCGGGTCCTTCACTTTACTGGTTTGCTTAACATATTCCTATTTATTTTCTTGTATTCTTCATTGTCATAATAGAATTTTTTTTCCCCGTTTTCTTTTTTTCTTTCTCTCGCCTGAGTTTCATTTATTTTGTCTCGCCTCTTCTGATATAGTATCAAAGACATAATTATGTTATTAGATCTATCATTGCTTCCTCCCTTCTCATCTTCTTGTAGTCGGCTCCTTTAGCTTTCTTACAATCGATCAGGACTTGTGCGATAAGAGCAGTCGCCAACTATTGCATTGTCAACCAGCTCAAGAACCTGTATTTTCTCGATATGGCCTCCCTGCATTCGTCATTACATGAAGTTGTGTCAATCCATTGACAGACCCTTCATTCATCCCTTCTTGATCAATCCAGCTCTATGTATGTATTCGTCACAGGCAGAGCAATACGCCTTCATCATTTCATCACAGATATCCAACCCTTCTTAATTTTGGACCATATGTTTGATTTCGTAACTCTAACGCTCATCTCTGTTAGCGAGGGCCTGCACCTCACAATTGGTAGATGGAAGAGAGATCAAAGTGTTTGAAATCACCTCATCATAGACAGCCTTCCGCAACAAACTTCTCCATTGGTTCGTCAAGATGATCTCCGAGGGCACACTTGTGGGCTTCGAAAATTCATGCCCCAGCCTTCCCATGGCACCCTTTATTCTTTTTCAGGTCGTCGAGGAGAGTTTTGATGAGTATGTTCAGATGCAATTTTCAGAAGGCAAATTGCATTTTGAATAAACATTCCCCAGAGATTTTGCACTCATTTTACAAGAACTTTATGATCTGAGTTCAGGTTTCCTATAGGTGCAAGCCCCTATAGTTAATTACCCCTCCCAATAATGAGAGAAAACTTTCAATTAATCCTAGCTGTCATCTCGTGGATTCTCATATCTATGTCTAAAGAAATCACAGCTAACCTGCTTTATTCAGAAACTGTAAATAAGATTTGGATAGATTTTAAAGATCGCTTTCAACAAAATAATAGTACAAACATCTTTCAAATACTCCACAAAATAATTAATTTGCAACATGAACAACAAACTGTCAGTCTTTATTTCACAAAACTAAAGGCTCTGTGGGAGGAATTAAATGATTACCATCCCACATGTTCTTATAGAAATTGTAGCTACGGAGGGGTGAAGAAGCTTCAATCCCATCACTAAATGAAGTATGTCATGTATCTTCTCGTGGGCCTCAATGAATCTTTCGCACAAATACATAGCCAGATATTGCTTATAGATCTTATACCTCCTATTAGCCGAGTTTTCACTTTCCCATTTCAAAAAGAGAAACAAAGAAGCCTCGGTCAATAGATTTTAAATATCATTGGAAGTGAGGATATTGTGTTTACTGTTAAATAGATTAGAACTTCTAACCCTTGATATAACAAAATGATAAGGAAAGAACATCCATACTGTACCTATTGCAAATACCACGGCCATACAAAAGAATATTGTTATAAGATCCAGGACATAAATTATACAAATGCAGTGAATGCCGCTACCATGGACAAACCCTTGGAAATCAACTACTCATGGGCTAATCTGGACAATAACCAAGTGCATCACCTTCTAACTAAGTTCTCTCAATTTCTGCAAAGCACAAAAAATAATCCCAATAACTTTGTTGGTACATGTCACAATAATATCTCTTCTCCACCCTCAAACATTACAAATTATGTCGGTATATATCTAACTTTATCTAGGCTAATTGTCAAAATTTATTGTGTTATTAATTCAAGAGCATCACGGCATACTTTCCCTTATGCCAAAATGTTCACACTTAACCCCTACAAACAACACAGCACTAACTCTTCCTAACTAAATAAAAATTTCGGTCAACTATCAAAGATTAATCAAAATAAATGATAACTTGATTCTCCACAATATATTATTTATCATAGATTTTTGCTTTAATTTGCTATCCATTAGCACCCTTTTAACACATGAACACTTTACAGTTTTTTTTTTTTTTTTGCTAATCATTTTGTGATATAGGACACCAACCAAGAGTAGATGATTAAGGGTGAAAAAAATCAAGATTTATATGTTCTTAATTCTAGTGTTTCTTATACTAAAGTTTTTTTAAATAATGTTTCTTTCGATATTTTGGCATAGTCATCTAGGACATCTTTTCAATAAAAGATTGTGCAGCATTAGCAAGCAAATAAATTATACTGTGCCCAATCATAATAAAATGGATCTTTGTTACATTTGCCCTTTAGCTAAACAACATAGACTACCATTTCCTTTTTACAAACACATAACCAAACCCCCCTTTGATCTTATGCAATATGACATATGGGGACCTTATCGCACTCCTTCTCATAGGGCCATCATTATTTCTTAACTCTTTTTTAGGATAATACCAGATTTATAAGGCTTTATCTCCTCAAAAATAAATTTGATGTCTCCCACATCATTGCTAAATTTATTACTATGGTTAACACAAAATTTAACTAAAAATTTAAATCTTTCAAATCTGATAATGCCAAAGAACTTCAATTCACTGAATTATTTGCCAAACTCAATATTTTACATCAACATTCATGCATTCATTATCCACAACAGAACTCCGTTGTGGAACGCAAACACCAACATCTTCTAAATGTAGTACGAGTTTTATACTTTCAATCTCACATTCATATACAATTTTAGAATCAATGTATTTTATCTGCCACCTATCTAATCAATCTCACCCCGTCTCCTTTCTTATAAGATAAGAACCCTTATGAAGTTTTATAAAAATAACATGTTGATTACATTCATTCTCGTGTGTTTGGATGTTTAGCATTTACTTCCACTTCACCAATTCCTCAAGACAAATTTCACCATTAGGCTTGTATGGGCATTTTCCTAGGTTATCCATCGGGAATTAAAGGATATAAAATCAATGACATCCATAGAAAATAAATCTTCATTTCTCGAGATGTTATATTCCATGAAAACTACTTTTTTTCCATTTCGTTATCGAGAAAGATGATATCACCGACCCTTTAATTCTATACACTTATTTTACTAGTTTCTCCAGGTTACCCCATTGAATCTATCGAATCAAATAAATATATCACAAGGGACACATCCTCTCCTGATGAACCTCCCATCATTGAACACACACTTATTAAGCCTTATCACACCTCTTGAAGTTCCACATGTGCCACTCGTTCTCCTTCCTATCTTCTAGACTATCATTACAACTTACTCTATAACATTAGCACCGACGACTCTTTTCATCCCCTTTCGTCTTCCAATACCCTTCACACCAAACACTCTCTATATCAATTTTGATCGTATGAGGCTTTATCAAATTCATACAAACACTTCATCCTCCAAATCTCATCCACTATCGAGCCCCAATATTATCATCAAGGTATCAAAATCCCTGAATGGCAAGATGTTATGGCCTCTAAAATCCAAGCTCTTGAAAATAATAACGCTTAGACCATCGTTTCCCTTCCTCGTGGCAAGAAATCCATTGGTTGCAAATGGACTCACAAAATTAAATGAAACACCGATGGCTTCATTAATAAATACAAGGCCTGTCTTGTGGCCAAAGGATATACCCAACAGGAAGGCATCCATTTCTTAAAAACTTACTCTCTAGTCGCTAAGATGACCACTGTTAAGGTCCTACTTTCTCTTGCAACTAGCCAAATTTGGCATCTTAACCAACTCGATATCATTAATGCCTTCTTGAATAGCAACATGTTTGAAGAAGTCTACATGAAACTCCCTCCTGGATACACCACACAAGGGAAGTCATCTCAATCATATACTCTGCTTGTCGCTTACAGAAGTGCATCGACGGCCTCAAATGGGCTTCACAGTAATGATACTCCAAATTTTCTAATTTATCAGTTTAGTTTCACTCAATCTAAGGCATCTTATTCTCTTTTTGCCAAATGATTCGGCTCCAATTTTTTGCCTTATTAGTCTATGTTGATGACATAATCATTACAAGCCCATCAAGAGATGAAATTTAGTCTCTTTAAACCTTCCTCCATCAACAATTCCACCTAACCGATTTAGGCGACTTAAAGTACTTTTAGGCCTTAAAGTCGCTCACTCCTCCACTGGCATCTTTCTTTTACAACATCAATATACTATTCAACTCATAGAAGATACTGGCATGCACGACTGTAAACCTTCCAAACTCCCTATGAACACCAACAACAATCTTCATCTATATGAAGGGGATTTACTTCTTGATCCGTTTCAATATCATCGCTTAATTGGTGAGCTTTAATTTATACCACACTTTATTTTGTCATGACATCACCTTTGTTGTCAACAAGTTGAGCCAGTTCTTATCTCAACCTCGTACATCTCATATGGAAGCCGCACACCAATTGCTTCGCTACCACAAAATTAAAAACCCTTAGCCAAGGTATTTTCTTTTCGGTTTTATCTAATATCTAACTATAAGCATTATGTGATGCACATTGGGGATTATGTCTTGACACGAGATGCTCTGTTGGTGGTTTCTGTATTTTCTCGGTGACTCCCTCATTACTTGGAGATCCAAGAAGCAGTCCATTGTATCCAAATCATCCGTTGAAGATAATATTGATCTTTGGACTCTATCGTTAGCAATTAATCTAGCTCACACAATTATTACATGACTTCTACATAACACCTACTGTCCCAGTTCTCATCTTCTATGACAACCAGACCGCCATCAACATTACTATGAATATCAGTTTCCATGAACGTACAAAACACATTAAGATAGATTGTCACTTTGTTCGTGATAAAGTGAATAACGGCTCTGTCAAACTACTCCCCATCCGGTCACACCTCCTGCTCGCTGACATCCTTACAAAATCAGTGTCATCCACCCATCTATCCTCACTTCTATCCAAGATAAGCGTGAAAAATATTTACCACTCTTCTTGAGAGGGAGTATAAAGACACACTTATTTCTTATTTTATTTTCTTTGCTTTCGGTTACATTGAACCATGTCCCTCACTTTATCGAATTGCCTAATGTATTCCTATTTATTTCCTTGTATTCTTCATTGTTGTAATAGAATTTTTCTTCCTCATTTTTCTTTTTTCTTTCTCTTGCCAGGGTTTCGTTTCTTCTGATACATACAATGGATCGAGAAAGGTTGCCACATAAAATTATGTTATTTGTTGGCAGTGTTATGAAACTCTTCCTACCCTTTCTTAAAGCTCTTCACTCTACACCCATTATAAGAAAGAGGTCGGCTCCACATAGTTTAAAGAAGTTCTTAGATTTATAATAATAATAATAATTAATATTATGATTGATTAATATAAACACACTATGACCCAAATAAATATAGGAACAGAATTCTAAAAAAAATAATTTCTTGTGAATTAATAAATATATTTGTAATTTATTTTAATATGACTCACTTCTAAAACAAATTAGATCAAAATCATTTCTTTTTATAAAAAAAAATATTGAATTATACATGCAGTTGCGAAATTTTTCTTCGAAGAGACTTATTCTTACTAAGACATTTATATTTATTTGGGAAAATTTAAGCGTTAAAATTAGAAATTTAATTTATAAATACAGTGAGGGCGGTTGAAATATTCAGATTAATTGTAAAATAAATTCCGGAAATCATTTTTTATTTTTAATTAAATTATTTAGATTTTTTTTAGAAATAAATTTTTCTTGTTCTTCTGTTTTTTTTTTAACTTTTTTAATACTTTAATTAGATCGCCGGATTATCGGAGATTGCAAGGATAGCCAGAGGCTATGGATTTCACTCTGAAGACAAATGATAGTCTCGCAAGTCTATGTATTCCACGAAGGCATTATTAATGAAAAAATAATTAAATATATTGACCTATATATATATTATTAAATATGTTTTATAAGCTATCTTAAGTTCAGCCCCTATAAAGTGATCTAATTATAATGAAAGAAATAGGACTTTGCATGCATAATAGAATATATATTAATTATATGTAGAGATCTAATTTCTTATTTTCAATATTATGATTGGCTAAAATACAAATATAACAAATTAATTATAATTTATCATCTATATATATATATATATATATATATATATATATATATATATATATATATATATATATATATATATATATATATATATATATATCTATTCAGCGGACGGTTTTTGATAAAAATAAGAATATTTTATTCCGATGATAAATTATAATTAATTTGTAATATTTTTATTTCAACCGACGTGATAGCAGACGGTTCCTCGTCATCAATATATATATAATTTTTAAAATGATCACTTAGGATTTATATCACTTTTATATCTCGTTAATGTCTTAGAGCCAAATAAAATTGAATTTTAATAAATTTAATGAAAATGTAGCAATATTTTTGGATGAAAACTATAGTAATTCCAAATTTATAGGAATCAATGAACTATGGATAGGGGCGGAACTAAAAATTTTTATCATTGGGGCATAAATTAATGATTTTTAAATTATTCTTAATTATTTTTTAATGATTTTTTTGTTTTTTCTTTTGGTATTTTTATTTTTGTGTTACTGTAGACTTTTTTGTTAGATGTTAATGAGCTAGTAGGGCCCCCTACCCTCTAGGCCCCCACTATGTGGTACCATATGAGGTATGAAGCAATAATTGTGTGAAATTATAATAATTAAATGTTGCGAATTATAATGCAATAAAGTCGGATTAAAAAAGAATTATTTTTTTATTAGGATCATATCCCATTAATCACGTGGGTGTGTGGTGTTCGTGTCACACGGTCACCTCACCTTCTCTCTCTCCATCCACCTGTACGTGAAACACGTTTCACTAATTGAGTAATTCGTCAAATATTCAAATTTTTTCATTAAATGGCTTAATATAAAAATATTTTTGAAAAGAGCTGACAGAGCCTTCAAGATTTTGCTGCTCAATGGGTTCACACCTCGCCGGAGTTTTATTTATATAATCGGTCTTTAATTGGAGAAAATTTTTTATTTTGGCCTTTTTAGTCTGACTTTTTTTTTTTTGTCTATAATGAGAAAAATCAACATTTTGACAATCGAAGCTTTTGCAAATTAGAAAGAAGGTTTGAAGCCGAATTATTAACAACTCACAAATCTTTTGAAGGTTAGTGTGGCAATTGTTCAAGATTACTGGGCTGAAATGAAATAACAGAATCTGATAGGCTCCTATATTCCTTGTGTGCTATTATTTATTTTATTATTTATGTAAACTAAGTAATAAAATAGAATTAAAAAAATAACAAGAAGCTTTGTTTTTGAATGACAAAAATAAATATAGAAAAAGAATTTAGAAAAAAAATAACAAGTAACTTTGCCTTTGAATGAGAAAAATAAATAAATAAACTGACATTACTATATATATACATATACTTTAAAAAATATTGGCCATCATACACAAAAAAAAAGAATAAATTGAGGATAATTTAATTAAAATTTAATTATGATTTTTTTTGTCATTTAGGTCAATTAAGACAAATTCATATACATCACATACACAAAATTTGAACCCAAGGTCTCTTGATATCAACAGATCAAGATGAGCTGTGTATTTATGAATTTTAAAAAAATTGAATTAATTTTAAAATGAATATAATATTAGTATTTATTGATACATCAGATATTATATTCATGGCATAATAAATTTAAATTTTTTTATTCTATTTTGATTAAATTTTAATCAAAATATATATATTCTCCCAATTTTTGGTCGTCAATAAAATATCAAATGATTTGTGCGTTGGATTTACCTTATCATAATTCAGAATAGCCTACGTTTGCTTAACGCTCAAGTCTTGTTCAGCAAAGAATAAATAGGCATAAAATAACTCATTTCCTGATTTTTAGCGATCTTGAATGGTTTCGAGACTTGAAACAAAATTTATTTAGGCTCTATTTATTATAAAACAAATTTTTTGAACTCATTTGATTATTAGGAGAAAACAAAATAGGGTCGTATATGTGTAGTCAGCCTCATTTCATTATATATATATATACGGCGTAATGACAATATTCAATTAAAATATAAATATATATATTGTCTCCACATGCAATGAAATTAAATAAACAAAAAATTGACAGCTACGCCAAATTTAAATATATGAATAAGATTGAGCTTGAGTGATAAAGGCTAGTTGCTGTAGATCATCATTAATGGATTCATAAATACGAGCAAATCTTTGACAGATCACACATAGATTTTAGATTTCTTCTACGAAAGAGACAACTAGGAATCAACTTGTACAAGACTATCTATTTAATATATTTCGGGTCTGTGCATGACGGTTGCAACTTCGTATAAAATTATTTCTAAATTTGCAATTAAAAATCAGAAAAAAAAAACTAATAATAATTTTTTTCATTATTTTTTTTTTAATAATGAAAAAAAAATAGAATCAAACAGAAATAGAGCAGTAGCCTATGCCAGTGATCATCAGTAGAGGTCATTGAGAAGGAAGAGCTTTATTCGGCTTCTCTTAGAGGCCTCTGTCAATACCCGGTTTTGACTGCAGTTTACAAACCGTCTGTGACAAGTGCTGCGAAAAATCCCATTTTTTAATAGTGCTTGCTTGGTTTTGAGGAGATCGGAGTGACTCTAACGCAACGACGACCTCTTTGTTATCATGCATGGAGAGATTGATACTGTTTTCGATTATCTTAAAATGTTTGTTCTGTTTTTATTATGTGTTTAGGGTTTACAGCAGTTTGTAAAGATCTTAGCTTTGTTTTTTTTTTTTAATTCTCTCTTGCACGTGGACAACTAGTCTTTGTTTGACTGAAACATGTGCAGCTAAACCCGAGAAAGATAAAAGATTAAATATGAGATCGATAGAGCTTGGTAAGAGCGTAGATTTAGTGCTCGTTCAGTTGCTTCAAGTTAGTTTTAGATACTTCGTGCAAAAAAAAAAATAATGAAGATTGGAGGACGAGTATATCGATCAGAGATCACAAGGGGGCTTGAGACATAAATTTACGTGTTTTTTATGATATTTAAACATATTCATGGCTCATTAAGTTTACAAGAGAGTTGCAATATATATTATATATGCCACTTTGTTTAGATGATGATTCCAAGAGAATGTAATCTCCTGCTGTCAAGAAGATAATTATTGATTGAAGTGAAGAATATATTGTTGTTGATGTTACAACGAACTTATAACCAAGCATAACAATTTACACTAAATTGATTTGATTTGAGTCAAAAAATGCCCAAATCAAGCACATAAAGCATATATATAGAAACACCGGCCGGGATATGCATTGAATGATCATATGATCTCCAAATCCTTCATCTTATAGAGCCAAGTTAACGGTCTCGATGACATGAATCCAACAAGCCCAAGATAGATTAATTTTAATATCATAGAGGCACTTCAATGCAAAAAGAACGATATAAAATCATGGGAATGAATACAAGCTATATGATAGAATATTTCAAACTTTAGCTATACCACTCTTAAGAATTATAAATAGATTACACTCTCTACATGAAAGAAAACGTTAACATTCAAGATACCTTAGAGGCTTGAAAAACCATGAAGCACCATCGAACCACAATAAAGCCACCATCTTCAGACCACCGCCCAATCGACAACATCAAACCACCACCCAACCATCAATCTTGGACCGCCAATATTGGACCACTGTTGCTAACCTCTAACTATCTTCGTTTGACTACGATCATTGACTGCCATCGCCCGACTACAGTCCTTCAAATATCAACAACCAACTATAATCATCTAACAATCATTACCCAACAACAGTACTTGGATCATTGCAACCCAATTACAATCGTCTGACCAATATCACCCTACTACGATCTCCTAAACACCGCCATCAAACATTTTCCCTCCAACCACTGACTACATTCTCGAACCACCATAATCCAACTACGGTCCTCTGACTCCCATTGATGGACTATGATCCACTAATCACCATCATCATACTACAATCCTCCAACTACTATCAACCGACTACTATTCTTCGACCACTGTCACTTGACTATGATCATCAAACTATCATCCCCCAATTACGGACCTTTAACCATCATCGCAAAACTACATTCATCTAACCACAATCACCCAACTATGATCCTCCGACCACTGTCATACAATCACGGCCCACCAACCCTTATTTTACATAATTCTTATCTACTACATTGACAACATATACTAATTGAGCCATTTCAACTAAGTCGAGACTTTTTCTTTTGCTTTTTGATATTTTCGCATAAAAACTCTAATGCCTGTTGTAACTTCTCTTTCCCGTATGCATATGTTGAATCTTCTTACAAAATCATGATATTAAACACTCTCTCTAACCACGAGTATTCTAACATGCAACATTTCTATCTCTCTCAATTTGAGAGCACAACCAAGAGTTCTCTTTATTATAATCTAAATTTTCATCATTTGTTAAAACTAAAACTGACAGTATCTCCTTAAACCATAAAAAAGAGTTGAAACTCATAATACATCAATTGTAAACTATGTCACCTTAAAATTTTTAATTGATGAGCATTCATTGCTTAGCTCCTACACTTCTACTGGTCTTCCATACCCTAACACGCCCAATGGATAATCATGCGAATCTGCATGCTCGAGTAAGCTTGTGCAGGCTAAGCACATGCTATACAAGAATTAATCCTGAAAATATTTCATCTCACCTCATTAGGATTCTGCCTGCACTGCACTTATCTTTAAACTTGCCTTAACGAACATCATACAAGAATTTCTAATATCCCAAACTGATGCATTGTTACTCGATTGATAGCCCCTGAAAAAATTTAGATTTACTAAATGGCATGTAACATAAGCAAATCATGTCTCATTACAAAGTCTCAACATTTGAGAATTACACAAATGATGAAACGGGACGACACTAGATGTTTTATCCTTAAATCCTTATGCGATTATGCAAATTATAAAAATCTTACGTTTCTAAATTAGAGTAAACCTTTGACTCTCTACCATTTAAAATCCCGATTCCGCTACTTAATGCAGACAAAACAATGTTAAAATCACAAAGCAAACAACACATGCGGATTATTTCTCCAGCTAATAGACAATGTAGAAAAACATCTCCCGCGAAGAATCAAATGACAATCAACAGTACAATACAATTCAATTGTAGAAAGCTTCTTTTGCTGCATTTAAAATAAATCTACAACAGTTGTGCAAATTAACGTACATCTACAATAATGCTAACTAGCAAGGGCTGGACCATTCTACTTCCAGCTAAAAACAAGGCAAGCAGCATCAGCATATGGTCAAAAAATAAACATTCTGGACTGGTCAATAGATTTCATACATGACTCCAGAAAATGACAGCCTATAATTAGTCGTCCTACATTAAAAAAATCACATTTCCTTTTGGTCTTCACCTTCCTGAACCCATACCTTCACCGTCCGATCATTTGTCAGAGCACCAGAGGCAATCATGTTTTTCGATGGGTGACAAGAAACAGCAATGACGGTATCAGTGTGCCCTTCCAGTTTCTGGACAACCTTTCTTGTTTGTAGTTCCCATAGGTAGAGGCAGTTGTCCTCTGAACCACTGACAATATACTTGCCATTAGTCACTGAAAAAGTTGCTGGAATGCAGAACTTTGAATTCTCATGCCCCGTGTACGTCTTTAAAAATTTTCCAGTTGAAAAGTTCCATAGCCTCTGCAAGATTTGTATGCATGATGAGATGAGGTCAAAATCATAACAATACATTATGGTATATAGATTACAAGCATCATCAATGTTCCATGGATCATGAGAATGAGGAAGTACTCAATCCAAGAGATCATTTTTTTAGATTAAAGGGATGCTTTCTTTTAGCTCTGTCTAATGCTTGCCTCAAAGGTCTTTCGCCATCATCAGGAATGGTGATCGGAATCTTCTTATTTACCATTCCACCATTATCCTTTAAACTTTTTCATTCGCTCTATCCAGGAAAAATTGTGTGGTCGTACACTGAACTTTATCCACATATTGGTTACTGAATATCCTTACTTTAGAGCCATCTTCAAGTTCCCTGATGGAAGTGTTTTACAGTTCAAGCTGGCAAGTTCTGTAAATGGTCTTATAGATATACTTTCATCAGTTATATTTTTCACTCTCACATTTAGGAGCATCAAAATACATTACCCCCGACATTTGATTGCAAAACCTACACTTCACCAACACATGCGCCACACCCCAACTTTGTGACGGACTCATTTAGCTTAGTTTTATTATTTCTTATTATGCTAATTAGGTGGAGAAGAATGCAAGGGTTTCTAACACAAGCTCTCACTCGCCAAAACATCACTCTGAAGATCCAATGTCACCACATAAAAGAGAAGCTAACATTGAAGCGTAGTTAACAAGCATGTCATTGCCCTTTGACAGCACAATCCTTCCTGATGACAGCATCTCGATCTACTAATTTATATTCTGGATGACTAATCAGTTGGTCAAAAGAGGATTTGTTGATGACATTCAGAGCGGGAATGCATTTTCAGAATTTGAGCCCTGGCCTCTCTTTCCAAAACAAAGAGACAGAAAAACAGGAGAAAAATTGACTCTCCTTTATGGGAAAATTATTACGTTCGGTGTCCGGATTCGTCTGGAGGCGAATCCGGATGCGCCACGTCGCCCGGGCCCGGTGCATCCGGGTGACCTAGCGTGTCCGGATTCGCCTCCGGACGGTCAGGACACCGCACGTGCTTTCGTTTGTCCTTTATGAGCATTGTCACCCTCATATGATTGGGTCCTATAATAGGTTCTATTGACCCTAAAGGGACAGAGTGCTGCTCCTTTGGGTTCCTACCTCACTCTTATGCATTGTTGTGGGTAAGCTCGTGGGCAATCTATTTCCTGGTTGTATACGCTTAGGAGTCTTCACCTTCCATAGGGCCTATTGTATTTCACCCTACGTCTGTTTAGAACTAAGTTTTATGCATAATCTATGGGTATAATGAACAAAGCCTTAAAATTTCATTAACTGAGCTACATAAATAGATGGAGATAATGTATGTACAAGGGAAATCAAACAAAACACAATTGAGAAAATTGAAGTGACACAATAAGGCTTTTCGTGTCATTCTAGTGAACGACTTAGGCCTCAGAACTATTAAAAAAAATATTGTCCTATTATGTAAAAGTTAGGAAGGTTAGGATTCAACTGAACAAGTGCCATGCAGGATAGTATATCATAAAACAAATGAGCAACAAAGATACACTCATAAAGCTGCCCATACAAGATTGAGATTAGACTGATGTTAATGATCAGTTGATCACTATTATCCTGATAGTCACCTCAAGTAATTCTATCGAGGAATGCAAATGAAAATTCTCCCTGAATCCCAAGGAGGCAATTAACTTCCAAAGCAAACTAAGTGTGAGGGCATTCACACCAGTCCAATGCAGATATAATGATGTAGAATTGTAGATTAGAATAAGGAATTAGCAACAATTAACAACTAAAATGTTGGATAAAGCAGCAAAGCTCTAGGACATCTTACAATAATGTCCCAAACAAAATGTTGAAATTGGGTCACCATATGATGGAATACAAATGACTAGTCAAAAAAACCAAACAGACCCAACATGTTCAGCTCATGCATGGCCATTCTGTCAGTTGGCTTGTATTAGAAGGTACGAATATTGCATGAAACGCACTCAGTAGGCCATCCATCTGGAGCCATGATTGAAAAATTCTATAAACTGTGAATTGATTATATGTATACACACTCCTAATGTTTCTCAAAAATCAGTTTGGATTCATGCTGGATAGGTCAACTATGGAAGCTATATATTTGTTGAGTTTGATGGAGAAATATAGAGAAAAGAGGATCCACATGTGATATTTATTGATTTAGAGAAATCATATGATAAAGTTTCAAGAGAAGTGCTCTAGAAAGTTCTAGAAAAGAAAGACGTTAATAAGGCTTATATCCAAGTCATTAAGGATTGTATACAGGAGTTATTACTTGTTTTCAAACACAAGGTGGTTTGAACAAGTACTTGCCTATTTGAATTGGATTATATCAAGGATCACATTTAGGCTCATATCTGTTGGTTTTAGTCATGGATGTCCTTACTAAACATTTGAAGGTGGATGTACCTTGGTGTATGTTTTTTGTTGATGATATTCTTCTTCTTGATCATACTAGAGAGAGAGAAGATGAAAACCTTAGAGTCTAAAAGTTTTGTTTGAGTAGATCTAAAATCAAATATATGGAGTATAATTTTAGTAGTAATAGATCTAGTGGTGGGATTGTGACATTGGGTGATCAAGTCATTAAAAAGAGTGCACGTTTTAGATATATAGGATTTATTGTTCAAGGTGATGGTGAAATAGATAGGGTATTACTATTAGAATTCAAGTTGAAAGATTGAAGTGGATGAATGCTTCGAGCCTGTTGTGTGATAGAAAAGTACCATTCAAACTTAAAGAAAAATCTTATAAGATGGTGGTGAGACCTATAGTACTTTGACACAAAATGTTGGCCATTAAAAGAGAAGCATAAAATTAAGTTAAGTGTTGAAGAGATGAGGATGTTAATTATGTTTAAATTTAATTAGCATGATTAAACTTTAATTAGTCCGTTCATTCAAGTATCTGCTTTTGGGAGAACAAGTAGTCATTTGTTAAGCAATTTTTTGACATTTGAATCAGTGTTCCCAAATATTTAAGCACGAAGGGATGCACAAGATTTTGGCATGAAATAAAAGGCACTGCAGTGCTTTTACTAATTAGAGCGCCATGGCATGTATATCATATCTATATATATTACGTGCATATAATAGCCATTTAATTAACCAAATTTAAACCAAATCAGAAAGAAAAAGTTTCAACAAATATAACGATACATTCAATAACATTAATTTATAGACATTTGGAAAAAAAATCAAAGACAAATCAGAATGAAATGATGAAATAAATAATACACACGAAATTAAAATATTAGCTACACATCGAAAGGTAGACACAACGTAATGCAAAAGAGAGTATGAGGATGAAGCACTAAGAACTGTGCAGAGAATATACCAAGAAACATTCCCGAGAAGAAACTTGTGAGCGAGCTAATGACACCGGCTATGATGCACCGATACTTCTCCTCAAAGAGGTATGCTGTATCAGATATGTATCAAACACGACACGCCTCAGACAAGCCAAAGACGTGTCCAATTTAAAAAATATTAAAAAAAAATTGGACACACGTCTGTTAAATATTTTATGAAATTTTTTTAAACATAATTGTTTGTACTTCAAATTTTTATTTATTAAAAAATAAAAATTAAATTTCTTATTTTCTTTGCACAACCCCAAATAAATCGCTCGTACTCAATATTTCATTCCCCAAATATTCCCATTTTCATTTCTCTCTAACGGTTAACGACTAGGGTTTCACAACAACATATGATGTCATCTCTCTAATGCCATCACAACATCAATGTTTGAAAATCATCTTAACATTAAAGTCTGATGCTATCTTGACATTGACGATCAACGGTGACAATTTCTACACCCAAAATCATGCCCTCACGCCATCTCGACATCTCATCTTTGTTAAACGTCATCTCAACATTGACGACCGACGTCATCTTGATTTTGAGGGTTGACGCCATCTCAAAATTGATGCCCGACTCTCGACACTATTATCGTTTTCCCTTTCGATACAAGGAACGACATCCACATCCAACTCTTGGCATCTTAATATTAATCATTTAAGCACATATCCAAATTAAATGGTTTATTATTTTTCAATTATTCTTAACATTCTGCTTATTCAATTTATATGCATTATTTTTAAGATATAAAAATTATAATGTCATGTTCAACCCTTGTCTGCGTCCTATATTTTCAATAATTAATATATAATCATGTTCATGTCTATACATCATAGGACGTCGGTAGCAATAAATCCAAGAAGCATATAAGAAAGTCGGTGGGCAAAAGAGAGTGTTAAGTAGAACTAAGAAGCAAATAGCTCTTATGGGAGCAAACGAAAAACCAACAAGCAATAATTCAACACTTATGATGACCAGTGACAAAAAGTGGATGTTTGTGCTCTAATTAGTGTGGTAAATTTTGGACTAAAACATGAAATATAAATTGGGTCAGAAGTTAAAATTAGTTCATTGACTTCAAGTTATTTGTCACATCAAGCTCAATAATTCGATGTCCATGATTATAACATAAAAACTCCCTAATTTAAAGTTGTGTTATCATAACCAATGCCCAATGATAACCAAGTTTTATTAACCAGTACATCCAAAGAATGGAACCCTGGGATGTTAATAAGGTTAACCAAACCTATCCCTCAAAGACTTGGAAATACCCAAAAATTCTAAATGCATGGGCTGAGTGAAATTTATGATATAGAGTTCTCTCCTATGAATCGGAGAGGTGATTAATTCTATGGGTTTGTGCCCATAGGAGATTTGGACCCTATAACTAAGTAAACCCTTGATGAAAAAGGAAAATCTAGTTAATCAATTTGCCTCCTAAATCACTATTGACCATTGATGCAGAGATCAATAACATTTCATGAGCTCACAATGAAAAAACTATTGTTTGCACCCTTACACTGAAAAAATTAAAAAACTACTAAATCAAAAAAAATTGAAGTATTAAATAAAAAATGCCATTAAACTAAACTCCCTGTGTGAAGCATGAAGCATCTGCTAAAATAGGCATGCTATGAGCTGCATCTCTATTATAATGTTCAATGAGTGATACTACGAGGGATTTGAAAATTTAAGAGTTCTTACTGCCAAAGTGGTTGCCTGATTGAAGAGCACATTAGGTACAAGTGGAGGAATTAAGAAAGAAACAAGAGAGAATACAAGGAGAAGATGGTTACATTGTGGTGGGTAAGCTTCGAAGTGAAGGATGTAGATATATAAATTTATTTGATGATAGGAGATTTATGCGAAGCTATTACAAGTGTTCAAAAGCTTTTGAGATTTTGGGAAGGTAGAGATCCAATAGTAGCCTAAGGGGTTTTGGGCTTATTTTGATGGCTAACTTCAGATGGAGCTTATGAAATGATTGTGAAGGGATAAATGCGGATGAAAGCAATTTATGGGTAGCTTAGGATGTTGGAAATAATATGCAAGGGTTGCTTGAGATTGTGATTTGAAAGCTTGTTGTGTAGAGATGAAACAATAATGAATGGTCAGATTATGGTAGATTTTTGGAGTGTTACTACTTACTAATGTTGAAGAAAACACGGGATAGCACTATAAAACTTAGAGCGAAGCTCCATGATAGTTATTGGAGATGTGGAGAAGAGAATAACAAAAAATAAATAAAATAAACATTTAAATAAATAAAAATAAAAACCTCTTAGAAAAAAATGGTTGATTTATGCCATCATATCAAACAAAGCTTAAGTAAAAGCCAAGGAAGAAGAATACTAACCCAAAATTCTAATTTCAATTCAACAAAAGATCATTGCATTGTACCATTGTTGATATTTTAAAAATACTACAGGTAAAAGAGAAATCAAAATATCACAAGGAATTGAAGAGGTGGTCAAACACTTCATTAAGACACCTTGGAAACAGATTTAAGCTTCATAACTTCATCATGAAAATTCAAGAGTTGTTTAACCAATTATTTTTTTGTCTTAGAAGATGACACATCAATTCAATCCACAAAAAAGAGGCCTAGTCATGTTTGTTTGACTCCGATGAAGTGGCAGATGTGATTAGGCATGATTGATTTCAACTTGGATTAAAATAACAACTCACATACAGCTACTTAACATTTTTATTAAAATCGCATCAAAAATAACTTCAAATGAGTGCAATGAAAATCTGACAAAAAAAAACTGACAGAAATAACTCAAAATGTTATTTTCCCGGTCTGAGATCTGGCAATGGGTCTACACTGCACATGTCCTGCATCAATTATGATGCACTTGTCATGCATCAGAGCGGCAAGATATAAGAGATAGAAAGGTAATCAAGAATGGAGAAATTACGGGAGGAGCTAGGGAAGAAGAAGCTAGGGAAGAAGAAGGTATCACATAAGGGAGCAGCACAAAGAGGAAGAAGGCCATGGAAGTATGGGAGATGAATACATATGAGAGTGGATCAAGGAAGATAATGGGGAAATCTAAAATACCAAGAAATAAAATCTTGCTTATAAATTTTTGAAATTATTTTTCAGTAAAGCATAACAAGTCTTAGGATCCCTCTTATAGAAAATACCATCAAAATAATTAAATAAATGTCTTAAAATAGATAAACTCAAAATAATTTAAATTAATTAATTAAAAATGAAAAAGCATAACTAAAACTTACTATTAATAATCAACTAACCAATGAAAATAGTCATCAACCTCACCAACGACGTCGCTCATGATTGGCCGGTCGCTCCGTAAAATACAATGAACATACAAGTAATACTAAAAAATACTCATCAACCAAACCAAGAGAAAGCTGCTAAGGCTCGTCAATCATTACCCATGAATAAGCCAATTGTTGATGATTTAACTAATGAACAAAGTAATGGTTCTCACCGAAAGGACCCCGTTTTAACATCCTTAGATAGATACACAAATCAAAGTTGCCCACATAAGTATAGGAATCTTATTATGATGTTTTATTTGTAATAATCTGAGAAGTTATGATGTACTTTTACTTAAGACAATATTTCTTATAATAGTTCTATTAGTATAAGATAATTACAATGTGCTCTAATCATAAAGCTCTAAAATAGTTGCAATTCAAAAGAAATTAAATACTCATCATATAAAGTAGGTTATGTTTATGTAAGAGTAATCTTTTAGTTTTAAATTTTGCAATCTTATAGTAATCTTCTAAAAGGTTCCAAGTTATGCATTTCTTATACTTAACAAGATTTCCTTATTTGGAGTTGCACGCTAAAGGAGTTGTTGGCCACATAGGACATCACAAAACAACTTGGTTAATAAAGGAAATGTTTCATTGGTCATTGCTAGAAAAAATGTTTTCATGATTATAGACAGTGTCAAGCTTCCATTGCCTATATGCCATAACAAGATATTTACATGAATTTCATATTGGAGTTAAAGAAAACTAGCCACAGTTATAATTTTATACTAGTGGTTATCGATAGATTTTGCCAATATTACACATTCTTCCATGTTATAATTGGCAACAATCGGATACAGCAAAATTTCTCTTTCAAGAGCTTGTTCACTTCATAGTCATCCCACTTTTATTGTGTCAGATATGATTTTATCCGTTATTTAAGAAAAACCTCACGAATTTTTTTGAAACCTAGTTGAAGCTCTCATCGACCTTTTGCCTTTAGATAAATTGACAAAATGGATTTGTCACCAAAAGCTTATGAACATAATACAATTACATGATGGTAATAATTTGGAAATAGAGATCTACACTCTCTTGTGCCTAATTTGCTTATAATTTTTTTATTTATAAATCCACTAGAAAAAACCCTGTGAGGCAATACATGGGTCATGGCCTAGAAAGCCTATTGATCACATAACTTTACAATTTATTTCTATTCGGTCATAGATATTTATATAATTATTCGTACGGTACATCGGGGCTTGTCATGATGTATTGAAGAACTATTTCAAATTTTGACTTATAAGATTTTATCCTCATATTGCATTCCCCTCTCTCCTTTGTCACTTGCTCTCCCCCCTCCCCTCCTTTCTCTCATTTTGATTTTCATTCAAGCTGAGCCCTCTCTAGTTTCCATGGTCTTCCCCAACTTCTGATACCTCTATGTTAATAATTCCTTTCTCCCATGACTAATATTGGTTTCCTAATCACATATCCCTCAATGTCACCAATATATTACTATTCCCATACTCCACATATTATCTCCCATTTCTCTCTTAATCCTACAATTCTTCTTATTACTCACAATAATCAATTGCAATCTCATTGGAAATCAAAACTCAAGATTTTTCAAAAATTGTTATAGTGTGAAAATTGAAAAATCAAAATATTAATTCCCAATAAGATAGCAGTTCACTATGAAATGCAAAAAGAATAAATGAATCGTGAGAGAACAGAGAATGAATAAGATAGGAAGGAGGAAGGTACTAAGAGAGAAGAGATAGCGAGAGATGGGAAACAGAGAGGAAGCCAAGATCTAAAAAAATATGACAGGGTCAAGGGAGGTAGGAGTAAGAGAGGCAAGAGAGAAAAGAGATGGAAGACATGAAGGGAGCAATAATCGAGAACAAATAGGGTAAGAGATGGAAGACATGAAGGGAGCAATAATCGAGAACAAATAGGGTAGCACGTGACGGAGAACTGGTGTGAGAGGGAAGCAAACATGAAATTCAAATAGAGATAAAAGTGAGAGAGAATCAAGGGAGATATGAGATATGGTGAATTAGAGAGAAAACTTTGAGATATGATCAAAGAGAATCCTAGCAATTGTTGACCCTGATTTTCCCAGGCCCTGGGTCAACCTAGTTGACCAGGTCAACCTGGGTCGACCTAAATTGACCCAGATCACCTGTTTTCCATTTCAAATCCAATCTAGGGCTCCCCAAGCCCAATTCTCTCCTTCCTTGGGTTCAATGGGTCAGACCTAACCCACTGGACCCAAGCCCTGGTCCTGGGTCAACTTGGTTGACCAGGTCAACCCAGGTTGACCCAATAGGCTTTAATAGGTCAATTCAAGTTCAAATTCATTCCAAACCCCTCCTAGGCTCAATCCATCTCTCCCTTGACCCTAATTGACTAGGTTGACCAAGTCAACCCTTGACTTGGTCAACCCAAGTCTTAATGGGTCAAAATTGACCCATTAAGGCTCATCTAAGGTCCTAATCACTTTCCTAATGCTCCAAGACTCAAATCATGGCCAAATAACCCTTATTCCCCTCCTATTAAACTCTAGATCTAATCCTAGCCATTGATCCTAAGTCTAGGGTAATAAATAGACGTTTTAGGGTTGTTTAGAAAGGACTTTTGACTCTCGCTCTCTCGCTAGACCTCCCCAGATCTTGAAATTCGGCGAGAGTACTCCCACGACTCCCCCCTACCTTCCTCGACCCAAAGACCACCGGTTAGAGCTGCCGGCGGCGAGTTTCCGACGGCCACAAGCCTTAAACGCTCAAGGCTTCGATCCGGTCAATCCGTAGCTCGTTTGATCGCGGCTTCAACTAGGAAATCATACGAGGACAGTCTACAAGTGCAACCGAATCAAAATTTCGAAGATCCAGGGGTATAATTTCTTATAAACCCTTAACCTAGGTCTAAACACTTAGGGTTAAATAGGATTTCGTTAAGTGCATGATAAGCCAAACGAATCATCCCACATGGTTTCTGTTCATCCCTAGGTTCTAAGTTTAAAATTTCGCTCAATTTGGTGCACCCGATCGCGAGAACAAGCCAAAAAACCCTTTAGGGCTTCGGTTTCGCCCTAGGTCTGGGTGTACGAGATCTCCGCCGTTGATTACTTGATCAACGACGGAGATCTCGTCATTCCGCAGCTGTGTTCGAACAACGGGATTGATCCCGTGGATCCTGACTCCGTCCGACGCGATCCTGACCGTCGATTTCAAACCACGGAAGATCGGACGGCTCCGCGCTCGCATCCGACGTGGTTTAGTGATTGGCGCGGCAATCATTGCCAATGATTGTGCGGCGGCGCAATCATTGGCAATGATTACAAACCGCGTCCGCGATTCGGACCAGCCAATCGGATCGCGCCACCTGTCTGACCGCCGTCACCGCGCCGTCGCCGCCGCCGCCGGAGTTTAAAATTAATATAATTAATTTAAAAATATTCTAAATATGTTATTTTTTTTAATTAAAAAAATCTTAAAAAATCATTTAAAATAATTTTAAAAAAATACAGAAACTACTTTATTATTATTACATTATTATTTTGGTAATATTATTATTTTTAATGATATTATTATATTACTATTATTATTTTAATTACCTTATATTTTCTTAATATTATTATTACATTAATATTAATATTATTAAATAATATTATTATCTTTGATAATATTATTATATTAATATTATTATTATTATATTAATAACATTATATTTTCTTAATATTATTATTACATTAATATTAATATTATTAAATAATATTATTATCTTAATAATATTAATATTAATATTAATATTACTATATTAATAATATTATATTTTCCTAATATTATTATTACATTAATATTAATATTATTAAATAATATTATTATCTTAATAATATTAGATTTTCTTAATATTATTATTACATTAATATTAATATTATTAAATAATATTATTATCTTTAATAATATTATTATATTAATATTAATATTATTATATTAATAACATTATATTTTCTTAATATTATTATTACATTAATATTAATATTATTAAATAATATTATTATCTTAATAATATTATTATATTAATATTAATATTATTATATTAATATTAATTATATTTTCTTAATATTATTATTATATTAATATTATTAAATAATATTATTATCTTTAATAATATTATTATATTAATATTAATATTATCATATCAATAATGTTATGTTTTCCTAATATTATTACAATTAATATTAATATTGTTAAATAATACTATTATCTTTAATAGTATTATTATATTAATATTAATATTTTAATAATATTATATTTCCTTTTATTATTACTTATTACTTGTTTTAAAATCCAGAAATTTTATTTTAAATTTATTAATTATTTTTAAATATTAACTATTTCAAATTATTTAAAAAATTATTTTTAAACCTATTTAACTTCAAAAATTCATATCTCCCTCATTTTAAATCGGATTTTGACGCACAATACCTTGAATTTTTCAGAAAAATATGAACTTTAATTTAAAAATATTTTTTGGATTCAAATTTGACTGTTCTGGATGATTTCTGTACTGTTCAGTTATTTAACTATTTAATTATTATTTATTTAATTAATATAATCAACTATTTTGAAATAAAAAAAATTATTTTTAAAACTCTCCCTTGGTGGCCAGTAAATCTCCCATGAATATAACATGAACTTACTTTCAATTAACTTATTTTCAGAACTATGTATTTATTTAGTTAATATATATGTGTATTTTAAGGTATTTTAAAATTACATATATGGTTAAATTATTTAATAATTGGGAGATTCACTCTTGGAATTTTAAACCTAGGTCTATATGAAGAGCAATTCATGTGGGAGAAGGATTAGTGAATGATTGTGTCCCAATCATTCACTAATCACTTCAGTAGGCTTCTTTACTTAGTATTTTCGTAGTCCTTGCATGTGTAGGTTGCACAAGTACATAGCCTAGGCTCTCCTAGATCTAAGGACTTGATTTGTGTGTTTATATTTGCTGCATTTACCCTCTATGTTATGCCTAAGGGTTAGTTACTTCATTTTATTCCTATATAACGTAGTGACACCTTAAGGACAATAATTAAGGACCGTCTAGCGAACTTAGAATATCTCTAGGAGCTAGGATAGATCCCGGATTGCTGTGAAACTTTAAAAACTAACATTTAGTGACATCTGGAACCCCCTAGAATTTTCTAGGAATTTTCTGGACTCTTTAAAACACCTAATTAGCAAACCCTAATTTACCCGTTAATTAAGCCTTGGAAATTTCAGAAAAATCTAATAAATCCATTTTAAATCAGAAAAAATACCCATAATACCTCAAACTCTCCAGAATTCAGTCCCCAACCTTAGATAATTAGGCCCCCCTTAATTGGACATTAATTTGGACTTTAATTCAGCCTTAATCAAAAATCACCTTTTTGCCTTAATTAAATCATTAAAAATTATTAAAAATCCCAAATTTTCCCCAAACACTTGGGAGCACCTTCTTAGGTCATTTCTGACCTTTGGGGGTGATTCCAATCAGTTTGGAGCTGATTTGGGCCAAAACCCCCAAAGTACCCCTAATTAGGCAATTTCGATAATTCATTTAATTGCCCCAACTTCTAAAAATCATAATTAATTACAGAAAACTCCAAAATGGGTAAACTAAAAGGCATTCAACTCTAATTAAGGTCTAGTATTTACCAAAAATATTAGGTGTCCAGAAATCAGCCTAAAATTGTTGACCTACACTCTACAGCCAAAGGAACGCCAAAAAAAGAAGGGAAAATCATACCTTTGCCGCAAATCCCGCCACATCTACAGTGCTCGTACACTGTGAACGGCGCCGAATCGATCTCTTCCCGCAATTCCCGTGCAGAACCTCGAGCTTTGGCATATGTTTGCATCTATAAAACAACGACAAGGAGCTTCATTCGGGGAGACACCGAAACTTCCGCCCTTAGCCGCAAGACCCCCGATTCCCTTCTCCCTTCCCACTGGTGAATCCCACCGCCTCCTTCCCTGGATCCCGACGCCTCCAGGACGCAGAAGCTCCCGACCTCACCAACCCCAGGCGACCTCGGCTCCGATCCAAACCAATCGCTAGATCTCTTCTTACCTCTAGCTGAACCCGTCGCCTCCTCTGCCCTAGCCTGCATCCGACCTCCTCCGAATGTGTGCGTGAGAGAGAGAGAGAGAGAGAGAGAGAGACATGGAGGGAGGATTGAAGCGCCTCCTCCGACGACTTTCCCTTCCTTTTGAATCGGAAGTTACGACATTTTGAGATCAGAAGCAACAACTGGGGTTCGCTGGCTGTTAAGGTATCCTTCTCCCTTACCCGTGCCTCTTTGGTCAAATCCCGTGAAGGATCACGGCTAACAGAGAGCAACTGAGGATCTAACTCAATTGTGAGATTTAAGAGTTTCCTAAACCTTGTTACCAAGACTAAACCTAATCCTGCTCAAATTCTTACATAAATCCTGTTTAATTAGAGATCATTATCACTGATTATAATCTATCATAATTAGTTAGTATTAATTTTAATTAATTTAATTAATAATAATAAGTAATTGATTATGATTAATTAATATTAATCATAATTAATTTCTATATTATTATAATTAATTCTTTTTAATTACAATTAATTTTTACTAATTATATTTAATTATAATTAAGAATAAAAAATGCAAGGCTCCCCTCTCTTGCCTCAATTTGCGTGCCAACTCCGTCGCCACACTTGCAAAGGTATAATTCCTAAACCTAGATTTCCATTCTCATCGTTAGCGGCGAGCTGGTAAACCCCCTACGCGCTCACGTAGCGTAGTAGGGAGGGAAGCTAGCGCGACGCCTATGACGAGGCGGGCAATCGCCTTAAACCCCGCCCTCGACGCTTGCGACGAACCGGTAAACCCCCTACGCGCTCACATAGCGTAGTAGGGCGGGAAACCGGTGCGGCGCCCGTGACGAGACGGGTAATCCCCGAACCGCTCATGTAGCGCGAGGGGGACAAAAATTAAATACCCACATATGGGGAAATTTCTGTGCTTCTTTTCAACAGGTGCCCAAGACCCCTAAACGCTCATGTAGCGGGTGGGGATTAAAGAAAAATTTGCTGCCGTGATATCTACGGACATCTACCTGAAGCGCCCATGTGGCGTGGAGGGGAAGGCAGCCTCTTGGTTTTTCCCCTAAACGGGGGAGACGCCAGGAGGCTGCCGAAATTTTCAGTGCACTGGGGACTTTATTTGGGCAACATGAGGCTTAATTTGGAAATCCAATAAACATTATAAGGGACTTGACTTGAACTATTTGAACACAAGCAAAAGGACTTACAAGGACTTGGACCTCATTTAGAACTTGAATTTGAACATGAAATGGACTAAGCTCAAAGTTGAATAAATTAACAAAAGTCTTAAATAAATGAAAGGTTGAACTTGGTTGATCACAAAGGCTTGAACCACTCTTGAGACTTCAAAAGACTTGAACAAAACTTTGGATACAAAGAATTTGAGTGGGACCTCAGAAGACTTTGAACTTTAACTTGAACTTAACTTGAGTTTGAACTCAGGAAGATCATATGAACTACAGTGGACATGAACTCGAACTGGATTCGGATTTGAACTTTCTTCGGACCGCAGGACTCGTACTTTGAACTTGAATTTGCAAGGACTCAGTGAACTTGAACAAACTATAAGTGACATGAAATTGACTTGACTACAATGACGAGGACTCGAAGCAGGAGCTTGTGGACATTAAACTTGATTTGAGCAACATTAAATAGAACAATGCAGAGAATTATAAAGAACTTTGAACATCATTTATTACAATATAAGGTCTTTAATGAATAATACGATTCATGAGGAAGATACCAACCCAAATGCAACTAGGACTTGTGGACTTCAATATAACTTGCAACATACCTACAAGCAAGGATCTAATTGAAGGGGTTACGAGAAAACAAGCTCAAGTACTTAGTCTGGCGCGCATTCAAATAATTATCAAATGGATAAACAAAGGACTCATATGTTTCAACTTAGCATGTTTATAATTGATTCATACATCCATCCCAGTCATGTAGGTGGGTGCTTTGGAGTAATTATAATGACTGCAAGGGCATGAATGCAATGATATGCTTACACTCAATAATACAAAGTCTTCAATGGATAGTAGAGAATCACTATTTCAGTTGGGAGACAAATGTAACTCAATAACTTCATGCGAGCAATGATTCTTGTCATGTGACGAATCTGAAAGGGTCCTTGTAAGCACTAATAATAAAAAGTGTAACAAACGCAATGACATTCACAAGGAGAGCAAAGGAGGCCTAGAAGTAGTCCCTTCATCATTAATGCAGACTAATGTGCAAGGGCATAATAGTCCACATGTGAATGAGAGTAATGCATATGCTATACGACACTTGATCTGCATATGATCAACAAGATATCTGCAGCGTTCATATCAATCAATCAATGAATTTGTATGTTGAAGATCAGAGGTCTTGATGAAAAGAACTATTAGTAGAGGCAACGAATGCAATGACGCTATTACGATCAATCATCCATCAATGTTGAATGGATACATTAATCCCTTGCGAGTCAAAAGGTAATCAGTTAGTAACAGATGCAGGCTCCTATGGACTGTTGTAGGAGATCCACTATCCACGAGTGCAGCATAAAGGGGAACTAACAAGCAACAAGCAATGTATATGTATAAATCATGCAAATGCTAGCAAACATCAATTATAATGAACGGTGAAGTTCAGCCAATCTACAATGTTCAAAGGGTATCATTGTCAGTTGAAATGCAAATAGTGATCAAAGATAGTTAATAAGGATATGTGACATAATTGCCAGTAGATGCACATGAATATCTCAACAGGTGCCACAAATCATGTGTCAATGATAGAAGCTTCCATGTCAACCTTCGTTGATCAAGCACCAAGTGCAAATACTTGCGGGCCCTTGTGGAAGACCCGTCATATGCACCAGATGCCATCTTCAAGCAAAAATGTCTGTAACAGGTACAAGCTCCTACGAGCCGCTAAGGGAGGCCGTTATACATTCAACTTGTTACCTATGGGCAAATACGAAAGATCTGCAATACATACAATCTCTCTGCGAGTACAGATGTATGTAAAACATGTCACTCGTGGGTAGATGCAAAAAGACTTCAGTAAATGCAGTATCCAGAAGTCAATTCCAATCTATGAATGAAAACATATACCTGCCTACCAGCAACAGTTGTGGAGATCGTACGACGCCACGCCACCGGATCTGCAACACTCGTACAAGCAGATAGAAGGCGTCTACGAGCTCCCAAATCGAATGCTGCATTCAAAGAACAGTTACCCGCGCAATTGATCACCTGAAGTATTTCAAAGTATCCCCGCACATGCACTGTAATCTGTATACACATAGGTACACAAATGGGGTATGCAATCAAGAACCCGCATGGGCCCCGGCGAGCGTGTTATTGGTACACACGTGACTCCTAGGGATGCTGCGCGGGTCAATAAGTGAATTCAAGTTCGAGCCCGATCCTTCTATTCAAGTAGATAGGAGCTGACACGGCTCGAACTACTAAATAAATATGCGGTCGCGAGATCGACCGGAATATTTATTTTATACATTCATATTAGGCCATCAAGGCTTATAATCAAGAGAATTCACTTACAAAAGCGCAAAGCCTACGAAACCCAATCCTCTATCGATAGCCCGATAGAGTCGACAAGGTTCAACTCATAAATAAAAATGACCCCAAACACCCCGATGATGGCAGTGTTGAACACAGATCTCAACCGGAGGGATGGATTTCAAGTATTTTCATAATACTTCCCAAACTCCCACAAATACTCAAAACTCCAAAACTCCACAAAAATTCCCAAAATCCCAAACTCTAAAAATATTTAAAATTGAAACCCAACTATCAAAACGCTTAAAGCAAAATTCGTCCATCCCCCGCAACAGTTTGCCAAGGCGGACAAATTAAAATTTACTTCAGCTCACAAAGAGCTAATGCATGGTCGAAAATATCACTAGGATCCATTCTCAAACAATCTCCTGCCAGCAAGGACGTGGTACGAGTCCTCTAACCGGCAGTTTCGCCGCCAAATGGCACTGCAGGATAAACGGTTATGACTCGGGGCCCTCTGAACCAGGTGGTTGCCGCCAAATGGCACAATTATATTATGGTTATGGTCAGAGCCCGTATGCTCCCCAATGGCATCAAATCCTTGAGATATGAATCAATAGGATATGATCCATAAGGCACAAAGCCCTCTGTTAGCTAAGGTGGATTCAAATTTGTCCCCTTAGGCAAATACTCCCCCCAGGTCTATAAGGTACCCTTGGACGAAGCAACTCATGGCTGCCGACAAAGATCCTTCTGTCAGGTTGGGTCGACTACCTCCTCTGACTAAGTAGACCATGGAACACGATGGCCCGGGATGACGGAACCATGGGATCTTGATCGGGTCTATCATCCATTCCCCCATCATTCGCTTTAAGTGCAAGGTGGTGAAAATTTCTATTTTAAATATTAAAATCTTCAAATTCCCAAAACCCTATGGCCATTACTGCTATTATAAGCCAGACTCACGTATTTCTACGTATCTGATTGACGACTAGCCTTAATCTAAAGTTCTCTCTCGTTACCGGGAGGGGTAATTAACTATAGGGGCTTGCGCCTATAGGAAACCAGAACTCAGATCATAAAGTCCTGGCAAAATGAGGGCGAAATCTCTGGGTAGTGTCTTATCTACTATCTCATCTGCCTTCCAAAATTTACCTCGGAACTTAAATCGTTAAAACTCCTCCCCGAAAAGAAAAAAACAAAACGCGGGCGGAGGCTGGGGCTGAATTTTTGGAGCCCACAAAAATGAAAAGTTAACTTTCCGGTCAACTGTAGCCTATAGTCTAGGCCCCGAAACTTCTAAAATTCATAACTTTGCGTAGGAAACTCCAAATCCAGCAAACTCAAAGGCATTTAACTCACATTAGGGTCTAGTATTTATTAAAAATATTAAGATTCCAGAAATTAGCTTAAATCAAAAAGTCAACAATCCGGTCAAACTTAGTTCAAAACAAGACCAAAACTTCAGAAATTCATAACTTTGGATAGAAGAGTCCAAATTGGTCATGCTAACTGTCTAACTAATCGGGTTAAGGTCTAGTATTTTATAAAAAATATTAGCTATTCACAAATCCCCTTTAATCAAGAAGTCAATTTTGGACCCTCCTTAACTTTGTGTATAGGTGGGACCCCGAACCTCCTAAAACTCACTAATGCAATTTAAACTTTAAACATCATTACCCTAAGTAATAAAACTGATCCACATGTCAAATTAATTAAAATGGACCATAATTCACTAATATTTGGACTTTAATTAAAACTCCCTCTTCAGACCTATAACAAACATGGACAGTAGGCAATTGTAACTAACTACCCAGCTTAGGATCTACCTCAACCACACAGGCTTCTACACACACTGTAGAATTGTTTGTTAGGGCACCACTTCTAGACTTAGGCTAGGCCGGTGTTTACTTTTCCTGCTGTGTGCCGAGCTTTTCCGGATTTTCACTACATGTTGTGATTGAACTGTTGGTGTGTTTGCTTACTTTTACTGTACTCTGGGATTTGATGTGATTGCACTATAGACTACCCATAGGTTAGGATCGATGTTAATACTAACGATATCTTCTGCAGGTGGCCATGCTCATGCAGCGCTAAATAAAAATGGGGGGCAATAATCATGATTTAAAAATACTAATGATGTTTTGTGCAGGTGCTTCAGGAATTTCTCAACCCCGCTAAATAAATGAGGGCTAATTAAAAATCATTATAAATTGCTACAGGTGCTCCAGAGCTCGCTTAGCCCTCAAAATGATTAAGAGCATGGCCAAGTGTGGCTGTGATTGAGTATCTTTATTTTCCCTATAATTGCTTGTGATATATTAAACTGTTTGGGATGATTTTTTAGGATAACCTTGTAGGAGAGTTTAGAATTTACTGCTTTCCATTAATGTAATTATTTATAATATTGGTATTGAGTTGTGAAAGTTTATTTTGAGTGGGGATACTAGGATCCAAAGGTTGGATTCCAAAGAGAAAAGGACACCCAATATGAGGATGGTCCTTTTCTATCTGAAAATCCAAATTTGGATCGTTCTACTACTTGAAGAATCCAAGGAAGCTGAGATCCAAGGAGTCCAATGGAGCTGAGATCCGAGGAGCCAAGGAAGAGAAGATCAAGAAGATGAAGACCAAGTGTATCCCACTCAAAATAACTTGTGTCTGTCCTAGGATTAGAAATCCGAGTTGTTGGCAGTGGTGCCCGGCCACTTTATTTTCTGCAGACCCTGGGTTGTAATTAAGGGCAGTTGGCCTATGGACATTTATTAATTGGTTTGGATAATTTTGATGTGTTTTGTTTATGATTGTGCGCCTCTAGGGTTGCTTGCTTTTCTTAGTTTCTTGACGTTTTGCATGCCGCTTTTGTTTTAGTCTGGCTTCTGTTAGACTTTCTAAGGACTAAAACTTTTTCTACTCGCAACTAATATTTAAAATTTTAAGGTTTAAACAATTTAGAAACTTAACGACCTAGGGAATTGCCGGAATCGTCCAGGGTCGCATGCATATTATTGCATTTCCTTCTTTCCTTCTGTAAGACACTTCCCTGCCTGCGAGTAGAGTCCGAATAATCTGACCTATGAGGATGAGATGCCGGACCTGGGGAAGCCTAGTCTAATTCTAAAAATTATTTTATAAGCCTTTTTTTAAAAGTTCTATGCATACCTGATTTGGAAGCTTCAACTAGCTTGCATTGCATTAGAAACTAACTAAATCAAAATTTTAATTGCATTAGCTCTAGGAGCATTCAGCCAACATTAGTCTGGGGCCAATTAGAAAATCCTCTAGGCGTCGGTCCTACTTCCAAGAACTATAACCTACCCACCCATCTTTCATAAATGACTGGACAGCATGGTTTTAAAGCGATTAGGTGGTTAGCTGGCTCCCCCTTCCAGGCCGGGGTAAGTCCAGGTTTTGCATTGCATTAGCTAGGACACGGGTGTTAGTGTTACGTAGAACACTAAACCCATTAGGTTTAGGATTCAAGGCTACTATTGTTTCGTAGTGCGCCTCATCAGTAGGTAGGTCTTCTGTCTTCCAGAGACCATAAGCCCTACATATCCGCATCACACTGATGACGCCACCTCCATCTTTCTCTCCTGCATGCTCTGAGTGCGTGACTTTTAGTTTCTCCAGTTTTTTCTCACTACCTTAGTCTCTCCGGATGCTGATGTGAGCAGTGCATGTTGACTAAGCCAGTTTGAGCCTTTCTTCTCCTTTGAGTAGGATTTCTTAGACTCCGCCCTATGTGCCAATCCCGATTTAGAAAGAATAATGTATAATCCTTAATCGAGAGTTTTCTCAGGCTCCGGCTTGAGATGTAATTAACCGCGGGGGCTTGCGCCCGTGGGAAACCGCATCCCACTCTCAAATAAATCCCATTCGAGCTAATGTATCGGGTGGGGGAAATCAGTTGTGATTAGAGCGTACATATTGTTATCCATCGGGGTATGCTGGTGAGAGCCACTATCCTCAATGGCTAATCATATGTGTGATCGAATCTGCCCTTCCACTGGCAAATATTGTCTCCCTTTCACGGGGCGGCGGTATTACTGTGTCCTTTTGGAGGTCCACAGCAATCCCTAGGGTCCTTCTTTTAATCAAAAAAATGCATATGAACAATTACATAAATATCAATATTCAAAATAATTAGAATAAATCAATTAAAAACACTAAAATAGTATAGTTAAAAATGTCCCCTAATGAATCAACTGACAAAACCAAAAAATATTAAAAAAAAACAACCATTAATTATTTCATCAATGTCACATCTTGATTGTATGGTCACCATCAATGAGTTCCCTTCAATGATCGACATCAACTCCCTAAGCCCATAGAACACCCCTATAAACAATAACTATCATATAATTATATTCAAGTAAGTTGGGTCTCCAAAAGAAGCAATGCCAAAAAAGCAACCATAAATGTGCTCAATTGCAAAAAATATACTCAGTCAAAGAATATGGTTTAATTGGACATATTTCAGTGTTAGTAAAAGCCAACAGAGATGGTAGCACTTGAAACACATGAAAATAGCAAAAATGATTGGGGAATGATAGGAAGATAACAACAACAACATCAAACATTTATCCCACTATGTGGGGATCATCTACATAAATCTTTTTTCTCCATTGTGTGTTGTTAAAAGTCAAATTCTCATTTAAATCTAATAAAGAAATGTCATTTCTAATATTTTCTAACAAAGTCTTTTTAGGTCTACCTCTACATTTCTTAACATAAGCCAAATCTAATACATCTACTCTCCTAACCGGGTCATTGGAAGGCCGTCGTTTTATGTGATCAAATCATCTAAGGCGACTATCTCTAATCTTATCTTCCACTGGAGCTGCTCCAACCTTTTCACGTATATGCTCGTTTTGTATCCTGTCTCTAAGAGTAAAGCCACTCATCCACCTAAGCATCCTCATCTATGCAACACTTAACTTAATATTATACTTCTCTTATAATGGCCAACATTCTGCACTATAAAGCATTGCAGGTCTAACCACCATCTTATAGAATTTTCCCTTAAGTTTGAGGGGGACTTTTCTATCACACAACAAGCCCGATGCATTCCTCCACTTCAACCATCCAACTTAAATTCTACTAATAATATCCCCATCTATTTCACCATCACTCTGAACAATAGACCCAAGATATCTAAAACGTGTACTCTTCTTAATAACTTGATCGCCCAAAGTCACAATTCCCCCACTAGAACTATTATTACTAAAATTACATTCCATATATTCAATTTTAGATCTACTCAAACGAAAGCCTTTAGACTCTAAGGTTGGCCTCCATAATTCAAGTTTACCTTCAACTCCCTCTCTAATCTTATCAACAAGAAGAATATCATCAGCAAAAAACATACACCAGGGTACAACCTCTTGCAAATGTCTAGTGAGAACATCCATGACTAAGGGGCTGTTTGGTATGCAGAATTAGGAGGGTAAAGTAATCTAATTACAGGTATTTATTAAATTGGGTTGTTTGGTTGATTATAAGCAGACCATTAAAAAGACATCGGACGAATTAGCCGTGTATTACAGTCCTCTATTCGCGGGACTTCCGAACCCGCTCAAATTGAGCGGGTTAGAAATACCCTTGCGAGAAAAAAAAATGCCAACGCCTCGCACGATGGTTTCGAAAGAGCTTACAAATGCGCCCTTCGACTCCGTTCTTCACACGTGAAGCTCTCGAAGCCAAAAATTTCTCTCGCAGCTTCTCTCTCGCCTCTCGAACGCGAGCTACACGAAGCCTAGCCGACCCTTCTTCTTCTCAAGTGCAGGTATTTCTTCTCCTTCTTCTACCTCTATTCCTTCTTCTTCTTTCTTTTCTTCTTCTTCTTCTTCTTCTTCTTCTTCTTCTCCCCCATGCTCTTCTTCCCCTTCTTATCCTTCCTTAAAAAAAGCAACAGCGGGATCTCGCTTGCTGTGAATGTGACTTTCTCCCTTTCTCCCGCTTCTTCGGCCAAATCCCGTCGTAAATCTGCCGACTTACTGCACATCATTATTGTTGATAGTTGCCAGGGTGAAAACCATCTGTCTCTTGCTGTAACGGTGAGCTTGGATTCTATGGATTGCCTTGGTTACCAATTTTATTTTTCCTATTGATTTTTTGAATTCCTCTTAGGGCACTTGGCTCTAGTCGGAAGCTTGATCCTTAAACTCTAGATTACTTATTCAGACCTAGTCTCTCTTGCTAATTAACCATTTCCTATAGTGAATTGCCTGGGCTTGGAAATGGATGAATGGTTTTGTGCATACTAAAGATCCAAGTCTGCAATTATTGAGTTGTTAGACCTTTGACTTGTGACCTGATCTAAGATAGTTGTTTTCACCATTACAGCCTATTCCTTCTTGCCAGCCACACAGAATCAATCTCATTCGACTCTTGGACAGTTTTTCGCAAGACCTGAAGCCTTTGGGTGGACTTGTACATACTGAAATTTGGGCTACAATTTTCAGACCTACTAGAAATCATTATTATTTCTCAGATTACATATATTGGAGCCTATTCTGTACTTAGATATATTTTGATTTGAATTAAAGAAAAGCCTCTTTCCGCACAAAGTTAATAGCTAGTTCAAGATAAATTACAAATTTTTTATGCTATTAAAGATTTATCTTTTGAACAATTATTTACTTCTTACAAACAATCCTATATCTTTAATGCTACCATAAGCCATCATATGCAAATATTATGAATTGATCTCCATGAGACAATTTATGAGTTACTATAGATGGATAGGTGCTAAGAATAAAGTTATAGAACAGCTAAGGAAGCCGAAATGTATATATGTTCTTACATTCTTACATTCATGTTCCCTTGGAAGGTCCCAGTGGCAACCAGGGCATTCTGTGCATTACATCTTGATGCTTTGATAACTGATGGCTGGGTTATGACGTTATTTTAATTATTCTAAGTCCACATTCTGATCTTTCTCCAACTATGTTTGTAATTCCTATGAGGATATTCTTTTTACTAATCTTGCTTTATATTTGTTTATAATATGTTATTTACACAACGTTTCAGTCATTTTGGTAAAATCTTGCTTGAAATTTTAGAAGAGAGGGGGAGCGGATTTCTTCTGGCCCATAATTTTGTCTTGGAATAACCTTTCATGAGGAACCATGTGAATTCTTTCTAGCAGATGAAGCAGAACGTGACATGGAAGATCATACACATTTAAGAACGGTTCTTCTGACGTGGGCAAGTCTGTTAGTATCTCTGTCTGCAGACTACACAAAAAGGATCCACACTTTAGATAATAAGCTGGATGAGTTGAGCAAGCTTCTTGGGAAAATGCTTTCTTTATGCCTAGAAGAAGCTGCTGTTGTTGCTAAATTAGCCTATCAAACACAAATCTTCAGAAATAACGAAGAAATAAACCAACTGATATTATTTTAAATATTTCAATTGTGTAGTAGATGCATCCAGAATGCTTTATGTGATAGCAATAGACAGGTATTTTGAAGCTTGTCTGGTGATTTAAACCTTTACAAATGTTTTAAGCGCAATTTTTTTATTTTTTAAGATTTAAATTCCTGGTGTTAAATTTAGGCTTATTGTTAGTGGCTAGGCATTTAAGCCATAATGAAATATTGGATAATTTTTCAAATCTATATGGTGGCGCAGATAATAAACTATTATCTTTATATTATGTTGAACACCAAATAATATTAATTATTATAAATAAACTGCTTTTATAAATACACTTGTTAATGAGAAAAAATTTATTACAAATACAATGCTTTTACTTTACTCTAGATATACCTAATCAAACAAGGGAAATAGTTCTCCTGCGTTTACTTTGCAGACAACCAAACAGTCTCAAAGTATTCGGAATGCACTACATTTACTTTACATTGCTTTTACTTTACACTTCTTTTTCTTTAAAGGCAACCAAATAGCCCCTAAAGCAAAAAGATATGGGCTTAAGGCTAATCCTTGATGTAATCCAACTGAAATAGGAAAATACTTGGTCAAACCACCTTGTGTCCGGACACAAGTAACAACTCCTGCATACATATCCTTAATGACTTGAATATAAGCATTATTAACCCCTTCCTTTTCCAGAACTCTCCATAACACTTCTCTTGGAACTTTATCATATACTTTCTCTAAATCAATAAAAATCATATATAGATCCTCCTTATTCTATCTATACTTCTCCATCAAACCTCTCAATAAATGTTTAGTTTCCATAGTAGACTTACCCGGCATGAATCCAATTTGATTTTGAGAAACGTTAGTATCATGTCGCAACCTATGCTCCATAACTCTCTCCCATAGTTTTAAAGTATGACACATTAACTTAATTCCTCTATAATTCGCACAATCTTGTGCCTCACCTTTATTCTTAAAAATAGGAGTCAACACACTCATTCTCCACTCATCTGGCATTTTTTAGTCTTCAAAATAATATTAAAAAATTTAGTAAGCCAAGAATTTCCTTCTTTTCCTAAGCATTTCCACACCTCTATTGGGATATCATCAGGCCCAATAGCTTTTCCACACTTCATTTTCTTTAAAGCATCTCTAACTTAAGTTTTACTAATACGGCAATAAAAAACAAAAATCTTTATTTTCATTTAGGGTGCTAAGGTCACTAAAGTCAATCGCATTCTCATAATCTTCATTGAAGAGTTTATAAAATATCTCATCCACCTTTGTTGAATATCTTCTTCTAAGATCTTCATCCTTAATACACTTCACTTGAACTAAATCTTTACTACTCTTCTCTCTTTGTTTGACTAACTTATACATATATCTTTCGCTCTCCTTAGCATCTAATCTATTATATAAATCATTAAAAGCTAAAGTCTTTGCAACATATATTGCTTTCTTAGACACCTTAAGAGCCTCTTTATATCTTTCCCAATTATCAAAATTTTTACATCTAAATCAATTTTAATAACAAATCTTCTTATTTTTTATCTTTTCTTGAACATTTTCATTCCACCACCAACTATTTTTACTATTAGAGGTTTTCATTTTGATAAACCAAGCACATCGTTTGCAACATTCTTAATATCATTAGCTACTTTTTTCCACATAACATTAGCTTCCTCATGCACAGACAAAATCTTAAGATCTAGTATTTTACTCTTAAAAATATTTTTATTAATATTCTTTAAATGCCCCCATCTAATCCTAGAACAGTGTTTTACTTTATTTGTTATTTTCTGCACATTCATCTTAAAGTTCAAAACTAATAAGCGATGTTAGGTACATAAACTTTCACTTGGAATAACTTTACAATCATTACAATTTAAACGATATATTTTTCTTATAAGAAAATAATCAATCTGAGTTTTACTATATTCATTCTTATAAGTACTGAGATGCTCATCTCTTTTCTTAAAAAAGGTATTAGCAATTACAAAATCACAAAAATCATAAAATTATAATAATGATAAAATAATGGTTTGAAGGCTTGAAGGAATCTAGACTAAAATGCACTTGATAATGTTTGGGAGCTTTGTGTGTGTGTTGGGGGGGGGGGGGGGTGGTGGTATTTTTAGAAGCCTTTTTTTTTACATAGTAAATGTAAGGAATGAATCCAAACAAAGAAAAAGGAAGTGGTACTTTACATTGGATCACCACCATACTCTTTAAAATTTTAAAAAACCCACTCTAATTACATCAATTGGTGGTGGTGGTATTTTTAGAAGCCTTTTTTTTACATAGTAAATGTAAGGAATGAATCCAAACAAAGAAAAAGGAAGTGGTACTTTACATTGGATCACCACCATAATCTTTAAAATTTTAAAAAACCCACTCTAATTACATCAATTGCACGTTGGAAAGAGAGTTCAAAGAAAACCAAAAATGTTATTGAAACTTGGTAGCCTTAAAATCATATTGTTTGTGATTTGCGTTCATGGGTTATTAGGGAGGAGGAGCCGTGAGAGGGAGGAATACTAAGAATGAAGTGCAATGAACAAGATAGCAGAGTGAATCATCAGCAGAGGGAATTTGTACCACCCATCAGAGATTGAATCACTAAACTTCGAAAGGCAGCTGGCCAAATATCTCCAGGAAGTAGCAAATACTATTTTGTTAATCGATCAATCAACACATAAAAGACCAAAAATAGCTTATAAAACTATGGTTAACAAGTTAAACAACCAAAAATGCGCACTTTCAAACTAAAAACTGAGCCAAATAACACAATAGACGTAAAACAAAATAGATGACAAAAAAAAACTCGAGAGGAGCATCATCCAGTAGCTTTAGGGGCACAAAAGTGTTCGAAAGAGGGTTTATTCTGTTCATCTACGTCATATAGCAGCATAAAATTGACAATCATTGCGAAAAAATTAGAGATCATACCAGCGTGCTATCAAGCGTAGCGGCAAGGACGAACTTCCCATTAGGCGAGAATTTCACAAATGAAACCGGAGGGCTGTCGTCATCAATGATGGTCTTTACACAATGTCCAGTAGCCGAGTCCCAGATCCGGCAGAGCCCATCAAAGCTGCCAGAAACAATAAGAGATCCATCCCGATTAAAGTCGACGGAAGTGACCGGCTCCGAATGAGCCGGGAGAACACGAAGACATTTCCCTGATTTCACGTCCCAGACTCGAACGGTCTCATCAAAAGAACCGGAGGCGATCATATTCGACTGCGGATTGTAACAGCAGCAGAAGACGTAGTTGGTGTGGCCGGCTAGGGTTTTTATTTGAACGCCGGTCTCAACGTCCCATATGCGAACGGTGCGGTCATCAGAGGCAGAACAAACGTAGCGTGAATCGGATGAGAAGGACACATCGGAGATGCCCTCGTCGTGGCCGACGAGTTCCTCGTGAAGGGAAAAGTATGTAGAAGACCATACACGGAGAGTTTTGTCGGCAGAGGCGGAGGCGATTAGGGCACCGTCGGGGGAGAATTTAACGGATGAGATCGCACGCTTGTGACCCCTTAGCGTTTCACGGAGAATGTAAGGAGGTGCGATAGAGGCGCCATCACCATCGCCACCGCCGGCTTCGGCATCGGATGAATGAAGGCCATTTGGTTGATAGACGGATGACATCGCCGGGGAGAGCTTGGATTCGGGTGGATTGTGGACAGCCGAGGGTTTTGGTTTTAGCCTTTCACTTGCAAGCGAAATTGGAAGTGAAATTTGACTTAGCATGCCCAACCAAGGGCAAATTATTAGGTCCGGTCACCGGACCTATCTCCGCGTCCGGACGTCAATAGGAACACGTCATCTGGCATCGATTTTTTTAATCTAAAATTTTTGCTTTATGTCTTTTCAGCCCGATCGACCCGACCCAACCCAGTATTATTTTCATTTTAAAGGTAGGGTTGTCGCTATTTTAGAAACCCACGATTTTAAAGAAAAAATGAGGTAGGAAATTGCATAAAAGAGATGAACTGCTCACCGAAGAGAGAGGGGGAAGGGGTGCATGAAACCGGAGGTATGAATGAATCGGAAGTTAACATAGCTGGATCAGCCTCAGGTTTCAACATATCGATAAGTTTCAATCTCAGCGTAAGTTGTATTAAATACGAGGTAGAAGTTTGTAAATAAAGCTTTGTAGAAAAAAGGTTATATGGTTTCCGCAAAAGCTTAGAAGTAAACAAAGCTGTGCAGTCAGTCTAGGATTTAGGCGAAAAAGTAAATAAAGTCGTAGATCTTGTTGTTGAACTTTTATTAGTTATTTTAGGAAGAAGAAGAACATTATTTTTAGATTTGGGAAAGGTGTAGAAGATGCGCTATAGTTGCGCTATAGTTGTGCTTTAGTTGCGCTTTAGTTGCGCTATAGTTGCGCTTTAGTTGCGCTTTAGTTGCACTTTATTTGCGCTTTCTGATCTGATGTTTTCTTATCATCTCAGGCTGTTTATAAAGACGAGAGAGAAGCATATGAATGTTACTGTACTTATGCCCATGATAATAGCTTTAACGTGAGGAAGGATCATCACAGTTTATGGCCAAATTCTAGGAAGATAAAATCCAAGGACTTTGTCTGCTCAAAAGCTAGTTTCAAGCGAAGTATTGACCTGAATTCAACAAAGAGATTTAGTAAACCAGATGTTAGAACTAGTTGTCCATCTATGGTGAGGTTTGCAGTTGATGAAGATGGTTACTGGCATGTCAAAAGATTTATTGAATCCCACAACCATGAATTGGCTACCCCAGCCGACCGACACCTTCTAAGGTCATGTAGGAATGTTGTTGAGGAAAAAGCTTCGGTCCTAAAATCAATGACAGATGCAGGAATTAGAACCGTTGATGCATATTCCTACCTTGCAGAGGAAGTTGGAGGATTTGAGAATATTGGATTCTCTAAGAGGGATGCCTACAATTTGATTCAAAAGGAGAAAAGAGCAAGGATTGAAAATGGTGACACTAATTCTTTGATTCAATTATTTAAAGATCGTCAAGTTGAGGACAATATGTTCGCATGGGATGTTCAAATTGATGAGCATGATAGATTGTTTAATTTTTTCTGGGTTGATGGGAGAGGCAGGATAGATTATGAATGTTTTGGAGATGTGTTAATTTTTTATACTAGCTATAGGCTCAACAAGTATAATTTTGCATGTGCACCATTTGTTGGTGTTAACAATCATTGGCAGAACATTTTGTTAGGTGTTGCTTTTTTGTCAGAAGAAACAATTGAAAGTTTTACATGGTTGTTTAAAATATTTGTACGAATAATGGGTAATAAACATCCAACAACAATATTCACTGATCAGGACCAAGCTATGGCTAGGGCCATAGAAGATGCATTACCTCACACTCGTCATAGATTATGCCAATGGCACATCTTCAAAAAGGTTCCATCAAAAGTATATATCTTCAATAGCAATAATAAAGCCAAAGGTCTCTTCTTTAAGTGTATGAGGAAGTGTGATTCCGAGGAAGTCTTTGATGAGGCATGGGTTGAAATGATCAAGGAAGGGAACCTTCAGGACCATAAATGGTTGCAGGATCTTTATAAGATAAGGAGAAAGTGGTCAACAGCTTTTAATAAGAATTGTTTTAGCATGGGCATTTTATCCACGCAGCGTAGTGAGTGTACTAATAATGTGTGTCATGGCATTTCGAAGCCAACAAGTTCATTAACTGATTATTTTCTTGGGTTAGAAAAGGTACTGATGAATTGGTGGCGAAATGAGCAGGATGAGGAGTACAAATACAGTCAGTCTGAAATTGTTCCTATGATAAGGACCAGCTCAATATTAAAGCAAGCTGCAAGGTTTTACTCAAGAAAACTATATTCATTTTTTGAGGAAGAATTTATACAGGGTGTGGGAGGAATGAGCATAGACATCGTCTCGACTGATTCTTCAAAGTTTCTAGTCAACTACATAGAGACTAAGGACCAACAACATCCTTGGGTGGTTGACTATGATGCAACAGAAGGTAACATTCAATGCACCTGTAGGAAGTATGATACCATGGGATTGTTGTGTTCTCACAGTTTGAGGGTTTTCAGACAGTTGGATTTTGCTAAAATCCCCGAGAAGTACCTACTACTGCGATGGTCAGCAAGGGCTCGAAAAGATATTTATTCAGGTAACTTGGCCAATGCTAAAAGAAATAATAACTTTGAAGGTGGTAGGGGATTCATATTCAGGAATCAAATTAGCATATTTGCATATCAAATGAGCACAGAAGCTCAAGGTAATGAGGAGGCAGAGGAGTTTATTCTTGCCTCAATCAAAGATATGGCTGAAAACTTATACTCAATTCTTGGTGGTAAGATAACAAATCAGAAGTATGCTGCAAGATCCCAAGGTGACACTACAAATTTGAAAGATCCACTAAAACGTAGACATAAAGGCATATCTAATGCAAGACTAAAAAGCCATTGGGAAAAGAAGAAGCGGCCTAAAAGTAAGTTTTAATAAACTGTCAATTATATTATTTCCTTACCTAAGACTAAAGCTGTAGTTTTTTGCAGAGAAGAAACCTATGGTGGAGGAAAAAATAAAGGAAGATCCTTGTTCAACACAGATGAACTTCTCAAGCATGCCTGAATGTTTCAGTGAGGAATATATAACCGGCCAACCAACAACCAGGAGCTGAGTACACCAGATTGATGATGGATTTTATTACATCTGAGTTGAAATTTAATCAATTTTCAGTGTAATAAGTATTGAATTTTCAGTGTAATGTAATAATATTAATTATAATTTAATTTTAATAATGTACTGTTATTTTAATATTTAGTGGAAATTATGAATAATAATTTAATTTTAATATGCACTCTAGGATTTTCGTTGCGCTTTAGATGCGCTTTAGTAGCGCTTTAGATGCACTTTAGTTGCGCTTTCAATCAATTACAGATATAGTTAAAATTAATTATTAAAATTAATTGCGCTTTACCTGCGCTTTACCTGCGCTTTTGTTGCGCTTTGTTGAAGCTTTATTGACTATATAGAGTTACTGGATTTACAGTAAAATTTACAAGATTTAACAGGAGTATATATTAACATAAAAATGTACAAGATTTACAACACAAAGTCTATATATTAACACTAAAATGTACAAAATTTACATTTTTGTCGTAAGACATAGAGCATATCCAAGTTCAACCCTAAATTTTGGCATATATTTTTGCCAGTCTTTTAAAGAAGCCCAGTCCATTTTTTTTTAGTATGGCTCTCTCCATATACTTGCATACAAAAATTCCGCAGTCATACTCGTTTGACTAGGTTCGAATTCCACGGACAGTTTGTAATTTCCAAGTTGTTATATCGCTTGGAAAGACTCCTGCTTTGTCTTCATGTATTTGTTCAGTAGGAGGTCGAGTAGGAGGTAGAGAAGAAGGTTGAATAGGTGGTTGAGGAGAGCTTTGAGGTGGTTCAACATGAGGAGAATGGGGAGAGGGAGGTGGGGAGGTGTGAATCTTTTTGGATTTTGGTGAAGCAAATTTGTTGGGATGCAGATGAGGACAGCTTTCCAAGTTCTGAATAGCATTTAAGTCAGCCCCCAATCCTTCTGCTTCCTCGTTTGTCACATCCTGAAGAACAAGATAAATCTACAAAAAAGATAAAACTAATATCAGAAAGTATCGAGTGTGCTTTATTTGCGCTTTAGATGCGCTTTAGTTGCGCTTTCAATAAATAACATAAACAGTTAAAATAATTTAGTTGCGTTTTAGTTGCGCTTTTGATGCGCTTTATATGCGCTTTAGTTGCGCTTTAATTGCGCTTTCAATGAATAACAATAAATAGTTAAAATAAGTTAGTTGCGCTTTAGATGCGCTTTAGTTGCGTTTTAGTTACGCTTTGTTGCGCTTTCAACAAATAACATAGACAGTTAAAATAAATTAGTTGCGCTTTAGGTGCGCTTTAGTTGCGCTTTAGGTGGGCTTCAGTTGCGCTTTAGTTGCGTTTTTTATGCGCTTTAGTTGCGCTTTATATCAATAAAATAAACAATTAATATTTTGTTCTGAAAATTACCTCATTGTTCTTCAAAATTTTAAACAACTTTGTTGCACTCTCTTGTGTATAGTACATTTCTGTATTCCCCTCCCATCTCAAAAACCTTGGTCTTGATTCTGGATTGGATGGTTTATTGCAGGAAAAGTATTCCAAAAATCAAATCTGTATAATACCACAAATAAAACATTATAAATTAACATTAAAAACCTTAATGAAATGAAATAAATGTAATAGAAGAGACTTATCAGTAGGAGAGGAAAAAAACTATTGATGTAACCCAATGGTTTCTCCATTGCAAACTTGTCAGTAATTATATTGAATTCATTGACCATGAAATTTCTTATACATGCAGCCCAATTAATAGAATTGAACTCATTTATATTATTTGCTATAGATATAAGCCTTCTAGGAGTTTTATGGTTATTTAGTGGAAAAAAAGATTAGATAACAAAAATATTATAAAGGTCTTTATCTTAATAGCATTAACAGATAATCTATCTAATTTTGTGATTTCTATTTTTATATCAGTTGATAAAGATCTAGTCAATGGATCAACCTTCCATTTTATTTCATCACCTCTGTTAGGCAAACCTGTGAGAAATTTTTGTTTAATTAGACAAATATAGTAAATTTAAAGTATAAAAATATCTCAAAAAATCCTTATTAACAAGCTTATCTGTCAACAATGACACCTCATCAGAAGTGAATTTAAGCAAATGACCATTCACAACAAAGCCTTCATCAGCAGCATTCCAAAATTTCAGAATCTCAAATAGAAGTGGTATACACTACTGGAAAGTTGGAAACTTCAGAAATTGATGAATTTTCAGATTTCGAAAGGTTTGCTCAACTTCATCATCAATTATCTTGACAAATGCGTCGCAAATTTTTCTGAACGTCGTAACATAGCATCGAGAAGTTACTGGCATTTGATATGGCATCTGAAAAAAAAAAATAAATTAACAAAGCGCAACTAATTTTAATACTTAATTTTAACTATTTATGTAATTGATTGAAAGCACAACTAAAGCGCAACTAAAGGTTTCTCTTCATACGGTTTTCCAATTTAATAAAAAATGTTAACATACAAAACATAAACTTTTTAAAATCACATTGAACAAATTAGTATATATGAAATAAACATTAAACCTTAAAAATAAAAATATTACATAAAGCGCACCATAAACGCAACGAAGGCGCAACTAAGGCGCAGCTTTACCTTTTCTAAAATGCAGAAGAACTCAACCGTCGTTGTCTACCGCCGGGAACTTGCAAGAACGGAAATGCCAGAGAATAAAGAACCGCACGAGGGCACGAGGGAGAGGGATTCCGAGTGAAACTGTCCGGTGAAATGAAAAAAAAGTTCGTGCGCAATATTTGTATTCCAAAATTTGAATCATCTTCGGGTTGGGTCGGGCCAATCGGGCTGAAAAGACATAAAGCAAAAGTTTTATATTAAAAAAAATCGATGCCAGATGGCGTGTTCCTATTGGCGTCCGGACGCGGAGATAGGTCCGGTGACCGGACCTAATAATTTGCCCCAACCAAGCCCAGAGTAGAAATATGCCCTTATATTTTTATTAAGATTAAAACTTTTTTATTGTATTTTAACGTAATTTTTAATATTAAATTTTTAATTTAAAAAAATTTATATTAAAATATAGTTTTAAAAAACAATAAGGACGTTGTCCCAATTATTTTAAGAAGCAGTCAATTATTTGAGATGATTTTCTTATTGTACTTATTAAAATAATTTTTTACTATATAATTTTTAAGTTAAAAATTTTGTACTAAAAAATTATTTTAAAAAATAATAAAAAATCACCTAAAATTAAATATTTTTTTGGGAAAACCTAAAATTAAATCTAAATATAATTAAAACTTTATACTAGATATAATGATTTTTTATATAAAATATGAGAATAATTTTTTATGATGACGAAAAAATTTAAATGATAATATAGTTAATAATTTATTCAACATTCTCAACGCTCTATTACTAAACTTTCACATTTCTTAGGCTTTGTTTGGCTTTTTTAGCTTTTTCGTTTCAAAAAGGTCATTCCAAGAAATGGAGTTTTTAAATGGAGAAGTTAATATCATAAGGCTTCTCAAAACAATAAAAAATGGAGTTTCTAAAAAAGCATGTGTCATATTCAAACAGTGAAAAAAAAGAAATTATGAAGTTTTGAAATGAAAAAAAGCACTAAAAACGGACAAACAAACTAGGCCTTACACCATCACCTCTAATTGGAAGCATAGAACAAGCTCTCTCTCTCTCTCTCTATCTCTCTCTCTCTGAAGCATGATCTGATTTTACTAAACTTTCACATTTCTTAGGCTTTGTTTGGTTTTTTTAGCTTTTTCGTTTCAAAAAGGTCATTCCAATAAATGGAGTTTTTAAATGGAGAAGTTAATATCATAAGGCTTCTCAAAACAATAAAAAATGGAGTTTCTAAAAAAGCATGCGTCACATTCAAACAGCAAACAAGAAGAAATTATGAAGTTTTGAAATGAAAAAAAGCACTAAAAACGGGCAAACAAACTAGGCCTTACACCATCACCTCTAATTGGAAGCATAGAACAAGCTCTCTCTCTCTCTCTCTGTGAAGCATGATCTAATTTTTTTTACATTTAAACCCCCCCCCCCCCAGAAGTAATGCTAGTTGCAATAGGAAGGATATGGGTTCAACAACTACAATTTTTTTTTTTTACTTTTAAACAAGAGCTTTGAATGTGGTTAAAAACTTATATTTGGAAATCAACTTGAAAATTTTTGAAAATATTATGCACATAATTTAGGGTTTGAATAATATTCAAACACTTATATATTATTCACATTTGCATTTATATAAATACAAAAAATAATAAAGATTTTATAATTTACATTTTCATCATGTAATATTTATGAGTGTAAAAAAATGATGAATTTAACGTTCATAACACATTAGCATAAGATTTACTTATGCTTATACTTTTAACTTTATCCAAACAATAATATATAGATTACTCGAACTTGGACATGTATATCAAATTCATTATCTCAAAATATTTCTAAATGTAAACAATTGCATCAGAAATATGAATTTAAACATAATATAGGTATTACTTTGAATGTTAACATCAGAAACGTCTTCTTTAATATAAGTTGACTTGGAACATATGTATCAATATACATTACTTAATGAACTTACAATGCAATATATGAAATATGACATTCATATGTCTAACGCCTACTTATAACTTATATACCTCCGCTTGGTCTCACACCAGTATAGGCTAGATGGAGGAGATATGTTTGATTTCCCTTATAACTCCACTTTTACTTTTAACTCCCTTTAATCACCTCACACCTTCACAAGGCAAATAGAGGAAATAACTCTACTTTTACTTTTCACTCCCATTAACTTACACCTTCGCTTGGCCTCACACCAGTATTGTGTGTGTGTGTGTCTGTGTGTAACGGTGCTTATAACATTACTTATAGCACACTTTAACATCTCCCACATTATCACTTTTGTCATAAGAACACCAATATGCACACACCGATATTAGCATGTCTAACAGGCATAGACAACTTTTAACATGAGCATGAATTGTCATATGTATTGTAATGCTCCAAAATTAAATTTAGAAGAATTTTTTATTTTATCTTCTTAATTAATCAACTAGAACTTTTATAAATCATCACAGTAATAAATCTATATCCAATGAAAATAACTAACAATTACATACCTGAAAATATTACACAATATTTATTCTCCCAAAATCAATATATAATAGTCAGGAGATCAGTACAATCTAGGGGTGTAAGTGAGCTGAGCCGGCTCGAGCTCGACTCGTTTATGGGCTTGCGAGCCGAGCTTATCAAGCTCACGAGTCGAGCTCGAGCTCGTTTAGTAAACGAGCTCCAGTTCAAGCTTGTTTAGTAAACGAGCTCCAGTTAGAGCTTGATAAGGCTCGGCTCGTTAGCTGGCGAGCCTGCTCGAATAATTATTAATATTTTTAAATAATTTTATTTATTAAATTTAAATATTAAAAAAAGTAATAATAAATGCTAAACATATTTATTAAATTTAAATATTTTTAAATCCCGCTTAAATTTTAAAAATCCTGCCTAAATTTTAAAAATCCAGTCTAGGCTCGCGAGCTGGCTCGAGCTCGTTTACTGTTGGACGAGCTCGAGTTCGAGCTCATCTTTTGAGCTCGACTCAAACTTGAGTTCAAGCCGACTATATATCTATCGAGTCGTGCTCAATAAGGCCACTATCGACTCGACTCGACTCGATTATACACCTAGTACAATCACTAATCTAGCACAAACTTCTTACTACCAAAAATTATATATATATATATATAAACAAAATCAAAAGAAAACCTAAGAATCTATGTCAACCTCACTCCAACTAGTCCTGATTCCTTTCATGACCTGAAATCATTAAAATTTACATAATAAGCTCAAAAGCCCAACAATAATTCAGAACTTACTAAAACTTTCAATGCAATAACTAAAAAATCAATATGAAATGCTCAGTTTAATATAACCAATTATAGTCAATATAATTAATAACCAAATTTATATAAAAAAATCATTTAAAAAAAAATTCAGATTATTACATGTATGATATTTCAGAACCGAACATATGTTAAGTTTGCATACATATTGAATATTTGTCATTCATAAAATTATGTAAAAGGAATATTTAAAACATCATTTTAAAATAATTAATGAATTGTAGCAGATGTCATGAATGTCATATACACCATAAATACCCAAGATATTACACAGACAAAAACAATAGATAAAAATTCACTTTATTATTCTTAAAATGATCAAAATAAATTATTTTATTACATATCAAAAACTACACAGTACAAAGTTTCTTCCACCTAATAAAATCATTAGAAAACCCAAAATTATCCATACAAACGTGCAAATTAAAATAAGAAATAGGATATTGGGAGCATACCTCGTTACGAGCAATTCCCTTAACTGCTCTAACGGATGAATCTGACTCTGTGACCACCAAACCCTAATTTTTCTCTTCTTATATTTTCTCTCTCATCTTCTTCCTTTCTTCTCTTTCTCTAGCTATGTGAGGTGAGAAGATGATTTTAGATATTTATGTATAAAAACATAATTTTTTTATACAACTTCACGACACTCATTTTCCCAGCACTGCAACACTATCTCAAATATTCCAAATGCTCCCAAACATAGAGCACAATGCCCTAACCAGTGTTACTGTGAAACCCCTTAAGTAAATGAAGTTGAACTCTTAAATATCGATGCACCTTTTGATTTAATGGTTGAAATTTCATTAAGAAACTCTGCATTTAAGTATGCTCATCCCAAAGAAATCCTAGGTTGATTGACCTCCTGGAAGGTACACTTGAAAGTTCGATAGGGATATTAAGCCCTAGTGAACTAGTCCCGAGGCTAACCAAGAGGGGGGTGAATTGGTTATTTAAAAATTTCACGAAGAATGGAAAAATCTTTTCGATACTTTGCAGCGGAAACACGTAAACAACAATTAAAAGATCAATCACAGATATTCACCCAAGAAATTAATATCAGAAAAGTAAAGTGCAGAACAGAATCAGAAAAGCAAACCAGATTTTATAGTGATTCGGTCAACTTGACCTACGTCCACTCCCCGGAGCCTCCCCTCCGGGTATTGCACTAAACAAAAAGTGTCTCTCCTTTTGCTCCCACAGCAAGGTGGAGAAGCCTGTACAAAATCTCCTTTTCACCACACGGTGAGGCAGAGAACCTGACCTCCTTTTACTTCTACCTGAAGCGGGCAGAGAACCCCGGATCTTCTTGCGAACGATCCTCCCACAATGAACACCAACTAGACGAAAGACGACGAGCGGAGAAGACGACTCTGATCCGTGCTTGGAGCAACCTTAGTGAATCCCTCACTAACTCCCCCCCACAAGATCCTCTCTCTCTCCCCCAAACTCTCTCTCTCTAGGGTTTCTCTAGAAAGGAAAGTGGCAAAAGATTTTTCTTATTGGAAGAAAAATATCTTTTATAGGAGGGCTTAAAATTTACCCTAAATCTCAACTGGTCGGCCATGATCGTCCAGGACGATTGCTCCTGTACGATCAGTTCAAAATCAGCTGTTTAAGCCTCGACGATCTGGCTCTTCTGGACGATCAGTAGAAAAAATTGATCATATCGTCCCGTACGATCCTGCGATCGTCCGGGATGATTAGTGCAAATCGAGGAATATCGTCCAGTAGACAGTTCGGGTCGTCCAGAGAAACTTGTGCTGGACGACCAAAAAATGACTTGATCGTCCAGGACAATAAGGGTATCGTCCTGTACGATTAGTTCAAAAAGTGCCAAAATCGTCATGAGTATAGTTCGGGACGTACAGCTGAAATGCACTAGACGATCATGATCGTCCGGGACGATCCTGCGATCGTCCAGGACGATATGATCGTATCAATCAAAAATAAATTGCTTTCCTTAATTACCAGATTAAATTAGGCATGATTGTACTGAATCGTCCAGGACGATACACGTATAATCCGGGACGATCAGACCAAATAACTTAAAATAAAAACTTGCTTAACTTGATCTGGTAGCTGAGAATTTCTGATTTGAGCATATCGTCCCGTACGATCTAAATATCGTCCAGGACGATCTGCTTAATCAGACTCTCTTAACTTAGTCGCCCTAATTAGGGTTTCTGTTTTTACCTGATCGTCTAGGACGATGTGAATATCGTCCAGGACGACCTGAACAAAAAATGAATAGAAACTCTAATTCACTCAAGTTCTCCCCCTGAGTGTGTGTATGCAAGGTTACTTAGATGGGGGATCAGTTACATTACAATTGACTCAAGAAAAAGAAAAATAGTATATTTGACACACTTGGACCCGATCTTGAGTTGGCTTGAGTGGCTCGTGATCTTTTGTGCCTGAAACGGGTTAGCCAAGCAAAACACACTGGAAACATGTTTGTCATCATCAAAACCAGATTTGCAACAATCTCTCCCTTTTTGATGATGGCAAATATTTGTACAATAGTTTAAAAATAAAAAATAATTAGAAGATCAAAACACAAATATTTTTTCAAATTTTTATTTAACAACTAAATCAATACAGGAAACATAACACATAACAAAGACAGAAACGACTACAACTGACTCCCCCTTTTGACATCACAAAAAGAAGGAGGGTAAACAGAAATACTAAAAATATCAGTACAGAACAGAACAGAAAAGAAAACAAAACAAAACAACACAACAAAACAAACAACGAAGAAAACTTGGAACAAGAAGATAGAAACACCAACGATTTTTTTTTCTTTCTTTTTTTTTCCTTTGACCAGTCTGCTCCAGTAAAATAGAATTCTCCCTTGATTTTCGATCCAAAAACCAATAAGAAGATGATTGACAGTGCTGAAATCCAGAAAAGGTTGGAAAAAATCAACTTTCGTAACTCCGACCCCGGACACCTTATCGATGCAAACCTCTTTCAAAATAAAAATCTGATTCAGAAGAAAAGAAATTAGATTTGAAAAGAGATCCTTTCAAGCCTCGTTCCAGAAAAATATCTGATATAATAGTGTTACAAAGTAAGGAATCAGAAACCAGGATTTCCAAACTCAAGCTTTTAAAAATATTAAGTGGCGCACGGATTTTTCTAAGACATTTAATAATCTGAAAGGGAAGAAAGCTTGGTTTGGGCTCATTTTGTACCTCTTTTTCACTTTGGTTGGCGCTTTGCGCATCTTTTCATTTTTGATATACTTTGTGTATCCAATTTGGCAATTTCGCATCTTTTCAGTTTTGGACTCATTTTATGCCTCTTTTTCAATTTATTTGGCGCACTGCGCATCTTTTGTAAGCTTTCTCCTTTTCATAATCAATAAAGAGTCTCATCTGTGAAACTATCTTCCAGACATAGGAGATGACTCTCCACAATAAGGAAGAATGATTCACAAAACAAAAGTCATACATCATATGATAAATGCAATCATTTGGTTTAGAAAATGATGATAGTGACTCAAAACTTTGAAAATACTATTCATATAAGGTAGATTACTGTAGGAAGATAAAACAAATCTCTATTTCAAAAACTAATGTTTTAATTTTGAAAATAATTTTTATCAAAAAGAAATCATACAACAGTAAAGGAGTTAGAGGAAGAGAAACAATCATCAACGTTTCTTCCCTTTAACAGATCCAGTGAAATCAATCACTGCTTACAAGCTTTCAGATAAAATAAGGTAAAACTCTTAGTCAGAAATTCATTTTTTTTTTATTTTCAAACACATAAGACAGTAGATAAACGAGATGAATCAGTAAATAAAACAGGTAAAAACTAAATCATATCAAAATAAATACTCAAATTAAACTGACACAAAAGCTAAAACAGAAAACAGAAGAATAAAAACTAAAAATAACTGAAAGAAAATAATCAAACTAAAAACTAACTAACAGAAAACAGAATAACAATTAGAATAATTGGAAATCAGCAGTCATCAGAATCAAGCATTTATATCAATCACTCCTAATCTGGTTCTCAAAATGCTGAATGAGTCAAAGGCCAGTGGTTTAGTGAATATGTCAGCCAGCTGATTTTCAGTTGCAACATGATGTAGCTCAATGTCCCCTTTTATAACATGGTCCCTAATGAAGTGATGCTTTATATCAATGTGTTTGGTCCTAGAATGTTGGATTGGATTCTTAGAGATACAGATGACACTAGTATTATCACACAGAATAGAAATTGTGCCAACAGATAATCCTAAATCCAAGACTTGTTGCTTCAACCAAAGAACTTGGGCCACACAACTCCCTAAGGCAATGTACTCAGCTTCAGCAGTGGAAAGTGCAACTGAGTTCTATTTTCTACTGGACCAGGAGACTAAAGACTGTCCTATGAATTGATAAGTTCCAGAGGTGCTCTTTCTATCCACCCTACACCCCGCAAAGTCAGAATCAGAATATCCAATGATCTCAAAAGAGGTGCTGTGCCTAGGGTACCAGATTCCTAGGTTTGGGGTCCCTAAAAGATATCTAAGAATTCTCTTAACAGCAGTCAGGTGGGACTCTTTAGGATCAGCCTGAAACCTAGCACAAAGACAGACACTAAACATGATATCAGGTCGGCTAGCAGTCAGGTAAAGCAGTGATCCTATTATTCCTCTATACTTCTTCTGATCAATAGATTTTCCACTTGAATCTTTATATAACTGAACTAAGGAGGTCATGGGAGTATTGATTGGCTTGGCTTTATCCATTTCATATTTCTTCAAGATGTCCTTAGTGTATTTAGATTGATTGAGAAAGGTTCCATCATCCGTTTGCCTTATGCTAAACCCCAAAAAGTAGGATAATTCTCCCATCATACTCATCTCAAACTCCTTACTCATTATTTTAGAAAACTCATCACATAAATATTTATCAGAAGATCCAAAAATTATATCATCAACATAGATCTGGACAATGAGTAAGTCATCCCCTATTCTTCTCAGAAAAAGGGTGGTGTCTACGCTCCCCTTAACAAACTCTCTTTCTAACAGGAATGTGCTAAGCCTCTCATACCAAACTTTGGGTGCCTATTTCAATTCATATAAGACCTTTTTTAATTTATAAACATGTTTTGGATATTGGAAACTCTCAAAACCTGGGGGTTGTTCTACAAAAACATCTTCTTTTATTACCTCGTTTAAAAATGCACTCTTAACATCCATTTGAAACAGCTTAAATCCCTTATAACAGGCAAAGGCTAGTAGCACTCTAATGGCTTCCAATCTAGCTACAGAGGTAAAAGTCTCCTCAAAATCAATCCCTTCTATCTGATTATACCCCTTAGCCACCAATCTTGCCTTATTTCTCACCACCACACCAGAATCATTCATCTTATTCTTAAAGACCCCCCTGGTTCCCACAATACTTTGATTTTTAGGTCTTTCTACTAACTCCCAAGCATCATTCCTTACAAACTGATTCAATTCTTCTTGCATAGCTAAGATCCAAAACTCATCCGAAAGGGCTTGATTGATGTTGGTGGGTTTAGTCATTGAGATAAAGGCAGAATGGTTTACTTCCTTCCTAAGTCCATGCCTAGTCCTAACTCTTTCAGAAGGGTCTCCTAAGATCAGTTCTTTAGGATGACTCAAAGAATATTTCCAATCTCTAGGCAACGTGGTTTGAGGTTCTACTCTTTCCTCCAGATTTATATTTCCAACCCCTTGGGTAACCTCAATAATCTCTTCATCTTCTACTTCAGATCTAGACTCCTTAGGATCAGATTCATCAAACACTACATGGGTTATTTCTTCCACCACCAAAGTCCTCTTATTGAACACCCTAAAGGATTTCCCCACACTTGAATATCCTAAGAACACTCCTTCATCAGATTTGGGGTCAAATTTTCCTAAGGGTGACTTCCCGTTGTTCAGAATAAAAACCTTACAGCCAAAGACATGGAGGTGGGACGGATTTGGAGTTCTACCCTTAATGATCTCATAAGGTGTCTTGTTCAGTTTGACTCTTACATTCACCCTATTCAGCACATAACAGGAAGTGTTCACCGCTTCAGCCCAAAAGTATTTTGGAAGTGAATACTCGGCAAGCATGGCTCTAACGGCTTCCACTAAGGTCATGTTCTTCCTTTCAGCTACCCCGTTCTGCTGAGGGGTCCTAGGAGCTGAAAAATTGTGACTAATCCCTTGATCCCCACAAAAACTTTCAAATCTTTCATTTTTAAACTCCCCTCCGTGATCACTATGGATGGTAATAATCTCACATCCTAACTTCTTCTGAATCCAAGTAGAGAAAGATCTAAACTCATCAAATGACTCAGATTTATGTGACAAAAATTTCACCCAAGTGAACCTCAAATAATCATCTACAATCACAAATCCATAGACTCTCCCCCCTAAGCTGGCAGTGCTAATGGGTCCAAAGAGGTCCATGTGAAGAACTTCTAGAGGTCTAGAGGTGCTAATGTCCTTAACAGAGTGAAATGAGGACTGGACTTGCTTCCCCAACTGACAGGCATCACACAAGTGATCCTTAGTGAACTTAAGCTTGGGCACACCTCTAACTAAGTCCTTTTGGGTGACTCTCCTAAGGGTTTTCATACTAGCTTGGGCACACCTCTAACTAAGTCCTTTTGGGTGACTCTCCTAAGGGTTTTCATACTGGCATGACACAATCTCCTATGCCATAACCAAGACTCATCAACAGCAGTTTTTAAGCAAATTGAATTATCAGATTTAAGATAACTTACATCCAGCTTATAGAAGTTGTTGATCCTTTGCCCCTGCAAAACAACTTCATCATTTAAGCTTAAAATGCAGCCAGTGGGTAGGAATTTGATGCTGTATCCCTTGTCACAAAGTTGACTGATGCTCAGTAAGTTGTGTTTCAGTCCATCTACAAGCAAAATATTATCAATCATAAAATTCTTTGAATCACCAATTATACCTGTACCTACGACCTTCCTGGTGGTGTTATCTCTAAGTGTAACCTTGCCTCCAGCTCTGGCCTCCAGCGAAATTAACTGATTTGCATCTCCAGTCATGTGTCTAGAACATCCGCTGTCCAGGTATCACATGCTCTCACGAGGTCTTGTGTGAGAGCACACCTACAACAATATCAAACGTCAGTCTTAGGAACTCAAACAGGTTTGGGTTCCTTCTTATGAAAAGAAGAATGCAATGCATGCGTGCTGTGCTGTGAAACAGACAGTTTGGGTCTCCACACCCAATGTGTACTACGGTGAACAGTGCAGGTGTAGGAAATGTGTCCTAACATGCCACATGAAAAACATCTAACACCAGGAAAAGGATTAACTAAACGTCGTGAGTGATAGTGCCTCTTTCTAGAAGTGTATGAAACATGCTTTGATGAACTTGCAATAGATTTTTCAAAAGGTGGCGGTGCATAAAACTGTTCAAACGTAGGTGATTTTTTGTTCTTTTCAAAAGCAACAATTTTCACTCTTAAAAATTCGTTCTCCTTGTTAAGATTAGCAATATCAAAAGTTCTCGCACTTTCATTACTTTTTAAATCACATGCCATATCTTTCAATTTCTTAAAGACAGCTTCTAATTCAACATGCGATATTTTTAATGCATCATGCTCAACAATTAAATCAGAATGCTTTTCATTCAGTTCATCAAACTCATCTAGTAAAGACATGTGATTGCTATCAATAGTGGAATGATCCTTAATCAACACATCATGCTCTTTTTACAAAGTCAAATAATCCAGTTTCAAACTAGCATGGGTTTTCTTAAGCTTCATATACGATGCATGAATTTTTTTCAGATACTTCAAATAATTGATCGTAAGTAAGCTCACAACCTCTTCCTGGTCCGACTGACCAGGGTGATCATCAGCCATCAGACACAAGTTTGTTTCCTCCTCTTCAGCTTCAATTTCAGAGGAGTCGGATGCAGAGTCTGCCTAGAACGCCTTTTGTATCCGCTTCTTGTCCTTTCTGAACTTTGGTTTCTCCTCACCCTTCTCCTTGCTTGGGTGAGCCTTGAGTGTAGGACAATCCGCCTTTATGTGTATAGGCTTCCTGCATTCAAAACAAACAGATTCAGATGAACCTTTAAAGTTTCTACTGGTCTTACCTTTGTTCTACTTTTGAAAATTCTTATTCTTCTTCCTTAGAAAGCTCTTGAATTGCCTTGTGATTAAGGCAACATCATCGCTATCAGACCCGGAAGTACTACCATCTGAATCTTTGGCCTTTAGCGCCACTGTCTTCTCCTTCTTTCGATCACCTGCATCAAGTTGTCTTTGGTTCACCCCTTGCTCGTAAGCAATGAGTGATCCAAGTAAGTTGTCAATAGAGTAAGTATTTAAATCTTTAGATTCTGTGATCGCAGTAATCTTAGCATCGTAAGAAGCAGGCAAACATCTAAGAATTTTGTTCACTCTTTCATAATTAGTTAGTTCTCTTCCTAGAGCATGCAAAGAGGTAACGATTTGAGTGAACCTTGGTACATTTCTAAAATTGTCTCACTAGGTTTCATGCAAAAAAGTTCGTAATCATGTAACAAGATGTTTAACCTAGACTGTTTGACTTCAGTTGTACCTTCATATGTTATACACAATCTATCCCAGATTTTTTTACCCGTTGTACAAGTAGAAACATGCATGTAGTCTTCAGATTTTAAAGCACAAAAGAAACAGTTCAAACATTTTGCATTTAACTGTGTTAAATCACGATCATCAAAAGTTCAATATGCAAACGGGAGTTCAGTTTTCACATTGTTAATCAATCTAAAAGGTGGTTCATATCCATCATTAACTAACATCCACATGCGATAGTCAATCGATTGAAGAAAAGTAGACATGTGTGTTTTCTAAAAATCAAAAGGAATATTATCAAACAACGGTGGTCTTGTAATAGAATAACCTTCAGCAGTATTACGATTGTTACAGTTAGCCATGGATCAAATTCAAAAGTTTTTAAACCTAAATTTTGAATCCCGCTCTGATACCACTTAAAAGTTCGATAGGGATGTTAAGCCCTAGTGAACTAGTCCCGAGGCTAACCAAGAGGGGGGTGAATTGGTTATTTAAAAATTTCACGAAGAACGGAAAAATCTTTTCGATACTTTGCAGTGAAAACACGTAAACAACAACGAAAAGATCAATCACAGATATTCACCCAAGCAGTTAATATCAGAAAAATAAAGTACAGAACAGAATCAGAAAAGTAAACCAGATTTTATAGTGGTTCGGTCAACTTGACCTACGTCCACTCCCCGAAGCCTCCCCTCCGGGTATTACACTAAACAAAAAGTGTCTCTCCTTTTGCTCCCACAGCAAGGCGGAGAAGCCTGTACAAAACCTCCTTTTCACCACACTGTGAGGTAGAGAACCTGACCTCCTTTTGCTTCCACCTGAAGCGGGCAGAGAACCCCGGATCTTCTTGCGAACGATCCTCCCACAACGAACACCAACTAGACGAAAGACGACGAGCGGAGAAGACGACTCTGATCCGTGCTTGGAGCAACCTTAGTGAATCCCTCACTAACTCCCCCTCACAAGATCCTCTCTCTCTCCCAAACTCTCTCTCTCTCTCTAGGGTTTCTCTGGAAAGAAAAGTGGCAAAAGATTTTTCTTGTTGGAAGAAAAATATCTTTTATAGGAGGGCTTAAAATTTATCCTAAATCTCAACTGGTAGGCCATGATCGTCCAGGACGATCGCTAGATCGTCCAGGACGATCGCTAGATCGTCCTGTATGATCAGTTCAAAATTAGCTGTTTAAGCCTGGACGATCTGGCTCTTCTGGACGATCAGTAGAAAAAATTGATCATATCGTCTCGTACGATCCTGCGATCGTTCGGGACGATTAGTGCAAATCGAGGAATATCATCCAGTAGACAGTTCGGGTCGTCCAGAGAAACTTGTGCTGGACGACTAAAAAATGACTTCATCGTCCAGGATGATAAGGGTATCGTCATGTACGATTAGTTCAAAAAGTGCTAAAATCATCCTGAGTATAGTTCGGGACGTACAGCTGAAATGCACTAGATGATCATGATCGTCCTAGACGATCTTGCGATCGTCCAGGACGATACAATCGTATCAATCAAAAATAAATTGCTTTCCTTAATTACCAGATTAAATTAGGCATGATTGTACTGAATCGTCCAGGACGATACACGTATCATCCGGGACGATCAGACCAAATAACTTAAAATAAAAACTTGCCTAACTTGATCTGGCGGCTGAGAATTTCTGGTTTGAGCATATCATCCCGTACGATCCAAATATCGTCCAGGACGATCTGCTTAATAAGACCCTCTTATCTTAGTCGCCCTAATTAGGGTTTCTGTTTTTACCTGATCGTCCAGGACGATGTGAATATCGTCCAGGACGACCTGAACAAAAAATGAACAGAAACTCTAATTCACTCAAGCTCTCCCCCTGAGTGAGTGTGTGCAAGGTTACTTAGCTGGGGGATCAGTTACATTACAATTGACTCAAGAAAAAGAAAAATAGTACATTGGACACACTTGGACCCGATCTTGAGTTAGCTTGAGTGGCTCGTGATCTTTTGTGCCTGAAACGGGTTAGCCAAGCAAAATACACTGGAAACATGTTTGTCATCATCAAAACAAGATTTGCAACAACACTAACAGGATAAAATCGTGAGGCCCTTAGGCCAAAGAGGACAATATCTAGATAATTAAGAGTTTAGGCTATTACAAATGATATCAGAGTAACACACCAGCCAGAATATGAGAATTAAGTGTCATATAAGACAAAGTGTTATGCCATGGGAGCCACCTCTTGAATCCTGCATGGGATAAAGTGCTACAGGGTGCGAGACACTACTTGAACTTGTATGGACCAACTCTAGAATCTTATCTGCATGATGGATGATTCTGTGATAAAGATATTGACGAAGATGTTAATTTTTTAAGTGGAGGAGATTGTGAAACCTCTTAAGTAAGATTTTAGGCTATTATAAATGGTATCAGAGCAATACACCAGCAATGAGATGAGAATTAAGTGTCATACAAGATAAAATGTTATAATATGGGAGCCACCTCTTGAATACTGTATGAGACAAAGTGCTACAAGGTTGGAGACACCACTTGAACTTATAGAGGCCGTCTATAAAATCCTATCTGCTTGGTGGATGATTCTGAGATAAAAATATTGACGAATACGTTAGTTATTTAAGTAGGGGATATTATGAAACTACTTTATTAAATAAAGCTAAACTCTTAAATATTGAGGCATATTTTGATGTAATTGTTGGAATTTTATTTAAAGAAATTCCGCAATTAAGCGTGCTCATCCCGAAGAAATTCTGAGATGGGTGACCTCCTGGAAAGTTACACCAACAGAACAAAAATGTAAGGGCTTTAGGCCAAAGCGGACAATATCTCAATAGTTAAGAGTTTGAGCTATTACAATTACAGTGCTCACCAAAATACTACCCCCATATAGAGAGGGCAGCACCACCGCACCCAAGGAACTTTTTCCACTTTTTATACTCTTTTAGAATAAAATAAGCATAAGATGTCTCAAGATTTTATAGACACTTAACATACACAAGAATAAACATAAAGTCCTTACCAAGTTCAATTTGGATCAGCTTGTTTCTATAATAGCAATTATTACATAAGTTTGGCCACTGGTGTTCAAACATGTTCAAAACATACTTGAACCTAATTCAAAGTTTGTCATGTGTTCAGTTTTTAGATAAAAATTATGTTCAAATATGATTTAAACTTTCACTAAAAATTGTGGATACTATTAAAAACTCTATCAACTAAGCTCTTCTTAATTCTACATTCAATTACTAACAATTAAAGAGATTACTTATATCTTAAATTATATGAATTGTAATGACATTATATAAACTGAAATTCTTATTTCAAATTAATATGTAAATCAAAATGTTATTGATATATATATATATATATATATATATATATATATGTGACTATTGTTAATAAGGCTTGTTGTTCATATTTATTAAAATGGATGCACTTTTATTGTCAATGGCTAGAAAACTAACATTCACATAATTTAATGAGACAACTTATCTTTATAAAATTGAGAAAGATTCATAACATACAACAAAAACAACATCAAGCCTTTCTCCCACTATGTGGGGTCGACTACATGAATTATTTTTCACCATTGTGTTCTATTAAGTGTCAAATTATCATTTAAATTTAATAAAAATTGTCATTTTTAATACTTTCTAATCAAGTCTTTTAGGCATATCTCTTCCTTCCCTAGCATAGGTCAATTCTAGTACATATACTCTCATATCGGGTCATTGAAAGATTGATGTTTTATGTGACCAAACTATCTAAGACGACTCTCCATTAGAGCTACTCAAAACTTTTCATGTATATACTCGTTTTGTACTCTACCTCTATGTGCAAAACCACTCATCCAACTGAGCATCCTCATCTCTGCAATACTTAACTTAATTTTATGCTTCTCTTTTAATGTCAAATGTTTTGCACCATAAAGCATTGCAGCTTGCTATGGCGAGAGAACAACATAGTGGATGCTTAGATAGTGAAAGATGTAGTTTTTAAGTTCATTTTTTCCCACACAAAATAGAATTCCTATAAGAGATCAATACAAATTAATGTGGTGAATTAGTGACGAACACTAGAAGTTTTACTATATACATGTCTCCTTGAAAGATATGATTTATTTTAATCCAAACCACCAGTATAAATGGGCACAAAAATTCGTTCCGTTGACTGATAACGCCTAATTAAAACTAGGATATAAATGCATGTATTGGTCAGAATCTAAATAGTTCATTTGTATTTGGTATCCACAGAGCTAACTCAAGATCTAAATGAGTTGGCTAGCTAGCTAATAAGATAACTTGTTATTATAAGCATTGCTCGATACAAGAGCATGATGAGCTTCAATAAAGGCGGTGTGCAGATGCTGTGCTATGTAATAATAATACATGAGGTGAAATTTTCAATAAGTTTGAGTTAGAAATTATATAAAAGAGACTGTTGGAGATCACTCATTATTTAGATAAGCTACATAATATTTAGATGATATTTCATAAGATTATTAGCAAATCACAAAAACAATAAACACTTAGGCTTCATTTGGGACAGCTTTCTTACTGCTTCTTAAAGCAGTTTTTTAGTACAAAAATTTTAATCAGGCGACGGAGGTCAGAGAGACATTAGTCAGGCGACGAAGATCGGAGGGGCTGTAGTCAAGCGACGATGGTCTGAGAACCATAGTCGACAAGAGACGAAGGTCGAAAGGACCATAATCGGGCACCTGAGGTCGAAGTGAAATACTTACTAGAAAAACACCAAATATGTCATATTTCCTTACTTGTTTATATATATATATATATATATATATATATATACTGATTTACTGCTATTGATTAATTGTTATTGATTTAATGTTATTGAACAAGCGATTAAGATACTAATATAGAATAATTAGCCATCATGTGCACTCCTATACGACTTCTTCAAAGTACTGCTTCCTCATAAATATCTGATAGTTTTCATAGATACTTCTATTTTATTGGTTCATATGATTTTCCTTAATATTTGGATAATACTATATGACATAGGTTTAAGAATGATGATTTACATTCTCATAATTTTGATATTTGTACTATACTATCTTACTGGCTTTACTGTTACCACACATGTTTTACTTTTTATGCACATGCACAGATTCACGATCATAATTATTATTATAGTTATGAAATAGATGATTACTTGCATACTGTTTCTTTTTTGTGGTTTGCGTTTAGTAGTAGAGTTCTAGTGACATGCTGGACTTTATAAACTCGATATATGTCATTTAATGATTTCATGTTAGGAAAAAAAGTTCCAAGTGTGAGATTGATTAGATACAAAATTTTTTAGGATTTATTGTTATTCCTTCTTTTGGTTGTTCTTTTGAGCTTATGAGTAGACATATATTGTATTGTATTTATAAGACTCATTACTAATGTATATGATTTTTGAGCAGTGAATACAAATGTATATTAATGTTTTGATCAATAATTCATTATTGCCGGTATTTTATTATTGAAATAAATTAAATAACTCTGACTGATGTTATTAAAAGATACAATTCTTTCTGAATTATATTATAGGGCATGACAAGGCATCTCTAATGGACATTTTTAATCATCTTCATAATATTTGCTTAGACCTTCATTTATTTTTAGATTAATGCACACATCATTAGTAAGTGTTGGACTAATTAGCTTTGCATCATGCACATACTAAATACATGCTATATCTGTTTTAGAATGTTTGATTATAATTGGCTATAATTTATAGTTGATTTCTTTTTCAATATAATTTGCTCACAAATAAGAGAAAGGTGCTAAATAGATGTTGAAATCTCATTAAAAATGATGCAAGATCATACTATGTAACTATTTCCAATGGAGAAATTAATTCAATCAGTTGTGCTCAACCAAATTAATACAAAACCCTAAACTTAAAATAAATTTGGTTCTTATTAGCCTTTGTAATTGTGTATATAAAATATATAATATAGTCAAGGATAATATGACTTGGAACCATTAATTCTTTATTGCATTTGCCAGTAAATGTGCAACCAAATTACTCGTCTTTTTTTCATTCTCTCTACAATAATATTGATATTTGATTCACATGTACAAATAGGTAAAAATAAAAAACATGATTAATGGGTGGTTTGAACAACGACTAAGGCTTCGTTTGGGACGGCTTTCTAAAATAACTTTTTAGTACAAATACTTTCAGTTCAAAAAATTTTTGTACTAAAAGGCTATTTTAGAAAGCAATAAAAAAACCGTCCCAAACGAAACCTAAATCTTCATCAAGTTATAATTATTATTAAATATAACATTTAATTATTTTCTTAGCTAATTATTTAAAAAGGTAATTTTCAATAAAATTAATAAAGATAATATCAAGTTTTTAAGTTAATATAATTTTAATTAACTAATATTAATTATGGCTATATTAATTTTATTATAATTAACATAATTAAAAATCCTTTGTGATTACTAATGAACAATTTGATTTTATGTTTCTCATAATGCCTTAGAATTGAGAAATATTCTCGTTGTTTGTTTCATTAGAAAAACATACATAAAAGTTTATTTTAGATAGAATTACATCATATTGTATACATAGAATGATTATTGAAGCTATTACGAGTAAAATTGATTGAATTCAAACTTTTGGTTGAACCTCATTTGAATCATATAACTGAACTCCTACCTTGAAAAATCTTTGACAACCTCTCGTCGTGAAATATCATTATCAAACTCCCATCGCAAACTCTCAAAATACGCTTCCCAATCTCACTCACCACTCTTGTCGCAAACTCCTAGATTCCAGTGTAGGCTCAAACCAAGTTCAAATTTTGGTTGTTTAAGTTTATTTTGAATAATTTAGACTTCATTTATGACAGTTTTTTAATTGCTTCTTAAAAGAGAGTTTTAGTACAAAAATTTTAATTTTTTAACTAAAATTCTGTTTTAAGAATCAATAAAAAAATCGTCCCAAACCAAGCTTTAGGCTTCGTTTGGGACGGCTTTCTTATTGCTTCTTAAAACAGTATTCTAGAACAAAATTTTAGTTTTTTGCACTAGAAAGCTGCTTTAAGAAGGACGGGAGCTGGCAACTGCGCTTGAAAACTGTCCCAACGCGATTTGACTGAAGGTCAGGACAGCGAGCAAGAAAACGAAGAAGAGCAATTTCACAAGAGAAAGACATCACGTTGTCAAAACCCTCGTATCGCCCAAAAAGAGATTGGCTAGCTTGCAACAATTAGTTCAACCGATGAAGGCCACCGGTCTAGATTAGAATTGACAACTTCAAATCCTGCAGAACATTAACGGGCAGTTTGGTATCGAATTTGTAGCAGTATTTCCACCGGATTTACGAAAAATTCTGCCAAATAGTTTTTGAGCACGCAATAAATCCCAATCCCTCGCAAATCCCAGACTTAAGGATTTACGGCGCAAATCCGGGATTTACTAAATCTCGTCGTTCGGCGGATTCATCTATTTCCCGTCTGGAAGAGAGGAGACGAATGGTTACCTACGCAGTGAGCGAGCACCCATCGTGCGAAGCACGCGCAGATTTAGAAAATTCGTTTCTCCCCTGATTTGCTTTAAAATTCAGATTTGGAAAATCCGAGCATTGGGCCTATTTGGAAAACCCTAAACCCTTAAAAAAAAAAAAGTTTGTATTTTTCTTCCAAAATTTCTTGTGCAGTTATCTGGTTTTGTTGAAATTACATCCACTTCCTATCATGTTCCTTATGAATAGATATTGTATGCTGAAAAGAATGCAAAAGAAATAAAGTATAAAAATGTTTGTATGATCATATGGTAAAATGAAGTCAACTCCTTATTGGCACTAATATCCGCATGCATTGATAACTTTTACCTTTCTGCCACAAACAATATTAGACGCATAAGCTATGTCTTATTATGCTTACAAGAGGATGTATCCACTAATGATGACTCAGGCGTCTTTCCTCCATATAAAATAATAGACTTGTGAGCTATGCCCTATGATACTGATAGGAGATGTATCAGTCCTATCAGCCAGAGGTGATTTACGTTCATGTTCATATGATGCTCCAAATACAAATGTATTAAGCATATACACTAAAGAATAAGCTAATGATATTATAAGCTTCGGTTCATCCTCATGTTGTTAAAGTTCAGTTGAATGTTAGGGTGTAATCATTTTTCATAAATTTAACTATAATAATATTATTATTATTATCATGTCTATTAATGATAAGAAAATTCATGTTCTATGAGGGATTCATAAACCCAACCCAAATAATTGGGATAAATACAACGACAACAATGATAATGATGACGATGATATCATGTTATAAGGAACAAAATTAGAAAAGATTATATCTTTACTCAATTGTCTTGATAATACAAGCATATATGCACCAATATATAGGCAACAAAAGATAATAAAGGAGTAGGGGTGTCAATTTCGGGTCACGGGTCGGGTCGAATCCGGAATGACCCGCGTTCAAACGGGTCGACCTTAACCCTACCCGGGTAGAAAAACGGGTTGAAAATCGAAACCCGGGTATCTTCAATCAGAAAATATATTAACAATAGTAAATGCCGTATATTTCTATTACAATTAAGAAACAGATGTGATAATTAAAAAATGGAAACAAATTTTATTGAGTGAAAATACACAAAAAATCTACTTCCACTAATGTGGACTGATATATACGCATAGGCATGCTTTATATCACTAAATTCAATTCATCAAATAGCCAATCACAAAGTTAATATATACTATCATAATAATATATTATATGGGAAAAAGTCAATCAACAAATGCTTAAAAAGCATAATAACTATGAAAAAAACATCAAAAATATACCTCTACTTCGACTTTTAAGTGCTAAATCATTAATCAATGCAGTTTTTCCAGAACCAGCAGGGCCATAAAGTAGTACAGGCCATTTTTGACTGGCTGCCATCAAAACCATCTCGAAGCTCCTCCTCACAGCAGTTGTCAAGACAAAATTCCCAGTCAATGGCTTTTGTTCACTGCCAATGTGTAAAATCAAGAGGCAAAAACATAAAATTCTTTTTGGCGTGAAAGTAAACAAGACCGAGAGAATTGCAATTTTCAAATTTAAATTGATTTAAACTTCATACCATGAAACCTTATTCTCGAGGCTCCTTTGAGAGCCACTATCCAAAGAATATGAGCAATCAAAAAATTTAATGTATTGATAATGATTGGCTAGTTCATTATTATTGGTTTCATGTGTCACTTCAGCTTCTTTTAGGTACCAACAAGCTTTTTCAAGTGACGTGTCCCGACAATACTCCTGCCAGCTGCAAGTAGGAAATGAATAAGTTATCATGACAACAAGGTTATCAGAGATATCTTATAAAGGTTAGAACTCCAAAGTAATGTAGGCATGACTAACCGAAGTAAGCACATAAAAGCTTCCTCTGCCCCCATGTCAAGATTAGCAATAATTCTATCACTTGTTCGCATAACAAGTAACAACAGACAATATCTGTATCACACACCACCTAATGTCCACTAAATCATTAAATACTGGATCTGCAGTTTCTATCTGGGGACAGTTAACATACTGCACCAGATCACAAAAAGCAGACCAATCCCATAGTTCAGAAAAAAACTTTGGGGTCCAAGAGCAGCAGACGATACGATACGCGAATTATGTCAACAATTCTGATATCAATCTGAAATCAAAACAATAGATGGAATACATAATCATTTACAAATCTAAGAAAAGATGAAACATGCATGCAATAAACATTCAGAGAAAAAATAGCCAACTAATGCGATATCAAGACCAATTTCCACAATAATACCAGATTTCTAAATAGTATTATCATTTTATTCATTAAGAAAGCATCATGGCAATATCAAAGAAGCATTCACCATACAAGCAATAACAAATTATATTCGTCCACGGTCCACATATTTGAGAGAGATTCTCAATCATACAAAAAACCAACCCTTAAGAACAAATAAAGGTTGTATAACAATAAACAATATGGAATGTGAAAACAATAAACCCAAAAAAAAAAATTACTCATTTTAAATCTAGGTTGCATTGCGAAACAACATAGCGGCCTAATAGAAATGTCTAACCAATGATGGATGCCATCTTGAGTGCTAATACATTGAACAAAACTTTAGGAGTCTCAAACCAGCCTCGAATAAAATAAATCAGCTGCTTCGACTCAACAGCTGCATAACAATATTAACCATCAGAAAAAAAATTATCTTTAAACAAATAAAGGTGGTTCACCAGAGAGAAAGAAAAATATGATGTTGCATAACAGTAATCTGAAAAGAAAAAAATAATAATGAAAAACAAAGGGAGGGAAACAGGGAGCATAGAAAAAGTCTAGGTTGTTAAACGAAACAGTAAACAAACAGATTTTTTATGCTGTCAAAGGTAATGGAGTCTGAACGAAGCACAGCAATGTTGATAGTTCATATTTCTCTCCACTACAAAGCATAACAAAGAAGCAAAGCACCCACCGTTGGCCATCCAACATAACTTGGAAGCCTAATTGTTTAATTATTAAATTATATTTATTTATGTTGTTGATTATATCAGTTAATGATGCAAGGCCGTTAATGTAAAATAGCTTTAAGTCAGGGGCTCAAAATGAAAGAGATTTTTTTTTTTTTGCATTTAAAAATTCCACCAGCTAAGCTAACGATGTGCCATATTTCCTTCTTAGTAATTCAAAGACTTGAGTGAAGCAAGAGCTAGACTCCTCTCTTCCAATATCCCCTTAGCTTTACTACTGGATAGCCACCAACATCATTCATGAACACCAATATACTATTCCCTGATGGAAACTTACAGCACATATCTTGAGACTCCTTCTCACCATTCTCTTTTAGTGTCTTGCACAACTAGCTCTTTAATATATATATATATATATATATACTATTATAAAAGTGGCTTGAGTTTTTACCCCTACTCAATCCTAGCCTTTCATTTTATTTCTTAAAATATTATCCTGACCCTTCATTATATTATAAATATTTAATAAATCTTAAAATATATAATAATTATTTAGCAATTAATAACATAATAATACTGCTTAATTAATAACCCAATAAAAGTACCAAACCATCTCGAATCAATTAATTCCGATTTTTAAAACTGCTTTCAATATTAAACCATCTCGAATCAATTAATTCCGATTTTAAAAACTGCTTTCAAATAATTAAAAACACAATAATCTTTCTCTTTTTTGTTTAAAGCATATTTCATTTAAAGCAATTGCTCACGATTCCCTTCGTTACCTTTATTTCGCCCGCCTATTTCCTCCTTCGTCTACACTAGCTTCGTCCCACAAGCTTCTTCTTCGTTAGCTCTAACTTCTACGCTTTCTCTCTCGATGAAAGGAACTGTCGACCCCTTCGGAAATGGTTCGAATCTCCTAAGGTAACCGTCAATTCCTCCGTTTTTCTGTAACTTGCCCTAGCTTCGTCTCATATTCGTCTTCTCCATTAGCTCTCTTCAACTTCTACAACGGTTTCGCCTCTTGATGCAATGAAAGTGTCCAACTCTTCAGAAACGGTTCGAGTCTCTCTAAGGTAACCGTCGAATCTTTTATCCCTCTCCATCCTTCGGAAACGGTAAGCATCGGAAATAGTTGGCTTATCCATTAGGTAACTTTCCATCATATATAATATCTTAAGCTTTCCTCGCCTGTTTTTTCCTTTCGTGGTTTGCATTTGGTTTTTGGATCTCTACTCTTTCAGCTTCAAAGATTAGGTAATGAATTTATCTACACTTTACTTTCACCATTTTTTGTTAGATCCCTTGGTTAAGTATGATGTTGTTAGAGATTTATTTCTGTTTGATAAGTTCAAATTGAGCAAGATAAATGATATTCCACCTAAAAGGCTTGAGCTATTTAATCAAAAATATTTTGTAAAAGCAATCGCAGAAAGAGCTTGTATTTGAGAACGGTGATAATAATGATAACAATCATCTTTTGGTCTAAGAAAATGATAGTTCCGACAAAAACTGAGAATTCAACATTGTACAAATATAAACTTAGAGTTGGTTTTCTTTTAGCATTAGAGATTGCTTGCGTTGTCCCATTACTAGATAAAACAGCAAACTAGAGTATTTTGAAGATCAAGGTGAAGTTATCATGTGGAGTGAAAACATTGAAAAAGGTCTTAGAAAATAATTGAGGGTAGCAGTATTAAAGTTAGGGGTGGAGATGTCAAACGGAGTAAATTGTTCTCTGATGTTATTTTAACTCCTACTTTTAATCTTAGTGTAACAATTGAATGTCATCATCCCATTTGGTAGGCCAATTCTTTTTGGCTCTTTGATTAATCCATGAGTTATGTATGTTGGATAGATGGATATGTTGATTGATTTTATATGTCTCATAATATGAATGCTTAGCCAAATATTCTTACTATATATTTATTTAAAGAAATATATATGAATATTCATTTTTAATGAAATTATTTTCAGCAAGAGATACTCTTTTGTAATCGAGGATTATTTATTAAAATCGAAGACACCTTAAATTGGCTTGAATTGACTTGAACTTATTCGACTCTTAGTCCAATCAAGTTTCTAACTGGGGCTAAGGATTTGTGATAGGAGTTGGCACTGGTGTTCATTGGGCAAGACATCAACTGGATCGTTTATATGTGAAGAGAAGACGAGTTTGTGTGAGGGTTTGTTGGGTGCAGGCATTGATGTGATCAATAAGTTATGAAGGAAAAAAAGAGTTTTTGTATAAGCTTGTGGAGACAATCATTGATATGAACGATACCATGTAAAGGAGAAAAGTTCATGAGAGAGCTCATTGGACAATCATTGATGAGATTAGCGACAAGTGAAGGAGAAGATGAGTTCGTGGGGGAGTGATGGAACTTCAGGGGTTGGAACGATGAGTTGAATCAAGCAAATTAGGATAGGTCAAACTAATCATGTTGATTCAAATGTTGAGGGTTTCAATGAAACCCAACAATTATGGCCAATCGCAAGTTCAAACTGAATTCAAATCAAGTTTAGATCGGTTTTAAAAATGTTCCTAAGGACTTTGACTTCAGTACATAGTTACAAGTATAAGAGGTTATTTATACAATTTATATCAAAATCAATTCTTAGGCATATATATATATATATATATATATTAAGTCAATTATGCAACTATAAGACATACACTGTATTTTCTTTATTTTTTTGATAATCTTGGCTTAAGAAAGTAAGTAGTGAATTTTGAGTTTATTATATTTGAGCTAATTCTGATGACTTTTGAAATAGAAAAGATTAGGTTTATTTAGTTACATGCTTTGATTTTTTTCTTTTGGCATGTCAGACAATGAAAGATGTCATATACAGAAAGGTTCATTATAATAGAATGTAATGGGAAGTTTAGTTGCCTTTGATATGACCAAATCAACATTTGCCTGAAATAACACATGTATGTAACGATTAGGTTTATTTAGTTTAGTATTTATTCCTTATGATTCAGTTATCTGGTTTTATGTTATAAGCCCTAATGTTTATACTCTTTTAATGCTATTTCTATTTTGTTTTAAATAGAATTAAACTTAGACAAATGCATTCAAAAACATACTTATCTTTAAAACTCTTACATGATCTTTATTTAAGTCATCTTTATTGCATTATATAGTCTTCTTATTTCCTCTTACATTAATTCTTCTCATGATTTAACTCTTGCATTCCTTCTCATGCATGTGGAGATTTATATAAGTTGATGACTGAATATTATTTTTAAACATATATCTATTATGTTGGTCTATCATTAGCTTAAAACAATTCTAATATTTTTTTTCAATTAGCTCTCTCGCAGTTTGTAATTGGGTTTCGAGTCTCTATTCTTTCAGCTTCAAAGATTAGGTAATGAAATTATTTGTTGATGAATTCTTTTTTTTTTTTTACCTGTAATTGAGTCTAAAGGTTTTCGCTTGAGTAGATCTAAAACGGAATATATGGAGTATAATTTTAGTAGTAATAGACCTAGTAAGGGGATTGTGACTTTAGGTGATCAAGTCATTAATAAGAGTATACGTTTTAGATATCTTGGATCTATTGTTCAGAGTGATGGTGAAATAGATGGGGATATTATCAGCAGAATTCAAGTTGGATGGTTGAAGTGGAGGAATGCATCGGGGTTGTTGTGTGATAGAAAAGTCCCCCTCAAACTTAAGGGAAAATTCTATAAGATGGTGGTGAGACCTGCAATGCTTTATGGTGCCAAATGTTGGCCATTAAAAGAGAAGCATAATACTAAGTTAAGTGTTGCAGAGATGAGGATGCTCAGGTGGATGAGTGGCTTTAACCTTAAAGATAGAATACGAAATGAACATATACGTGAAAAGGTTGGAGTAGCTCCATTGGAAGAAAAGATTAGAGAGAGTCGCCTTAGATGGTTTGGTCACATAAAACGGCGGCCTTCCGATGACCCGGTTAGGAAAATAGAATTATTAGATTTGACTTATGTTAAGAAAGGTAGAGGTAGACCTTAAAAGACTTGGTTAGAAAATATTAGAAATGATCTTTCTTTATTAGATTTAAACGAGACTTAGTTTATTTGCCACATTATTTTATAATTTTTTATTTATTAACTTTATTGATATTAATTAAATAGTATTAATTAATTTAAATACTTTAAATTAAATTAAAAAAATTATTTGGCAGGATTTTTCATATATCCGACGTAAATCCTGCGACAAATTTGATACCAAACAACCCATCATATTCTTGTCAATTCTAATATAGACCGCCATTTTCATAGATTGAACAAATAATTGCAAGCAAGAAAATCTCTCTTTGGGAGATACGAGGGTTTTGACTACGCGATGTCTTTCTCTTGTGAAACTACTCTTCTTCATTTTCTTACTCGTTGTCCCGACCTTCAGTCAAATCGAGTTGGGACAATTCTCGAGCGCGGTTGCTAAATCCCGTCTTGAAGGTCGATCTAATTATTACAAAAAAGCCAATCTTCTTCAGGACGGGAGCTAACAACCACACTCGAAAACTATCCCAATGGTTTGAAACTCCAAATTGAAGTTAAAATGATATCTATTTTGACTTCCCTCCCAATCCTGTGAGTCGTCCCCCATCCCCGTTCCGCTTCTCGTTCCCAAACTTGAAGCTCGATCACAAGCTCGTCGTCTTATGCATGCAGCATGCGTTTTTGCGACTGCAGAATCGGGCAAGGAAAGCACAATCACCAATGCCCCCACTATACCTAAGCCCATGATTTTAACAAGTATTATTAATTAGATTTGGGATTAGTTTCCCTTTTTCTTTATTTTTTGCTCAGTAAAGAATCCAAACTATTTTGTGGATTTTAGATACTAGATTCCAAAATAGGTTTTTTTAATTAAATTTTTTAAGCTAAACCAATTTTAGAAAGACTGGCTATCACTACTCAAGCCAAGTTATTATAAACTGAAGAGAACTAACTATTTTATTCGTTAGATTATCCAACTAATGCACATCCCCAAATTAGAAGGTCTAGCAAATCCGCTCTCGAAATTAACTATCAATATTGAGAAAGGTGGCAACTAACTGGGCTTCCCGGCTACCCTCTTCACATGATTGTTGGTTTGATAAATTTTAAAAATCATTTCATGGTTATAGTGATTTTCTGCATATTCATAAATTAATATGCTATTCATAGATATAGCAATTGTTGCACTTATATTAAGATTGAATACTAGCAATTATTGCACTTACATTAAGACTGAAATCTCGCAATTATGCACTAATATAAAAATGGAAATCGATGTTGTTGAGGCTTTTCTACGTTTCACTTTGGTTATTAACTAGGAATTTTTCAATTTCAAGTAAAGATGCTAGAAAATAACTTTCGCAAACACAATTTTGAAGATTGGCTCTCATTGATCATGCCAAATTATTTACTTATATAACATTATAGTGTCTCAATCACATCAAAACATATGTATGAAAAGGCATATTTCACTTTAAAAATTTTAGTATTAAAACTATGGGAAAGAGTAATTGAGCATAGGTTACGACATGATACTACTGTTTCTCAAAATCAATTTGAATTCCTATCGAGTGGGTCTACTATAGAAGCTATACATTTGCTGAGAGGTTTGACGGAGAAGTATAGAGAGAGTAAAGAGGATCTACATATGATATTTATTGATTTAGAAAAAGCATATAACAAAGTCCCAAGAGAAGTGCTCTAGAGAGTTTTAGAAAAGTAAGTCGTTAATAATGCTTATATTCAAGTATTAAGGATATGTATACATTAGTTGTTACTTGTGTTCAAACACAAGGTGGTTTGACCAAATATTTTCCCATTTCAGTTGGATTGCATCAAGTATTTTTCTATTTCAGTTGGATTACATCAAGGATCAGCTTTAAGCCCTTTTTTTTTTTGCTTTACTCATGGATGTTCTTACTAGACATTTACGAGAGGATGTACCCTGTTGTATGATTTTTGCTGATGATATTCTTCTTGTTGATAAAACTATAAGGAGTTGAAAAAAAATTGAGTTATGGAGGTCAACCATAGCATCCAATGATATTCATTTGGGTAGATCTAAAATCAAATACATGAAGTGTAATTTTAGTATTAATAGATCTAATGGGGGATTGTAACTTTGGGTGATCAAATAATTCAAAAGAGTACACGTTTTAGATATCTCAAGTCAATTATTCAAAGCGTTGGTGAAATAGATAGGAATATTATCAGTAGAATTCAAGTTGGATGGTTGAAGTAGAGGAATGTACCGACCCAATTGTGTGATAGAAAAGTACCCCTCAAATTTAAGGGAAATTTCTATAGGAAGGTGGTGAGATCTATAATGCTTTATGGTGTAAAATGTTGGCCATCAAAAGGGAAACAAAAAAATTAAGTTAAGTGTTGTAGAGAAGAGAATACTCAAGTCGATGAGTGGCTTTACACTTGTAGATAGAATACAAAATAAGTATATACGTGAAAATGTTGGAGTAGCTCCAGTGGCAAATAAGATTAGAGAGAGTCGCCTTAGTGGTTTGGCCACAAAACGTCGGCCTTCCAAGGACCCAGTTAGGAGAGTAGATATATTACATATGGCCTATGCTAAGAAATATAGAGGTAGCCTAGAAAGAGTTGGTTATAAAGTATTAGAAATGACCTTTTTTATTATATTTAAATGGAAATTTATAAGGTTTTAAAAATCGGACCGGACTAGCCAGTTCAACCATTTGAACTACAACCCGGTCGGCTGGTCAGTACGGTTCCTCGCAAAATTGATTTTGCACAAAATCGAGAATAAGGACTCAAATTGGCGGTTCAATAGCTAAACCAAATAACTGGTGTCATTTTTCAAGAAACGGGCGATTCAAAATATCATTGATTTTCAGCCATTGATTTTAAATCCAATGGTTTGAAACTCCAAAGTGAAGTTAAAATGATATCTATTTTGACTTCCCTCCCAATCCTGTGAGTTGTCCCCCATCCCCGTTCTGCTTCTCGTTCCCAAACTTGAAGCTCGATCACAAGCTCGTCGTCTCTGGCAAAGTCTTCTCACCATAGCAGACACTCGTCATCTCCAGCATTGCACCTCTCTTTTCTTGTCAACAATGTTAGTCTCCTCTCCTGGATGTAAGATTTCATCCTGAAGATGTTTAAATTTCTTGATTTATTAACTTGATCTTTAGAGCTTCAAAAATATTTGTGAAATGTTCATTACATTTTATTGTACAATCCATTTTTTATATATTGATTGCAAAAGCTTTGTGAAACCCTAATTTTTAGTTGTGTGTGTTTTTTTTTTGGTATAATGAATAGGGTCTTTTAAACTCATTGTTTATTAATTATATTTGGCATTTGTATGTCAATGATATGGTATTATGGTTTTGGATGATGATAAGTCTACTTCCTCTAGAACTTATAGCACTTGCAAAGCTAAAATGCAATCAATGAACTTCAAGAATGAGAGTGGTAACATATGAGAATTTGGTAGCTCAAGTATATCAAAATTTAATATACTGCCTTGACTTTTTTCTTTGGCTAGAATAGGGGGATGTTTTTTTATCTATGTAGAATGTGTCTGAATTGTTGAGTTGTCCACCGCGAAATTTAACCTAATAATCATAAATCACTCGTTTGCTTATTTACATACCTTACACCATAAGTTAGGATTTAGTAATATAAATTGTTCTCAATGTATCCATGATGGTTTTACCACACGTTCATTTCAATATTTTCACTTTTACCACAAGCAACTTACTATTAATGACTTCTTTAATGCCAACACTCACATTCATATTACATAGCTAATCACATTACAAGTTTATAAAATTCGCATCTTTGGAATGATTGCATCATTATTTGTTTATTTTATTTTTTAAATAAAATTAGTATTTCATTCAGTTCAATCAAGGTCAAACCATCGAATCGTGAACCTGTCCTACTTCCGGTTCGTTGTCCGGTCTGATTTTCACAACCTTAAAAATTTGACTCTTAATAGGACACAACGGAAAAAAGGTATTCATGTCATCGACCCCATATTGTAGTGTAAAGGCTTGATTTTGTTATTTTTTGTGGTAGTATTTTTTATGTGATTTAAAGATTTAAATGTTATATAGAAAAATATAAAGATTTGAAGTGTTAGATATATAATTACATAAGAATTATGTGGAATGTATGTAAATTCCCCAAAAGATTATCAAACAAGTCCCCCATCCACATTACCATATGATTCTCATTCCTCAGCTTGATCGACATACCATTTCTACAGTAACACCATCAAGATAAAACACTTCATATGAGTCTAGGATTGGTAATTCTAAGGATAGCACGAAATGACCATAAAATGCACTAACAAATGCCAAATCAACTTATTGTCATGTCATGCCTAGATCAAAACAGCAGGTTTATGTAGTCACAGACTCACAACGTAGGTGAGTGTAATGTGAATGCTGGAAGACCAAGCCCCATATCCCGAAATTTAATGAATATCAAGGCTAGAAAAACATTAACCTATCAACTAGAAAGGCAGTACAACTTACCTGCATAACTTGATAGTCCTTTTTTATATTAGTGCATACAGTTATGAATTTGATTCATTTTTTCCATAAGCATGATTTCACATGGATGCCCGAAATGGGTTGAATTAGAAAAAATGGCATTTTTCGTTAGTAAGGAATCCAGAAAAGGACAGACCACACTTGCAAACTAAACAAAGGGGTATATGTAGTCACAGACTCACAATGCAAAAGGGAGTGTAAAGTAAAGCCTAGTCTCTCAAAATTTAATATCAACACTAGACAAATATTGACAGATCAGATGGAGATGTCGATAAAATGAACCATAACTTGTTATTCATTTTTTTAGACTAGTGCAAATGATTGTGACATTCAGTTACTTACCTCCAAAACATAATTTCATCATAGATGTCCAATGCACATTGTAGTCGTTAAATTAGTATTCTAACATTAAAAAAACTCAGAATGGACAAGTACAAAGTTCGAGCAAAGAAGGAGGTTTGGTCACGTTAACAAAAATAATTGGCTTAAAGCAGTAAAAACACCATGAATAAATGCTTACGTTAATAAGAAAGGGGCCAAATCTAGAGCTCTTCAAAAGGCCAAGCAAGCAAGTGTTGACCTCATTTTTGTATGAGGTCATCAGAACCTGTCTAAACTCCTGCTTGGTGATCCTATGGTTGATAGTTGTCCACTTTCCAATCATAGAGACCCCAATCAAATTTCAATACAGTCTTCAATCCAATTCCCACCCCAGACTCCTGTCCTACCTACAATCATAGTTCAATCTGATCTTCAATCAAACCTTGGTTTTATCCAATCAAACCCAATCATATATCTAACTGTGATTGATTTTGATATTCCAAAACTTAACCAATCAAACCCAAAATCCAGCTCAAACTCAGACTTTCAATTCAAAACCTAAGGCCAAAAGCCTAAATCCTGAAACCTTTCTGGGTGAATTTTCTATCACCTACAAACCCAATCAAATGACCTATAATTCATGATCTATCAGTTGCATATTGATCAGATATGTTTGCAGAGTCAACCCTCCAAATTTGAGCTCATTCTGAGGTCTCTAGCTCTAGAAACTGAACTTATTTCAAAAAACTGCAAAATTTTCAAATATTTACAGCCTATGCCACTGAACTTGTCACCTTATGGAATTTGACTTTGGAAATCTCCCCAAAGCCTCTAACCACTTCCATCACCTCTATTATAACTTGTTGATCAGTAACCCACTTTTTGATGTACTCAGTTTTACCTAGAGTTGACTAGATGTCAAAATGACCAAAATGTTCTTTATGGGAATTTTTGAACTTTTGACCAAAACTCAATATGGTTCAATCTCTTCAACCTTTGAAACCTCTTTCAATGAATCTCAAATATCATTTGAGAGCCATTAGACCTAGACTCAAGCTTTGGTTTAACCTGGTTGACCAAGATAACTATGGTTAACTAAAATACCCCTTAAGGTTCAAATACTTATTTTGGACCAAATTACCCCACCAATCCATAAAACCACCTCCACCAAATTTCAAATATCATTTCAAACCTATTAAGCCCAAACCCATCCTCTGAGTCAACCTGGCTGAACAAGTCAACCTAGGTTGACTCAATGGCCCTTTAAGGGCCTAAATGGTAAGATGGATCATTTAAACCATTCCAACCCCTGAAACCATTTCTATCAGACCCCATTTGTCATTTCAAACTGGTTCAATCCAAACCTAAACCCTGGGTCAAGCTGGTTGACCAACTCAACCTAGGTTGACCCAAGAGCCGCTTAAGGGTCAAAATGATCAAGTTGACCAAAATGACCAATCCAACCCATGGGATCACCTCTACCAGACTCTAAATATCAATCACAATCTATTGAGTCCAACCCATACCCCTGGGTCAACCTGATTGACTAAGTCAACCTAGGTTGACCAGATCAACCATAAACCCTGTGTTCACTTAGTTCAATCTCAAATCAACTCCAAACTCAGTTAAACTTCTTTGAACACCTCCCTCAGTGGATTGGGCATGTTGACCCAGTCAACAATTGACTTGGTTAACTGAATTAAACTCTGGTCAAACTTGCCTTATTTGGGTCAAATCCTCCCATTCACTCAAATAAGACCCATCCAAACTCCATCAAACCTTTCGACTCATTCCATTTCATGGCTTAGGAATGTCCCAATCATGGGTGAGTCAAAATTATTTGACTTTAAACAAAGTCAACCCTTTGGGTTTGATCAAACTCTCATGGCTTTTGCTCAAATCATCTCTCATATTCAATCAAACTTCCTCCAAACTTTGAACCCACTTCATTCCATACCTTAAACATACTCTAACTATGAGTGAGCCAAAACGCCTTAAGTTTGACCAAGTCAACTAAAAATCCTTTATCAAACCCCATCTTATATGCTCAAATTCACTTTTGCCTTAGCTCTAACCCTTTAACTCCTCCTACACTTGCTCCAAAGAGCTCTCCACTTTCCCTAGGTGCCACATTGGCAACTTTGACTTTGTTGACTAGTCAAACTAGTCAACAAGTCATTCAAACTCCTTTTGAGTGGTCAACCTCCCTTCCAAACTTCAAATGCATTGTCCCAAGCCTTTGGGACTCATTCAAACAGCAAGTGACTACTTCCTATCTGCCACCTAAGCAGCATTGACAACTTGAATAGCCAAAGATTTAACTTAAGGCCTTTAAACCCTTTTAATTGTTCAAACCCTCTCCCTTCTTTGAATCCTCCTCAAGTTATCTGCTTGAGCCTTCCCAAATGGAGCTAAAAGCTCCCTTAGGAGCTCCTAAACTGAACCCAAGATCTGGTTTTGCTTAAATAGGGAAATGTGGTCCCCCCTTCACCCATGACCATCCAATGGCTTCCTACCTTCCTCAGCCTTTGGTCCAGCTTTCCATAATTTCTTTAAAACTAATTTTGAATTTTATTTTAATATCACCTTGAATTTATGAAATTTATAGTTTATATTCTATGTTATATATTTTAAAACTTAATCTAGTTTTAAATTATATTCTTTAAATTTTTAGAAGCTTTGAGTGAGCTATTGAAATTTTAAACATAATTGAGCTTGAATGAATGGAATTAATGGGGGGTCATTGATGCATGACTAGCTCTTAATCATCTACCCTTTAATTTATTAGATTATACTTGATTTGCATGTTTAGGTTGCACTTGCAGTTAGCCTAGGCTTTCCTAGTTTAAAGGACTTGATTGGTATATACTCATATGTGTTTGTCCAAGGGTTAGGAACACCTATTTTAATCACATTTAACTTAGTGACACATACGGACAATAATTAAGGGCACTTATTTAGATAATTTATATTAAGTTTAGAAATTAAAATACACATCCAATAGGGATGACATTTGAGATATTTGAACTTAGTGACACCTCCATCCTATAAAAAAATTCTCACTGATTTTAAAATTCATTAAATAATTTAATTAATTAATTCAAAAATCCAACCTTTGATTACTCTTAAAAATTTTAAAATTTTTAATAAATCTAAATTAATTCCAAAAATTGCACATAATATCTCTAATTGACCAGGATTTAGCCCTTAATAAGACAAAATTAAAATCCCTTTGATTTGACATCAACTTTAAGATTAATTTAATTTTAAGTTAAAATTAATATTTAGTTTATATAATTAATTAAAAATATTTAAAAAATTCCAAATAAATTCCTAGATACTAGGAGACATCCTCTTAGGTCATTTTTGATCTTTGGGGGTGATTCCAAAAGGTTTGGGACTAGTTTGGATCAAAATCTAAAAATCCTCTTTAATTAAGCAATTTTCAAAATTCCAAAAAATACTTAAACTTTGAAAAATCACCAATAATTATAGAAAAATTCAATTTAATTAACTCAAAGCCATTCAACTTTAATTAAAATCTACTATTTTCTAAAAATGTCAAACCTCAAAATTTATTCAAAGTCAAAAAAAGTCAACTTACCGATCCACATTAGTTCAAACTAGGTCAAAACTTCAAAAATTCATAACTTAATATAGAAAATTTCAAATTGAGAAAACTTAGAGTCTAATTACTCATCTTAAGGTCTAATATTTATAAAAATACTAACCTTCTAGAAATTAATCTTAATCTAAAAGTTAAAATTTGATCCCTTTAGTTAATACTTTTAAATAATTCCAGAAAATCAATTTTTAATTAAAAAAATTAATCTAATTTTAAAAACCAGCAACCAATCAATTCTAATTAAAATTCATCAACATTCAAATCTTAATCAATTTAGTTTACTTAATTATATCTATTACAACTCGGTAACCTAGGCCTACGAGACTATTAACTTAGCCCTAAGGAATGTGAAATAAATTTCTTGGCCCCAATGAGCAACAAAGGTAGTTGCCATCTAACATTTAAAATATATATTAAAATAAGTTTAAAATCATTAATACTTAAAATTTAATTAAATTTTTTCTTCAATCTTCAATGAACCTAAACACTAGATAAGTTTAACAAAACTACCCAGTCTAGGACATATCCAAGCCATACAGCCTACTTCACACACTTTAGATGATTTGCTAGGACAACCAACTCTAATTTAGGCTAGGATGGTGTTTACTCTTACTATTGTGTGTTAGGTTTTCCAAATTTTTATTACATGTTGGGATTGAAAATTGATTGATGTGAGTGTTATTTACTTTGAGTATCTATATTTGACGAATCCAAGGAGCCCGAAGAAGAGGAGGATGAGGAGTTAAAGACAAAGTATCTCACTCAAAGTCAACTTGCGTCAATCCTAGGATTAGAATTTGGATTTGTGGTTAGTAGTACCCGACCACTTTTAATTTATATAAATTATGAGTTATAATAAACAAGCAATTTGCCTGTGGATATTTATTTAATTGATTTAATTTATTAACATATTTGATTTAATTTGATTGTGATTAGGGTTGCCTATTTTTTTATTTTTTTTTGGCAATTGCATGTCATTTTTGTTTTAGCCCGGATACGCGAAGGCTCGTGATGGTATGTTAAAATTATTTCTATTCAAATTTAAATAAAAAATTTTAAGATAACATCAAAACTCTAACGGTCTGAGAAGTAAGCTCGGGACCGCCGGGAGTCAGCATAAGTATATTATTAACTTTCTCCTCCTTATTAGGTATCTCCCCACCTGCGGGTTCTGGCGGATCACCTGACCTTTGAGGGTACATATCTGTCAAGGGGATGTTATGCAATCTTTAGGAAAAAATAAATTTTAACCCTTTTTAAAATTATTTCATATATATTTATGTATTTAATTGAGTCGATCAGCATGTATTACATAAGAAATAAATTTAAAAGTGTCTAAAATTTTAATTGTATTTGATTTAATTATTTTACCCTACATAAAGTTAAGGGATCAATTAGGATCCACTTTAGATGTCGGTCTCAATTCTTAAAAACTTTAACAACAATGTCCCCACCACTCTTTCATAAAAATGAATGGACTCATGAATTTTAAATCGACTAGGTAGTTAGATGGCTCCCCAATCGATGCCGAGGTAAGTCCAGATTTTGCACTGCATTAGCTAGGTTCGGGCTACTGTGGTTCAGTGTTCAATTTAGATTTAGGATCCAGGGTAATTTTTGAATCATAAGACCCAATCTCCAGAAATATAATCTCAAGTTTCTAATAAATTATCCAACTCAAACTAAAGCTTTTCTCAATCCAAAACTTAAAGCCTAACACTTAGCTTAGGCTGGAGCACTTCTAAATTATTTCAGAATCTCAAAGTGTCCCCTTGTTGACCTCTTTTTTTTTGCATGAGGTCATCAGGGCCTGTCTAAACTCCTGATTGGTGATCCTAGGGTTGACAATTATCCACTTATCAATTATAGAGATCCCAATCAAATTTCAATTCAACCTTCAATTAAATTCCCACTCCAAACTTTTATCCAGCCTACAGTCATAGTCCAATATGATCTTTAATTAAACATTGGTTTTATCTAATCAACCCCAATCATTTACCTGATTGTGATTGATTTGGATATTCCAAAATTTAACTAATCATCCCAGAATCTAGTTCAAACCCAAACTTTCAGTTCAAAGCTCAAGGCCAAAAGCCTCAATATTAAAACCCTTTTGGGGTAGATTTTCTTTCACCGATAAATCTAGTCAAATGACCTCCGATTCATGATATGCTAGTTGAATGTTGATCAAACATATCTCTAGAGCTAGCCCTCCAAATTTGAGCTCATTTTGAGGTCTCCATACCCAGAAACTAAATTGATTTCTAAAGGCTACAAAACCTTCAAATATTTATAACATATGCCACTGGACTTATCACCTTAGTGAATTTGACTTTGGAACTCTCTCCAAAGCCTTCAACAATTTCCATCACCTCTAATATGACTTGTTGACTAGTAAACTATATTTTTCTGGACCTATTTTCCACTAGAGTTAACCGAAGGTAAAAATGACCAAAATGCCCTTTAAGAAAAATTTTAGACTTTTGGTCAAAACTCAACATGGTTCAATCCCTTCAACCTTTGAACCTCTTCCAATGAATCCCAAATATCATTTGGGATCTATTGGATCCAAACTCAAACTTTGGTTTAACCTAATTGACAAAGTCAACTATAATTAACCAAAATACCTTTAAGGGTTCAAACACCCATTTTGGACCAAAACACCCCGCCAGTCCATAAAACCACCTCTAACAGATTTCTTTGATCATTTTAAATTTGTTGAAGCCAAATCCTGTCCTTGGGTCAACCGGGTTGACCCAATAAGCCCTTAAGGATCCAAACAGACAATTTGACTGAAATGGCCTTTCTAAACTTTGGGACCACCAATATACTCAAAATATCATTTCAAACATGTTGAGCCTATACCCCAGATCTGGGTCGTCCTAGTTGACCCAGACCAAATCTTAAGCCTTGTTGCATTGAACCAAAACCTAAATGCACTCAAACACTTTCAAAACTCCCTGAATATTTCCTCCAATGATTTTTGACCATTGGGTCACTTAAGCTCAGTCAACAGTTGACCTAGTTAACTGAGCATAGGTCCAATCAAAGTTGATCCAATTGAGTCAAATCAATGACTCTTAGTGGATCAACTCATTCAAAGCCTATCAAGCCTTTGAATATACTCTACCTTAGAATTTAAATGCATTCAAGTCTAATGTAGGCCAAGCCTTAGGATTTTTGACCAAAAGTCAACCTACATGTTTATCAAATACCCATTAGCTTGCATATACACCCACATAATCGGTTAATCCTATCAAACTCCTTCCAAGGCACCCCAACCAGCTTACCACACTCCTTCCCTGCCACCTCATCCCACTTTGACCAGTTGATTGATCAAATTGGTCAACAAACACTCAAATCTCCCTAAATGGTCAAAACTCATTTGAAATCTCATTTCCTTTTCATTCATCAGGTTCAATCCTTCCAATTGAAGCCTAAAGCTCCCCTAAAGCCCTTTCAACTAAGCTCAAGGTCTGGTTTAACCAAATAAGGAATGAATGGTTCCAACACTCATAGACCCACCCAATGGGGATTGAGCTCAACCCATGCTTTGGCTCAGCCTTTAAATGACTTGGGGCACGTGTCCTCCATCAGGGTAATAGCTCTGATACATCCCAGCCCTTCAATCAGAACCCTAAACATCAAAAACTTAAGGAGGACCTCATTTTTTACGGACATTTAATCCTCAGCCCCCAAGATTTTCCTAAGCCTCCTTCCTTTTTGTTTTTTCTCTCCAAACCCTCCTCTATCTTCCCACTACAAAACCTAAGTGGTTGCACGTCACCGGCGGCAACTTCTCCAGCGAACCCACCCTTATTCCGTTCAAGGGTTCCTCCGCCCGATCCAACAAGTTTTAGACCACAACTTCAACTAGGAACGTGTACGAGGATAGTCTACAATCTCAACCATATCAAATCCCCAAAGATCTAATAGTAAAATCTCTCTAAATCCCTAACCCTGGGTTAGAACACTTAGCTCTAAATAGATTTCCATTAAGCATATTTTAAGTTGTAGGAATCTCTCCCCACAATTTCTGTTTATTAACTCTACCTTTGTTTAAAATTTCAAGTGAAATGGTCCATCCGATCGAAAGAATAAGATGAAAAACTCATTCTAGGGTTCGTTTATAATATACTCTCGATGTACATTTTGTGGGCCGTTGATCGCGCGATTAACGGTCCAAATGAAGCTGTTCTGCTATTCTGTTTAACCGCGTATTCCATCCCACAGTCATTTCCTTCTTCTAGCACAATCTGAGCCGCCCATTTCATAACAGCGGGGATCCAATAACTAGTAGCGCACACTGACGTGGTTAAAGTAAAACAGTGTTGTACGCACCGCCATTGTAATATTCGCAATGATTGTGCGACGGCACAATCATTGCCAATAATTTGTCACAGCTTGAAGTGGCCAATAGAGGCTGGCCACATGGCCTTCCACCGCTCGTTGGCACCGTGAAAGCCTATTTTAATTAAAAAAATTAGTTTTTTAAATTATTTTTAAATAAGATTTCTTTAAAAAATCACTAATAACTAATTTTAAATCCAAAAATTAAGTATAATATATCAAAAATTCCAAAATTTTAAAACATTCAATCTAAAATTGAAATTATTTTAAAATATCTTATATAATTTAATTAATTTTAAAATATTGAATTTTAAATATTTAACTAATATTTAATTAAATATTAATTTAAACATTTTTAAAAAATTAAATTTTATTATAAAATATTTTAAATATATTGATATTATTTTAAATATTTTATACTAAAATTTAATTAAAAATTAAAATATATTCCTTAAATAATTTTAATATTTTAAAATGTAATTAATTCAAAATTATATTAAAAACTAATATTAACTTCATTATTCAAAATTCAAAATTTTATTTAAAATAATTTAACTAATTATAAAACATATTTTAAATATTTTAAATTTAAAATTTATTTAAAATATTTAATATAATTTAAGTAATTTATATTATTTAATTACTTAAATAATTACTTAATATTTAATTAATTAAATACTTTCAAAATTTTAGAAAATTATGTTAAAACATTTTAAATAATTAAATATTTATTTTAAAATATTTTAATTTAAAATTAAATTAATTTAAGATATATTTTATATTTTAAATAATTTTTAATTAATTAAATATTTAATTATTTAATTAAAATAAATTTAAAATATTAGAGAAAACATTTAAGAATTAATTTAATTTAATTTAAAATATTAATTAATCTTAAATTATTTTGAGTATATTTAATTGACATAAAACTTTAAAAAAATTTAAAAAAATTCAAATTAAATCATAAAAAATAATGTAATATATCAAAATTTTCAGAATTTTAATTATTTTAATTTAAAATTAATTTTAAAATTAAAACTTAATTTATTTTTAAACAATTCTAATTATTTAATAAAAATTTAAATAAATTTTAAATTAAATATTTTAAAAAATAAAAGAATTATTTTAAAATAATTTAAATAATCAGAGATTTATGTTAATATATTTTAATTTAAAATTAAATTCAATTTAAGATATTTTTTAAAATACTTTTAAATAATTTTAATTATTTATAATTTAAATATTTTATTAATATTTAATTAAATTTTGACTGAAAATATTTTCAAAAATCAGAAATTTTTATTGTAAAATATTTTCAAATTATGAAGGTATTTTCAAAATTATTGTGAAAATTAGTTTAAAATTATCTTTTCTAAATTTAAAATTGACCTTGAGGGTTGTATTACTTCAATAAAAAAATTCAATTTTAAAATTATGTATGTTAAATTTTTATAGCCTTTGAGTGAGTCATGTGATTTTAAACATAGCTTGAGTCCATGTAAATAAAAATCATAGGGAAGAAGTAATGAATGGTTATATTCTAACTATTCACCAATCAAAGCTTATATAAGTTAATTATCTTTAATCTTTACATGTTTATGATGTATACACTTGCACATAGTTTAGGCTCTGATAGATTTAGGAATTAATTGAGTTTGTGTGTATCTATATATGTATGTTAAGGATTAGTGACATTGATTTAAACTCACTTAACTTATTGTCCCTATAAGGACAAAGATTGAGGATTGATTTAGAGAAATTAGAAAAGTTGTAGAAATTTAAATACACATATAATAGGCATGAAACTTAATCCATTTAAACTTAGTGACATCTACAGCCCATAGAAAAGATTCACCGATTTTAAAAATCATTAAGATATTTAATTAATTAATTCCTTAATCAAGCCTTAAAAACTTTCAAAAAATTTAATAAATTCAAATTAAATTCAAAAAACACATATAATACCTGAAATTGACCAGAATTCAAATCTTAACTTAAGAAAATTAAAAGCACTTTAATTTGAAATCAAATTTAAGTTTAATTTAATTTTAAAAGAAAATTAATATTTAATTAATTTAATTAATTAAAAATAATTAGAAATTACAAAAAAATCTCAAACACTTGAGGACACCTCCTTAAATTATTTCTGATCTTTGGAGGTGATTTCAAGAAGTTTGGAGTTCATTTGGATTTAAATCATTAAAAATACCTTAATTAGATTAATTAAATAATTCAAATAGATACTCAAATTTATAAAAATCATAAATAATTTTAAAAAAATATAAATTGAGTAAACTCAAAGGCATTGGACTCCATTTGGATTCTAATATTTATTAAAAATATAAAACCACCAGAAATATTTCAAATTGAAAAAGTCTAACAATTCGGTCAACTTTAATCAAATTTTCAACCAAAACTTTAAAAATTCATAACTAATTGCAGAAAAATCTAAATCTAGCAAATTTATAGTCTAATTATGCATCTTAAGATCTATTATTTTGAAAAAATATTAACTTTTCAGAAATCAATCTTAATTTAAAAATCAAAATTTGGCACATTAATTTAATGAATAAAATAATTCAGAAAATTTAAGAAATTTAATGATTAAGTTAAATTCCATAAAACATTAATTTAAACATTAAAATAATTTAACCAATCCTTTAATATACAACAATCACTCCAAAGATAAAGTTTTTAGAATGGACTATTTCAGGCTGTGGGGCTAAGTGTCCTAAGAAGGTCTAGTTCCACAAGCCTGATGATACAACACCACGAATGAATTCAATGGAGTGTGAAACTTTAAAATTAAATGACTTTTAATTATTTAACTAAATAAAAATCCTTAACCCAACTGCATCAACTGGGTTTTTAGGATGGACTTCTTCTAACTGCGGGGCTAAGTGTCATAAGGAGGCCTAGTTCCTCAAGTCTGATGGCACAACGCCACGAATCGATTGGTGAAAATTTTAAATGAATTTAATCTTTAAAATTACTAACTAATCAAATTAATTAAAATTCATCTATCTCTTAATCTTGAGCTAATCAAACTCATTTAATCAATTAACCTTTAAAATTTACCCTAAAATAAACTTTAATACATTAACATTTACACTCAAACATAAATTTATCCTTCAACAAACATAAACATCAGACAATTTGAACAAACTACTCAATTTAGGATATACCCCAGTCACATGGCCTTCAGTGCACACTTTAGATGGTTTGCTAGGAAAACTAACTCTAGTATAGGTTAGGCTGGTATTTACTTTTACTACTGTGTGTCGGGTTTCCTGAGTTTTTATTACATACTGTGATTAAAATTTGATTGATGTGAGTGATTATTTACTTTTACTGCACTCTATGAATTGAGGCGATGGACGATAGTTTACCCCTAGGTTAGGGCCGATCTGGTTGCTCACTGAGTTTTCTACAGGTGGTCACGCTTATGTAGGGCAATAAAAAGGAGTTAAATTAATAATTATTATAAATACTATAGGTGCTTCAGCTACTTAGCCCACAAATAAATAAAAGTATGGCCAAGTGTGTTTATTTATTTAATTCAATACATATGTATAAATGCTTGAGATTGATTTAATTTTAAATGCTTAGGATAACCCTACAAGAGAGTTTAGATTTTTTTTTAAATTTTTATATCAATGTAATTTGTTCAAAGTTAAGAGTTATGAAAGTTAGTCTTTGAGCTTTTCCATTTGGATGCCCAGTTTTGGATCATTGTAATACCCAAAGGGGAAAAGAATAACCTCCCCTCATCGGGGGAAGAGTTTCCTTTTCCTTTGGGTATCCAGGTATGACAAATCCAAGGAGTTTGAAGATGAGAAGGATAAAGAGTTGAAGACAAAGAGTATCCCACTCAAAGTTAATTGTACCTATCTTAGGATTATAACCAGGTTTGTGGTTAGTGGTGTCTGACCATTTTTAAATTCTATAATTCTGGGCTGTAATAAATTGGGCATTTGCCTACTGATATTATTTTAAATAATTAATTATATTAATTGATTGATGTGTTTGATTTAATTTGATTGTGTATAGGGTTACCTATTTTTTCTATTTTTTTTGCGGTTTGCATGTCGTCTTTGTTTTAGCCTGGATTTGATCGGACGCTTGTAAGGACACGTTAAAACTTTTTCTACTTAAAATCAAAATAAAATTGTTAGGATAATGTAGAAACTCTAATGATCTGAGAAGTAAATCAGAGACCGTCGGGAGACTGCATAATCATAGTAATTGCTTCTCTTCATTGATAGACACCTCCTCGTTTGCGGGTTATGGCAAATCATCTGGCCTTTAAGGGTGCAGATCTGTCAAGGAGATATTGTGTAATTTATAGGGAAAAATATTTTTAAGCCTTTTTAAAAAACTGTTGCATATTCATTTTATGCATTTAATTGAATAGATCAGCATATATTATATTAAAAACTAATCAAAAATATCTAAAATTTTAATTATATTCATTTTAAGCATTTTCACCCCATATAAATCAACAGGCCAATTAGGATTCACTATAGACGTCGGTCCCAATTCTCAATAAATTTAGTTATAATGTCTCTACCACTCTTTTATAAATGATCGAATTCATGGATTTTCAATCGATTAGGTGGTTAGTTGGCTCCCCAATCTAGGTCGGGGTAAGTGAATGGGGAAAATAGTGTGTCGCCAGGCAGATTTTGTGTTCTCCTATTTTATAATCAAATACTGCATTGAGAATAAAGTACAGTCTCGAAAAACTGACACAATATTCTATAATAGATTCAATATCAAAATAGGGTTTAAGAAAGATAATATTTCTATAATCAAACACAGTTCAAATAATAACATCTCATCTCAAAAGATGAATATGAAATTTTATAGAATGTGTTTAAAAATAGAAATGAGGTTTTGAAAATTCAACCACTCTTATTATTAGAGGCAATAAGGAGAATACGATATCATCTTAAAATACGAACATGATATTTTTCAAGGTATCCAAAAATAAGAATGATTTTTATAAAATTTGTCACATTTAAAATTGAATATAACAAGGAGAATGTTATATCATCTGGGGAGATGAAAATAACATTATACAAGTATATTTAAAATCAAAAATGAGTTTTAAAAGATAATCTGCGTTCACAGAGATTTTTTCCTTATTTTATATAAATAAAATAAGATTTATTTTAATATGGAGTCCTCAAATCCATATAGAGATAAGCCCCTATAGTTAATTACATCTTAGGAGGTGTGCTCCTAAGAAAACTCTCGATTAAAACAGCGATTTCTATATCATTTGATTACAAAGTAGAAGACAATGAAAGAAGTAAGAATTTTTCAAAGAGAAAGCTCAATGTTGAACAGTTATTAACGAGTCAAAGGAAGAAAAGTAGGAGGTGTTGGATTCTGAGAAGCTCAGAGGCAACCTCAGTCTACCCTATGTTAGGCTTTATATTTTAGGAGAGAAATTTTATGTTTGAGTTGATATTTTATTGAAAATTTGATATTATATTCCCGGAGGATGAGGACTTAAGATTTAAAAATCTGCCTCAGAACCTAAATCTAAATTGGGTACTACAAAGTAGTGACCCGAACCTATCTAATGCAGTACAAATCTGGACTTACCCCAGCCTGGATTGGGGAGCCATCTAACCACCTAGGCGCTTTAAGACCATATATCTGGTCTCTTTATGAAAGATGGGTAGGGACGTTATTTAAGTTTTAAGGAATTGGGGGCTAACATCTAAGATAAATCCTAATTAGCCCCTCAACTTATGTAGAGTGAATGATGCCTGAAAATAAAATACAATTAAAATTTTAGACTCTTTTAATTTGTATCTAATACAATACATGCTGATTGACTCAAATGCATAAAATGATTATGAAGCAGTTTTAAAATTAGGCTTAAAAAATAAATTTTTTCCTAGAGATTGCACAACATCCTCTTAACAGAACTGCACCCTAATACGTCAGGTGGTCTACCAGAACCCGCAGGTAGGGAAGTGCCTAACAAGAAAGAGAAAGTAATAATATGCATATGCTGACTCTCGACAGTCCCGAGCTTACTTCATAGATCATTAGAGTTTCTATGTGAGCTTAAAATTTTTATTAAAGTTTCAAGTATAAAAATTTTATTCGTACCCTTATAAAAACTCTGATCATGTCTAGGCTAAAATAAAACACAGTATGCAAGAAAACCTAGAAAAACAGGTAATTCTACTACAAAAAATTGTAAACAATCAAATTAAATTGTCCAAAATAAAATGTTCAAAGTCCATTTACAACCCAGAATTTATTGAGAAGTTGAGCGGTCGGGCACCACTAACAACAAACCCGAATTTCTAATCCTAAGACTGACACAAATGATTTTGAAATGGGATATACTTTTTTTCTTATCTTCATTTCTTCGTCTTCTTCCTTTCATCTCCTCACTTTGTCTTTTCTTCTTCTACAAGCCTCTTAGATCCGCCGGGCCTGGATATCCAAATGAAAAGAAACTCATCTCCGAAGGGGTATTTTCTTTTCTCTTTGAATATTAGAAATATCCTAACTTAGCTTTCTAAATAAAAAAGAACACTCCCCTAAGGGTTATTCTCTTTTCTTTGAATTCCAAATTGGATATGATATCCCACTTCTAAATCACTTTCACAATGTTTGACTTTAACAAATTACATTTACATTTCATTTATATCCAAGAAAGAAAAAGAAAATCTAGACCACCTGCAGGGTTATCCTAAATATTTATGATAAAATCATTCCAAGCAGTTATATATTTACATTTAAATTAAATTTTCCAATCACACTTGTCCATGCTCTTTTAATTTTAAGAGGGCTTAACATTTTGTACCTGCATAAAATTTTATCAGTTTAAATATTTAATTTGCCCCCTTTGATTTAGCCATGCACGAGCATGACCACCTACAAAAAATTCTATGAGCGTCCAGATCGTTCCTAACATATGGGTAATATATCGCCCATCACATCAATTCTCAAACTGCAGGAGTAAGTAAATAAACAAATACACCAATCATTACAACCAGCATGCAGTGAAAACCCCGAGAAAGCCCGTCACACAACAGCAAGAAAGTAAATATCGGCCTAACCTAAAACTATAGTAGGTTGTCCTAACAAATAAATCTAAGTGTGCGAAGTAGGATGTGTGGTTTGGATATATCCTAGGCCAGTTATTGACTGAAGTTTTTTAATCGATTAGATTTAGTTTGTTAAAAGGTCAAGGGGAATTTGATGTTCAGATTTAAGTTTTAGTGTCTTTAATATTTTAACGTTTATTTTAAATTAATTTTTAATTGTTAAAGTTTGATTAAAGATTTTGGTTATTTAAGGTGCTTTAATTAAACATCATGTTTTCCTTAGAATATTTAACTTAATTATTTACTAAATTTTTTAATGATTAAAATTTAGATTAATTAAAATATTATTAAAATTTTAATTGATTTATAATATTGTTGATGATTTATTAAAGTTTTGAATATTTTAATTAGTTTTTATTTGATTATGAAATAATTAAAATATTAATTAGATTCAATTTTAAATTTATGTTCGAATTTAATCTCTTAGTGGTTATGTATGTTAATTATGATTTGATTATTAAGAGTTATGAAGTTTTCGTATATTTTTATCTGAATTATGATTTGTGTATTTGAAATTTTTTATTAATTGATTGTTTAATTTTGATTAGCTTTAATTAAGATTATATTAATAGTATACACTAATTCTAAGGGGAATGTCATTAAGTTTTTTATGTTCTGTGTTTCTACCATAAAGTGTGCATGCATCATAAGTCTAAGTTTTCTTAGACTCAGTCCTTAATTTTTGTCCTTAATATCACTAATGTTGTAATGAGATGAAAAAATTTGTTATCACTAACCCTTAGGACATTGCGCACATGTAAAGAGGCTTAAGGATCTAAAATAAAATAGAAACAATCCTAATAAAATTGAAGTTACTACAGGGACCTAAAAGGGAAGGGTTCGCACAAACCACACCAAGGGCCTCCTAGGGGTTTTCTAAGTTTTAAGAAAACTTACAACACTAGGGGCTATGACCCGGTGGATTCCGCCTGTAGCACCTCTACCCGGTTGAATAGAGGTGACTGACGCCTTTGTCTCTTTTCCCTTTTGTTCATTTGATTCAATTCCGTTCCTTGCAGTTCATGCAAATAAAGATAATAAAATATGGATTAGAAGCACATTTAATAATTTAAAATTAAAATAATTGAAAATTATTATTTAAAGTAAAACGTTCCTTTTTTTTGGGCTTGGACACCGGTGCAGCTGATCTCCTTTTGAACTTTTCATTTTTGAAAGCATATTTTACATTTTTCCAACATTCACCCCGAGGCACAAGAAAAGAAGGAAGAAGGAGAGAGAGAGAGGTAGAGCAAGAAAGAGAGCTTTTGCTTTCTAACCCTTTCACTCAAAACCCAATTTTACTTTCCAATGATTACCCAAAATAACTCACTCTCCAACATCCACACATCCCACTTCTCAAAACAGTTCAACCTTCAACAATCACCCACTTTAAAACATCATTCAACATACACACACTTTCACAATCCATACCTTTCACTTTCAATTTTCACACATCACCTTTCAACACACCCACATTTGATTTTTCAAAAATCTACAAACTCTCCCACACACACTTTTCATAAAAGCAAACACTTTACTTTTCCATGTGGACCTCCGAAAGGACACAAAAACCATCGCCCCACGAGGGGAAACAATATCTGGCCAATGGGAGGGCAGATTCGATCACACATATGATTAACCATTGAGGATAGCGGCTCTCACCAGCACACCCCGATGGGTAATAATATATATGATCTGATCGTCACAACGGGTTTCCCCCACCCGATACATTAGCTCGAATGGGGTTTATTTGAGAGTGGGATGCGGTTTCCCACGGGCTCAAGCCCCCGTGGTTAATTACATCTCAAGCCGGGGCCTGAGAATACTCTCGATTAAGGATTCTACATTATTCTTTCTAAATTGGGATTGGTACATAGGGCGAAGACTAGGAAATCCTACTCGAAGGGAAAGAAAGGTTCAACTAGGCTTAGTCAACATACACGGCTCAGATCAACATCCGGAGGGACTAAGGTAGTGGGAAGAAACTGGAGAAACTAAAAGTCATGCACTCAGAGCATGAAGGAGAGAAAGACGGTGGTGGCATCATCCATGTGACGCAGATATGTAGGGTTTATGGTCTCTAGAAGACAGAATACCTACCTACTGATGAGGCGTACTACGAAATAATAGTAGCCTTGAATCCTAAATCTAATGGGTTTAGTGTTCTACGTAACACTAACACCCGTGTCCTAGCTAATGAAATATAAAATCTGGACTTACCCCGGCCTGGAAGGGGGAGCCAGCTAACCACCTAGTCGCTTCAAAACTATGCTGTCTAGTCATTTAAGAAAGATGGATGGGTAGGTTTAAGTTTATTGGAAGCGGGGCCGACCTCTATAGGATTTCCTAATTGGCCCCGGACTGATGTTGGGTGAATGCTCCTAGAGCTAATGCAATTAAAATTTTGATTTAATTGATTTCTAATGCAATGCATGCTGGTTAAAGCTTCCAAATCAGGTATGCATAGAACTTTAAAAAGGCTTATAAAAATAATTTTTAGAATTAGATTGGGCTTCCCCAGGTCCGGCACCTCATCCTCATAGGTCAGATTATCCGGACTCTACCCGCAGGCGGTGAAGTATCTTATAGAAGGAGAGAAGAAATGCATTGATATGCATGCGACCCGTACGATTCCGGCAATTCCCTAGGTCATTAAGTTTCTAAATTACTTAAACCTTAAAATTTTAAATATTAGTTGCGAGTAGAAAAAGTTTTAATCCTTGGAGAGCCTAATAGAATCCAGGCTAAAACAAAAGCGACATGCAAAACGCCAAGAAACTAGGAAAAACAAGCAATCCTAGAGGCACACAATCATAAACAAAATATATCAAAATTATCCAAACAAATTAATAAATATCCGTAGGCCAATTGCCCTTAATTACATACCAGGGTCTGCAGAAAATTAAAGTGGCCGGGCACTACTACCAACAACCCGGATTTCTAATCCTAAGACTGACGCAAGTTATTTTGAGTGGGATACTCTTGCTCTTCATCTCCTTGGTCTTCTCTTCCTTGGACTCCTTGGATCTCAGCTTCGTTGGACTCCTTGGATCTCAGCTTCCTTGGACTCCTCGGGTAGTATAATGATCCAAATTTAGATTCCTAAATAGAAAAGGACTATCCTCATATTGGGTGTCCTTTTCTCTTTGGGCATCCAACCTTTGGATTTCAGCATCCCCACTCAAAATAGACTTTCACAACTCAATATTGTTGATATTATCAATATCATGACCCATTCTAGAGATTTTGGATGATAACAAACATATGCTTGGATGTTCTAATTTGTGTGTTAAGTATTTCAGGTGTAATGATTTAAAGGATACGCATGATAATTTCAATTGGATCAAGATGGAAAGCTTGAAGATTTTTTTTATAGGAGTGTGTTAGTGATTCATTAGTATTTACTTGCATGGTTTAATTTGCTCACATTTAAATTATTAATGATCTAATAAGATTCCTTAATTAAAATTTTATATGCTTCATTGATTACATAGATTTTATTAAGAATGCAAAAATACTTAATAAGGTAAATAAATATAATAAGCTTTACATATTCTTTTTAAATTAATTTGTTTCATATCAATTTACTGATATATGATTAATTTAATCTAAATTATATCATATTATTATATGAATATTTAATATATCTTTAGAATTATAAAAATATGCATGAGATTTTAGTTTGCTGAATATAGTATTATTTCAATCGACATGTGGTCTGATTATTATACCGTTAGATGATTTGGATTCTGTAGATATCAATTCATAGGTTATATGACCTGTTTGGTGCTATATTTAATTTATTATAATTTTCTAAACATTAGCCGATTTTAATACTATTTGCTGGGTAGCCGTTTTTGCCTTATTTTGAATGTATATGAAGACTTTTTGACTTATCCATGTAACTAGCCATTTTATAGCCGTTTGGAACAGATATTTCTTTAATATAAATGAATTATTTATCAAATATAATATTTTTTAGATGATAAATTAATATTAGATTAATAGTTTTATTGAAACTTGGCTTTATTTTCCTTTTCTCTTTAAATACCTCTCATCATCTTCATATGAGGGTAATTCAAGAGAGAAACTCCAGCACTTTCTTCATTCCTTTCTTCTTGCTCATATGCTAAATCTTGAGAGGAAAAACTTTGATCTTCATTCTAAGAGCTCTTTTCATTTGCGCGATCAAATTCTTGGTTGGAAAGTTTCAACGCACTAAATCCAGTAACGTCTCTTGAAGTTCTTGAGTTTGTTTTCTTATTCCAAATATTTACTTGCTGATCTATTAGTTTTCATCATATATACTCTTTTGAAAATATCTATCATTTGATGAAATATTAGTTAGAATTGTTATTTTAAGTTTTATATGTGAAATCTTTTAAATCCAAAAAGCAACAAAGCAAGTATTTTAATTTTCTTTTATGTGGCATAGATTTGCATTTCAAATCTAATTTTCTTAAAAGTATTATATTTAAAGAGTTATAATTTAAAATCAGTAAGAAAAATATCTTTATTTAATATATTATTCATATTTTTATCAAAATATAAATCTATCTTAAAGTGAGCAAACTTTATATTCCATTTGCAAGTAGTGAGGTGATTAAAATTAATTTGTAAGATCACCTCAAATAATTTGGTCATTTTGTTGCAAGATATTTTGAGCTTATTTTATTTCTATCATTATATTTTTCTTTTTCTTGATCTAAGCCATTTGGCTTAGTAAAGCTTAACTTGTAATTAGATTGGGTTGTACTTGCCCGTGTAGGAGAGTACTTAGGTTGTAAAGAACTTCTTTGGTTTAAAGAAGTGAGGTTTGCAAGGCAAACCTGGATTAGTGGATTCTAGCCCAAGAGTTGGCTAGCGTGGACGTAGGTCGGATTGGAATCCGAGCCGAACCACGTAAAAATCTTGTGCCTCTTATTTTTATTTCTTGCATCAATTTTTATTTAACATTTTTAGAAAAATTTATGTGTTTATTTATTCATTGAAAAATAGCTTTCAAATTAATTTAATTGCCTTCTTTTATAAAAAATTTTAAGAACCCCAATTCACCCCCCCTCTTGGGGTGCCATAGTTATCCAACAAATACCAAGTTACAAATAATTTACATTAAATAAAAGCAACAAATCTAGACTCCCCTACAAGGTTATCCTGATAAAAGTCATCCCAAGCAGTTTAATACATCACAAGCAGTTATAAGAAGATGAAATACTCATCACAGCCACACTTGGCCATGCTCTTAATTATTTGAGGGCTAAGAAATTCTGGAGCACCTGTATCAATTTATAATGATTTTGTTTTTAATTAGCCCTCATTTATTTAGGGGGGCTGAGCAATCTCTGAAGCATCTGCATAAAACATCATTAGTATTTTTAAATCATGATTATTGCCCCCCTTTTTATTTAGCGCTGCATGAGCATGGTCACCTGCAGAAGACATCGTTAGTATCAACATCGATCCTAACCTATGGGTAGTATATCGTGCAATCTCATCAATCCCAGAGTACAGTAAAAGTAAGCAAACACATCAATAGTTCAATCACAACATGCAATGAAATCTGAAAAAGCTCGGCACATAGCAGTAAAAGTAAACACCGGCCTAACCTAAGTCTAGAAGTGGTGTCCTAGCAAACAATTCTACAGTGTGTGCAGAAGCCTGTGTGGCTGAGGTAGATCCTAAGCTGGGTAGTTAGTTACAATTGCATACTGTCAAGGTTTGTTGTAAGTCTGAAAAGAGAGTTTTAATTAAAGTATAAATATTAGTGAATTAAGATCCATTTTAATTAATTTGATGTGTGTGAATCAGTTTTATTACTTAGGGTAATGGTGTTTGAAGTTTAAATTGCATTAGCGAGTTTTAGGGAGTTCGGGGTCCACCTATACACTAGGCAAAAGGGGGTCCAAAATTGACTTTTTGATTAAAGAAGATTTATGAATAGTTAATATTCTTATAAAATATTAGACATTAACCCAATCAGTTAGACAGTTAGTATGCCCAATTTGGACTCTTCTATCCAAAGTTATGAATTTCCGAAGTTTGGGTCTTATTTTGAGCTAAGTTTGACCGGATTGTTGACTTTTTGATTTAAGCTGATTTCTAGAATTTTAATATTTTTAATAAATACTAGACCCTAATGTGAGTTGAATGCCCTTGAGTTTGCTAGATTTGGAGTTTCCTACGCAAAGTTATGAATTTTAGAAGTTTCGGGCCCTAGACTATCGGCTACGGTTGACCGGAAAGTTGACTTTTTAATTTAAACTGATTTTTGGACACCTAATATTTTTAATAAATATTAGGATTTAATTAGAGTTGAGTGTCTTTTAGTTTGCCCATTTTGGAGTTTTCTGTAATTAATTATAATTTTTAGAAGTTGGGGCAATTAAATGAATTATCGAAATTGCATAATTAGGGGTACTTTGGGGATTTTAGCCAAAATCAGCTCCAAACTGATTGGAATCTCCCCCAAACGTCAGAAATGACCTAAGGAGGTGTTCCCAAGTGTTTGGGAAAAATTTGGGATTTTTTAATAATTTTTAATGATTTAATTAAGGTAAAAAAGTGATTTTTTATTAGGGTTAAATTAAAGTCCAGATTAATGTCCAATTAAGGGGCCCTAATTATCTAAGGTTGGGGACTGAATTCTGGAGAGTTTGAGATATTATGGGTATTTTTTTGATTTAAAATGGATTTATTAGATTTTTCTGAAGCTTCCAAGGCTTAATTAACGGGTAAATTAGGGTTTGCTAATTAAGTGTTTTAAAGAGTCCAGAAAATTCTTGGAAAATTCTAGGGGGTTCTAGATGTCACTAAGCACTAGTGTTTAAAGTTTCATAGCAATCCGGGATCTATCCTAGCCCCTAGAAATATTCTAAGTTTGCTAGACAGTCCTTAATTATTGTCCTTAGTGTGTCACTACACTAAGCAGGAATAAAGTGAGTTAGATAACCCTTAGGCATAACATAAAGAGTAAATACAACAAATATAAACACACCAATCAAGTCTTTAGATCTAGGAGAGCCCAGGCTATGTGCTTGTGCAACCTATACATGCAAGGACTACGAAGACACTAAGTAAAGAAGCCTAATGAAATGATTAGTGAATGATTGGGATACAATCATTCACTAATCCTTCTCCCACATGAATTGCTCTTCATATGCATAACCTAGGTTTAAAATTTCACAAGGGGTGGACCTCCCAAAATCAAAGGATTTAAATAATATGTAATTTTAAAATTATTTTAAAATACATAAATATTATAAATATATAATAATATAAATTTGAAAATAAGATAATTGAAAATACTTCAGTTCATAAGCATAGGAGGTCTACCAGCCACCAATGAGTTTTAAAATAATTTTTATTTTAAAATAGCTAATTATATTAATTAAATAATATTTAAATAGTTAAATAACAAAGTAATACAGAAAACATTTAGAAAAGACAGAATCAGACATAGAAGGTATTTTTAAATTAAAATTCATATTTTTCTGAAAATTTTAAGATATTATACGCTAAAATTCGATTTAAAACGGGAAAGTTATGAATTTTTAAAGTTTAACGTATTAAAAAAAGGATTTTTAAATAATTTCAAAATAATTAATATTTAAAAATAATTATTAAATTAAATTAAATTAAGTATTAAAGTTTCTGAAATTTAAAGTAATTTAATAAAAATAATTTTCATAAGTTTTGAAAAATAATGAATTTTGAATTAATTAATTATTAATTAAATAATCTAAGTAATTATTTAATTATAATAATCTAAAATGGAAAAAATATTTATTAATAAAAAAAATAAATAACAAAAGTAATTAAATAATTTAATAAAATTATTTATTATAAATTTAAAAAGTATTTAAATTTTAAATTAATTAATTATTAATTAAATAATTTAAGTAATTAAGAAAATTATTTAAAATAAGATATATTTATTAAATTTAAAAGAGTAAATAAACAAATAAATAAATAAAATCTCTAATATGTTAACATAATTGGAATAAGAGATTCTTTACAAATTTGAAAAATAATTAAATTTTAAATCAATTAATTATTAATTAAATAAATTAAGTAATTAATAATTAGGAAAGTATTTAAAATAGAAAATATTTATTAAAAATAAAATAATAATAAAAAATATAAATCAATTTATAAAAAAAATTAATCTGATTTTGAAAATAATTTAGTCAAATTATTATTTATAAATTTAGAAATAATTAAATTTTAAATTAATTAATTATTAACTAAGTAATTTAAGTAATTAATAAACTAAAATAATTTAAAAAAAATAGAAAAAATCATTAATAATTCGAATTAAATAATAAAAAAATAAAAAATAATAATTATTATCTTATTTTAAAATAATTCAATAAAAAAATAATTTTTATAAATTTAGAAAATATTTAAAATTTAAATTAATTAGTGACTAATTAAGTAATTTATGTAATTAATCAATTAGAATACTTTAAAAAAAGAAAAGTAATTATTAATTCGAATTAAATAATAATAATAATAATAATTTTTTTATTTCAAAATGATTTAATAAGAGAATAATTTTTATAAATTTAGAAAATATTTAAATTTTGAATTAATTAATGACTAATAAAGTAATATAGGTAATTAATCAATTAGAATAATTTAAAAAAGGAAGGTAATTATTAATTCGAATTAAATAATAAAAATAATAATAATTTTTCTGATTTTAAAATAATTCAATAAGAAAATAATTTTTATAAATTTAGAAAGTATTTAAAGTTTAAATTAATTAATTACTAATTAAGTAATTTAGGTAATTAATCAATTAGAATAATTTAAAGATGGAAAGTAATTATCAATTCGAATTAAATAATAAAAATAATAATAATTTTTCTGATTTTAAAATAATTCAATAAGAAAATAGTTTTTATAAATTTAAAAAGTATTTAAAGTTTAAATTAATTAATTACTAATTAAGTAATTTAGGTAATTAATCAATTAGAATAATTTAAAGAAGGAAAGTAATTATTAATTCGACTTTAAATAATAATAAAAAAATAATTTCTCTGATATTTCAAAATAATTAATGAAATTTTTTTTTTAATTTTAAAAAGTAATTAATTAATTTTTGATTAACTAATTAAGAATTGCTTAAAATAATATATTTTAACATAATTTTAAAAATTAAATTATTGAAAATTAATAATAAAATTTTTCTTATTTTTATTTATTTATTTATTTATTTTAAAATAAAATAGATAAAGAAATATTTAATATTATCATTTTAAAAGTATTTAATAATTATTAGTATTAACTAAGTGTTTAGATTTTAAGTAATTAAAACTATTTTAAATAATAATAAATACGTCATAAAATAGATTTAATTTTAAATTAATGTCTTTAAAATAATTATTAAATTATTTAAACATATTTTATAAAAAATGTATTTAATTTTAATAAAATATTTATAAAAAAAAGAAAGAAAAAATCAACGACTCATGCTATTCAAGTACGTCGGATTTTATAACCCTAAAATTAAAAAAAAAGGTTTCGTTCTCAAGAATGACTTTATTGATTTTGATGAAATTTTAAATGTATATTAAGAACATGAATAAAAGTCATGGGGAGGTATTTAAAAGCTCTGAAAAGCGCTTATTAGAAAGATATATGGATCTAAGTGTGGTAACCTAGATCTAAAGTTTTGATAAAATCTTACCGTTAGATCTTCTAGATTTTGAAATATCTGAGCTTGTAGGTTGTCCTCGTATATTCCTCTAGTTGAATTCGAACTCCAATTCACCTTGGATCGGACGGTAGAAGCTTTGGAAGGGGAATGACTTGGGTTGCCAGAGATCTCGCGGCCGACAAGGTTTTAGCAACGAATTTGAGTGGAGGAAGATGTAGAGATGTTGGAAGAGCTCTCACACTAAAAAAAATTAGGGTTGAGAGCGGCTAGGAAAAAGAAGAAAAAAAAAGCAAGCCCCCTTCATGAAGCCCTAAAAGAGTATTTAAATGATTAAGGCCTTAGATCCATGGCTAGGATTCATCCTAAGGTTAATTAGGAGGGAATTGAGGTGATTTAATTAGTCGTCCGTTTGATTGCTTGATTTAGAAATAAATTTAAGCTCATGAGAATGAAAATAAATAAATAAATAAATAAGTAAGTAAATTAAATTAAGCATATTAGATTAAAATCAAGCTTCCAATCAGATTTGATTCGGGTCAATTTGGGATTCAATTTGATTTACTCAAATTAACCCAGTTAAATTTAAATAAAATGAAGACTCGAATCAAATTTACCTCGACGGGCCTAAGGCAAACTAATCGGGCTTAATCGGACACGGTCGAGTCTACTTTGACTCAATTCAAGCTAATTCGAGCTCGAATTGGACTCGACGGGGCTTGATTAAATTAATGAAAGGCCCTCGAGTGCACTCGAATGAAAATAAAGGTCAACATTCCACAACACACGCAAGTTCTGCTTTTCAAAATATAGACTTTTCCACTTTTCAAAATACACACTTTTCCAAAACATACAACTCACCTTTCAACATACTCTTTTCACTTCACTTATTCACACATACAATTCACCTTTTCAACATACACTTTACTACACTTCTTCAAAACATACCCACTTCCACACATTTCCCTTCACTATTCACATCTGCCTTTCCAGAACACTCAAACTTTTCAAAATATTCATTTCATCTCTTTCAAAACACTACATTCTTTAAAATGCACATGTTATCCAAAATGCATACACTTAAGTATTCAAAGTTCCCATATTCTACCTTTCAAAGCATTCCACCCTTAGATACACGAACTTTGCAAAATTCATACATCCCTCCTTTCAAAATCCATTCACATCACCTTCCAAAAATCATACACCTCATGTTTCAAGATATACTTCACTTCACTATTCACACACACCCTTCTCACTAAAGTTAATACAATCATCACAAAGGTAATTAATAATGAACGACACATTCTCCTTATAGTTTTCCAAAACACAAAAGAGGCATCGTCACAAGTCATTTCATTCATGACCACTCCAATCTCTCTTTTCTAACTATGACATGAGATTGAACACACAAATACACCTACGATCCTTTGTTAATGTATGTTCATACATATATGATTCAATCCAATGCATGTTTCACAACAATTTGAATAAGGTGGACAAAGTAAACTTGCTTCTTGTCATAAAAGTAAAGCAAAGTTCCACCATTCCCTTCCAAAACCCATGAAGCTCTCCAACTTAAAGCATATGACCTCTACAAAATTTCTCCAAAACACTTTACAAAAGATTAAAGAATGCTTGTCATTGAAAGAAAAGATATATAAATACTCTCTATTTGACCAAACTCATATCGTTCTTTAATAGACATTAACACAAACACCTTTCATGTGTTTAATAAAGGATGACATAGCTTTGCATAACCTCTTGCAAACCATACATTTAGTTTTGAATCACATAACATAAACTGTTGATGAGTATAAATTTCATCTATTAAGTGTTCACTTTCAAATTCTATAAATCAACACGTAAATCTTTTGCTCTTATTATTTGGGAGAGATAAACATTGTAGCTATAACCTTCTCACACAATGGAGAAAGGAGGAGATGAAGAAATGATGTGGTAGAAGGAGAAGCAAAGGAAGATGTAGAAGGGATTACCCAAGGTTGAGAAGGTTTTCGGCGCCGTCTAGGGTAGAGAAAGAGAGGGCTCCTTTGGCTAGCTAGGGCTGCTGCCCACGCAAGCAAGGGGGAAGCGACGGGAAAGAGGAGGCTGGCTGCTTCGATCCTTCCAGGTATGCGAATAAGGAGGGTCGTCCGGCCTGGTCTTCACACGAGAGAGTAGAGAGAGGAGAGGGATTTCCGTTGGGGCTCCTTGAGAACAAAGAGAGGGCGTTCGGTTCTGCTTGCGAATGGAGAGGGAGATGGGGGCAGTTCGTGAATGAGAAGGGAGAGAAGAGCGGTTCGAATGAGAGGGAGGAGTTGGTTAAACCATCCCTAATGCTTCTATTTATGAAAGATTACCATCCTGCCCTTATTCATCATTCAAAATCAAAGGTATAGATTTAAGGGCTTGATTTACGAGGTATCTAAGGGCTAATTTTATTTTGAAGGTTTGATGATTATTTGAAGATTGTAAAATTTGATAATTTAAACAACTATTTTATATTATTAAATTTTAAAATTAAAACAATTTTTAATTTGATTAATTTTATCTCATTTATGCCAATTTGATCTTAATTGAGTCGAGAAGAACAAATTTAGTCTGAATTGTGTTAAAATCGGGCTTGATTTGGGTTGGATTACGAGTCTGAGTCATTGTTATGTCAGTGGGTATCCTCCTAAGGGAAATCATAAGGACAACGTTTACACTAGGCTACGAAGACCTAGGTGCTAGAGATTAATTCCGTGGAAATTGAGGTCAACAGTAAGTCCAAATTTTGCACTGCATCAGTTAGGTTCAGGCCACCATTATTCAGTGCCCAAAATAGATATAGGATCTGGGGCAGATTTTAAATCATAAGACCCCAACCTCCGGGAATATAATCCTCATAGGAGATTTAGGACTCACGTCAAATTTTCAAAACTCAATTAATATTTCTTTTGGGAAATCAAATTTATAATGATCATCATCATCATAATCGAATGATTGCTAACATTTGATATCTTCTTTCTTCAAGGAGATACATCATGTGTTAACATAAATTTAAATATGAAATTAATAACCACTTCTCTTGATTATTGTAGTTTGATATCTAACTGAACTCTATTTTGACCCTTTGGGGTCATATGTGATTCTTTCCTAAATTAGGCTACAACATTTAAGAGAAAATTTGTAATTCCGAGTCTGAATCCATTAGGAGATTTTATCTCCGCCTTCCGAGGCGGCATCTTATCCCTAATGGTCTGCTCGACTCCCAAATTGAAAGTTAAATTTAATTTTTAATTTTCCTAAAGAAATTTAATTTAGATTTGTTTTGCACCTTACAAGGCAAATCCTCTTTTCGAACCCAAACACCCTTACCCTTCATCCGTTGGCTCCGAAAATAAGTGATCAATATTCGATCCAATCGCTGTTGAAACTCCAAATTCACATCCTTTGATATCACTCCTAGAAAAAATCTATAAACATAATTTCTGATATTATTTTAATCGAGAGTATTTGTAGGAAATTCAACCTCCCTACGATGTAATTAACTACGAGGGCTTGCGCTTGTAGGAGATTTAGAACCCACATCAACTTTTTAAAAATCAGTTTTCAAAACTCAATTAGTTTTCTTTGGGAAAGTTAAAATCAACGACGATCATTATCGTCATGTTCAGATGATTAACGACAAGTAATATATTTTTTTCTTGGGAAATATATCATTTATCATAATGTTTTTGAATATGAAAATAATAATGTTTTCATCCAGGTTATAATAATTAAATGTAGGTAGACCCACATTTTGACCATTCGAGGTCATATGTAGTTCTCCCTTGAATTTGAGTATTATAATCGGGATGAAATTTTTAATTTCATTATCTGAACTAATTAGGGAATGATATATTTATCTCCCAGGGCAATATATTATTCATAATGGCGCGTTCGATTTTGAGGCTGAAATTCTGAATTAAAATTCTTAAAGAAAACTAAAATTTTCAAAACCCCTTTTTTCAAGCACTTTCAACCCAAACAGCAAGCTCGTGAAAGCTTAAAGCACTTCTCCTTCTAATATAGAAGTTAATAACGTCCATATCTTCCTTTCAAATATCTTCATCATCTTCTCCAGACTTTAACACTAAGCTTGACACACTATGCAACTTCGCCACCGCCCTTTGCAGAATCTATCGACAAAGTGGGCGGAAACATCTCATTGTCCGGATTGTATAATTGGGGTGTAGAAAGGGAACAGTTACAACAGCTACCACGTCTTCCTCTGAAAGGTTCCGCCCATGCTAAGTGAAAGAAAACTAAGGAACCGAATCAACCTGCTTAATGAAGTTCGGAGAAATAAGAGAGAGAAGATTCTGCACCTTTTGTACGAGACTAGAACTTGGGATTTGACTGAAGGCCGGGATAACGAGCAAGAAAATGAAGAAGTGTAGTTTCATAGGAGAAAGATACCACGTTGCCAAAACCCTTGTATTGCCCAAAGAGAGATTGACTTGCTTGCAATAATTAGTTCAATCGATGAAGGCAGTGGTCTAGATTAGAATTAACAACTTTAAATCCTGCATAATATTGGGGCTGTTTGGCAACAAGTGGGATTTATCTGTAGTGGGATTTAGTAAATTCTGTAAATTCGGATTTAGTAAATCCCAAGAGTGTTAAATCTTGAAAACTATTTTGTATGACAAGTGTTAAATCCTGAGAAACTATTTTGTAACATAAAACAGTATTTATGACACTTAGGAAGTTAAATATGAAGAATATAATTATAAATTATAAATTAAATTTATTATTAAAAATAAAAATTAATGTGTTATGAATTTAAAAATATGTTAAGTAGAAGTTACTCATTAATTATTATTTATACTATTAATTATATATTTAATAATATATATTTTAAGTTATATTAATTAAGCTAATTATATTACTATTTAATTACTAATTATTCATTTAAGTTAAATTAGACAATTAATTTATGCACTAATTATACTATTAATTATTTAATTAATTTACTGAATTATTACTATTTTAATTATATTAATTAAGTTAATAAATCTATACTACTATTAAAGTGTCGCTTGTGAATCTCCCAATAGATCATCGTGATCGTTGGTTAAAAATATTCAATTAATACCCATCGTTAATATTCCTATTCGTTCTTCTTCGTAACGACGGCTCTTTATCTGCTCGCGAAATGACGACGACTCTTTATCTGCTCGCGAAATGGGACATTCCTTATTTCTTCTTCCTATCAACGCATCCCAGCACGAAATGGCGCATTCCTTCTTCTTACATTGTTATATAAAATTTCATATGCTGCTAAACAATTCTCCGCCTGTTTTGTTACCTATCGTCCATCACTGCGAATGTTCTACTCGTCAGCTCCTGCAAACATCCCAAGGTTAACTTATTATTAATCTTTTTTTTTCAATTTATGTGATTTCTCTTCACTTCTTTCGGATTTGATTTTGTTCGCCGAAGCCGCTCGTCGCAGCCTACAGTCTCATGCGCTACCCACTCTCGTCAAAGTATAATTTTTTCTTCCCCTTTCAAACCCTAAATTCCTACTTCAACTTTTTATAGGGTTTGCAATTCGTTTATCTCTCTCTCCTTTCTCCCATGGGCGCATACTCTTCTTTTACATAACTCATTTTCTTCTCAGTTGTTGTCATTTTTCTCACTGGAAGAAATTACTTCGTCGCCGGTACCACTGATTCTCCGATCGGCTTCTTCTCAAGTCGGATAGTAGGTTGATGTTCCTCCTTTCCATTTCTTTTCCTCTACGGTGTTCTTCTCCTCTCTACGGTGTTCTTCTCCCTTACTCCTCTCTGCTTCCTCGAATAAAATTGTTTGGACATTATTTTAAATTATCTGATTAATCTATGCTTCGCAGTCCATTTTGCTGTTTGAAGATAACTTTATTTTTTACAAACTGCTCCTTATAATTTACTTCATTGTATGGTTGACATTGTATTAACCTTTTAATGCACTTCTAATGTTAAATTTAATTTCCACAGACTCTTTGTTTTTACAATTTAGAAATGGTGCCCATTTTAAATTGGATTATTATGATTTTGTTGCAAAGTCATTGTGGGGATCATGATAAATAATACATTCTAGAATGTCAACAACTTAGAAATTGAGTAGGGTAAAGAGACCGTAAACGCAACTTAAGGAATGCTTACAACATTTCATTTCATCATATCTAATTCCTCCAAAAATAGATTCTTTATTGAAACACGTGACTTAAGTGCTCATAAAATATCTACTAACTCCTAATATTCATCAGTTGCCTATAAATTATAGTTACTGGTGGAAATCTGTTAATATAATCCCAATCTCATTAAATTTATTGAACCAAACTGATCTTTTTTTCAAAAATTTTACCATTCTTATATTCTATATCTATAGACAAACATCTTAAAGTGTATCGGAATTGATTTTCCTCAACTTCATTTCTTATTTTGATATTTCCTGTTTGCATTTGACTGAAACATTAGAATAAAGGAAATGTATTGTAGTGGTTCAACGTAATATTGCTTTCACTGAGCGCAACTACTCATCCATCTTCCTTTTGCAGAACCCATCAACCAAGTAGTTCGCTCGAACGCTCCATCGCATTTCATGTAAGTTCGCTAAACCATTATGGATTATCTCAAATGTAAGGTCTTTTATAGTTAATTTATTTGTTTTCGTTCAAATTTCCGTAAATGTTTTTTTTTTATTTATGTTTGTTTTGTGTTTTTTGTGTTCGATTCTATTCCCCAAAGCTTCTTGTTTCCTTAAATTAAATAATTTTATTATTTCAATGTTCAATAAGTTCAATGGTCATGTATAGTTTTATATATCATACTTTTTTTAGAACAATTCCTCTCCCCTTTCAAAATTTTTTTAGGGGATTGCTTTTCCTCTACTTCATTTTTTATGGGTATCTTTCTTGTTTCCAATTGATTGAAGAATAACAATGTTTTATACCTTATAAAATGTTTTCTATTTTGGTATGCTCATGATAAAATAGTTGCTATGCGCTTACCTCCATTCATTAATTTTGTTAGATAAGACCTGCGTTTATTACAAATAGCTTGCTTCACATGGTTCACTAAAACACAGAATCATATCAGAAATGAGATCCATAGCCGGTATTTCTTTACTGAACTTTATCTTTGTTAGTTCACCTTTGTAATTCATAAGTCAAAGCCCTGTTGATGTATAGAAAAATTTGCACATTAAATTTAACAAGTAAGCCTTGTAATGAAACTTTCATAGTGCATGTCTTTACTATCATATCAAATATTGACTGCTTATTCTTTCTTTTATTTATTGGACAGGTGGGGGCTTGATAACCTCTGAAATTGGAAGAGGTATCTATCCATGACACATTTGTTGGCTTGTGGGAGTAAAACAAAAACTGACTGCTGTTATAGCTTGATTCATCAAATTGCTCAATCTTATTCATCTAAGTGAGTTCAGAGCGGATGCCCATCCAGCAGTTTGGTTACATAAGAAGGATGCCATCACTATATGGGGTCAGGATTGCATGCATTGGTGCCATACAGTTTGGAAGCAGGATGATGAAAGTGGCACAACTCATTTATACACAATGGTAATTTATTCTTCTAATACTTAGCTTGGTTTATGTTCCTTAAGCAACCATCATTACCATAGAAGTTTATGCAAATTGTTCCCCTAAGGAATGCAGATAATTGTCTGCTTGACTCCTTATCTTTGTCTCAATTGAGCAGATTTTTCCTATATTGAAGCTTAGAGTTTGGCAAGAGTTAGATTATTATATTTTTAAGGTTGTTGATTTATTTAATGAATTTGACTAATTGAAATAGTCCCTATGAAATTTAGATTTTAGGAAGAGTACCATGCTTGCTCTGTTCGATTCTTGGCCAATTAATAGTAGGAGAAATAAGTGAAATATGTTTGGTTCCATCATTTTTTAAACTACACTCAACCAAAATGGGATCTGAACTAAACCGAGTTAGGATCGATTAATTCACTTAGATTCTCATATTAAAATTTAGACAACCTGCTCATTTACTCAGCCAAAATCATTTACTAGCCAACACAGGTGCATTTATATGCAAGGGCTCACATGCATTTATTTTCATGGACCAGTGAAAGGTATCGTCTTTTTTTTTCTACTTTTCCACTTTTTTTTATTGTCTTCTTCTTGCTATTTGGTATTCTATATTTGTATTTGATCAATTATAGATTTGTCTGATGTAGAGAGTTCTACTTTTTTTTTCTCATTATCTATTCTTGCATGCTAAATTTTACTGCTTGCTCGATTGAATATCCCTGTTTTATTTTTTCATGGAGCAGAGATTTTCGTCCACACAATTGGAAAAATAAAACAAAGTTTCATTTTTCTTCATTTGGAATGATATTATTTGTCTAAATAAGTAATTGGGGGTACTAATTTTGAAAACTGTAGGGATCATAGCTATAATAGCGATCCAGGTAGCCAACTTACAGCAGCCATTAGAAGCTTGCTACTTGAAGCTTTGTAAGCTAATTAAATTCTTTAATTTTTTACTGGATTCAATATAATTTCAAATTTTGAGCTAACTTCAATATTTATTGGGTAATTACTTAGAATGCTGGTAAGCTGTTGGCTTCATTGGTGCATTCCCCAGTGAAATAGGAAACTAACTCAGCTTACAGTTTTGCAAGATGTTGGAACCAATGCCCCAACACTCCACTAATGTTCTTTGAGGATGTGCTCAATTTGTTTAATCTATTTACTTCTTGTCCCCAGGGCTCTAAATTCAAACCGATTTATTGGGCATACCTGCTTCTCTAGGAAGCCTCTCTAAAGCACTTGGGAGTTCATAAAATTTGTTCTTGTTTTAGATTATCTGAATGCCAGTACTCGGACCATCTGAACAAGAATAGGAAACCAAGGTGATGGGTTTCAATGTGTGCTTGTGTTGAATAGGAATGAGTTCTTTGTGGATGAGGATGCTATATATGGTGGTGATGAAGAAGGCCGTGATTTGGATTATGGCATTTAGAATCAGTTCATTGATTGAGGATGGAAGGTGATTGCTTTTGTAAGTTGATTTATAGCTCAATCTGGATTATGAGCATCGAAATTGCTTCATCTAAAAGAATGAAAGTTGGGTGAAGATGTAATTGTGTGCAGAGGTCCATTATTTGATATGTCACCACATACTTTCTTTCTTTTGACTATGGCAATCTACACGAAGTATTTGTAGCTGCTGTTATAGAAGACTGGGTCAAGGAAACCCAAATGATGCAAAGATGTAGGAATGTACTGAAAGCTAAACGTTGTAAGTTCACACTTCTCCATATATTGAGCTTTGTCAAGTTTGAATATTTATAATGGCACTATGCTTGATAAGAGTTATCTGTTTAGCAAATTATAAGACTCCAAATATTTATGCAAAGATGCAGGAATTCCTTTTCCCATTACTTGCCAGTGAATAGCTTGCAAAATATTTCTGAAATTTAGCAAAATTTGTATGTGCTATCATTGATGTCTTTTTATACTATTATGATATCATCTACTTTTTATATGTTATATTAATTAAGAGTTTTCCACTTATTTGAAATCTAATGAACATCTCATGTAACATCAAAATACAATCACCTGCTTATTATTATTATTATTATTATTATTATTATTATAAATATCACTTGTGATTCTTCTCAAATTGAATCCTAATCATATATTCCTAATATAATAACTATTATAACTTTTCAAAACTAAATCCTAATCATACATCTAGCACTATAGGATTCACAGCCCTTTGTATTTCATATCTGCGTAAAAGGATTCGAAACCCTTCAGTATCAAGGGTATATAATCATGTCTCATCCTAGAAAGGCTTTTTAACTCCAATATGCGGCTGATACATTTATAAGATGCAATCCTCAACTTTTGTATTGCTTTCAATGTATAAGGTGAAGCTCTTTTGACTTATTGTTTCTAATGGCAGATTTTTAGATAGAAATAAATTAGATGAGACGATTTTGGCTTCCATTAGAACCATGCAAACACTTGAGATTAAGTCAGTCTTATCAATTAAATAAATTATATGAGACGATTCCGGCTTTCATTAGAACCATGCAAACACTTAAAATTATGTGAGTGCTATCAATTATCTAAGTCATAAATTATGGTTTTTTTATTGTTGATATTTTTTTATTCATTTGTTTTTTGAATAATCTTTTGAGAGGTCCGGTTCCTTAAACATTAACAATCTTACCAGTCTTCACATCCTATAAATGTAGCCAATGTCAAGCTATTACATATTGATATTGGTTTAGTACTTAATATATGCTTCCTTTAAGTCAACTTTCTTATTGCTTTCTTCAAAAAAAATTTTTTTTTACAAAATTTTCTTAAAAACAATGAAAAAATAGTTATAAAAAATTGCCTAAACTATAATAGTTCATTGCTTCTTTAGAAATTTAGCAAGCAATGATTTAATAGGACTTATATGCCACATCTAACTGGGTTAATCCTAAATATTGTATGAGAATCTCTCCACTTATGTCAAACATTTATTTTTATCTTGTTTTATGAAACTATAGTAGATATATAGATGATACAAACATTGCACTTTATTCTATTACCACATATATATATATATATATATATATATATATATTTATAGTCAAATAGAATTTTATATTAATAATAAACTTATCATTAAGATGATCATTATTATGATTCTATTTACCAATACATTTATTAATTCATGTAACTTAAAAAATATAAATTTATATTTATAATATTTATATTTATTTTTTTAATTTATTCATTTGCATTTGGGAGAAAATGCATTATGATTTTTTATTTTTAAAACATTCATAATATGAATATTTTATTTTTAAATTTTTATTAATGTGGATTTAATGCACGTACAATGAAACTAGCATCTTATATATTATCTGTACAAGACATTTTTTTTAAATATTTTTATTTATAAACTTTTTTCTTCATGTAACTAAAAAATGTAGTATTTCATTTTATCTGACTTTTTTATTTTTTAATTTTTATTCAACTGCGTTTAGTACATGTGCAACTATTAATAAGAAAAATTCTTGTGCTAATTTTATTATTTCAGCTGTCATACCTTTTTTAAAATATCATTTGATCGGTGATTTGTATTTATCCTATCGTGATCCCACAAATTTTATCATATTTATGAGGTAAGATAGTCATAATTTAAGTTTATTCGTTACTTTGCTTTGCAATGATGTATAATTTATAGTCATTTTTGTATTAAAAATAGAATAAATTGATCACTATGATAGTGTTATTGTTCATTCATTTGTCATATAAAGGGTGATCTTATAAGTTTTAAACATTTGTTATCTTCCTGTCAAACCCAAGTAATTATCATAAAAGTCATAAAATTATGAATATACTTTCAAATTGAATAAAATACATTATAATTACATTCGTTCATCATGAGATTTTAATAAATAATTATTAGGATCTCTAACCAGCTGAAGAATATCCGACTATTATTTTAATAAATAATTATTTTTATATAATAATTATTGCATCAAAAAAATTATGTAGGTGATCCTAACCATTTAAAAGTAGTAATTTATTGAATAAATAATTGTACATGTAAATTAATATATTCTTCCTGTAATAGGGGAGTAGCTATACGCATATAGATAAATTTAAAAAATTAATAGTTTAAAAATATAATTACTTATGGTAAGATCATCATAATATAATTTAAATAATCAGAATATAAATTTTTATTCACGTGTACGTGCAATAACTTAGCGGCGCGTAGGGTTTGTCTTTCATCTTCTCTTTTCGTCGTGGCTGCTGTTCGGCTTCGTTGCTTCGCAGGAGGTTTAGAGATTGCATGCGTCGCTTCTTTGGCTCCTTCGTGGCTGTTCGACTGCGCTCCTTCGACGACTTTCCCTTCTTGTCGGATCGGAAGTTAGGACATTTTGATCGGAAGCAACAACGGGAGCTCGCTGGCTGTGAAGGTGACTTTGTCCCTTTCGCGCGCTTCTTCGGCCAAATCCCATAAACCCGCCGAACCGAGCGATTTAGTAAATCTGGGATTTAAGCAGTAATTTACCCATCGCCGGGATTTAACGCGCGCACAAAAACCGTTTGGCTGGATTTAGCCTAAATCCGACTTAAATCCCGCTGAACAGCCCCTAATGTTTCTGCAGGATTTGAATTTGTAGACCACCGCCTTCATATATTTGGCGATAAGGGAGTTTTGGCAACGAAATGTCTTTCTCATGTGAAACTGCTGTTCTTCATTTTCTTACGCGCTGTCCCGAGCTTGAGTCCAATCCCAAGTTCGTCGATCTCGTACAGAAGGTGCGGTCTCTTCTCTCTCTTTTTTCTCCGAGCTTCATTAAGAAGGTTGATTCGGTTCCTTAGCTTTCTTTCACTTAGCAGGGGCGGAACCTTTCAGAGGAAGACGTGGTAGCTGTCGTAACTGTTCCCTTTCTACACCCCAACTATACAATCCGGACAATGGGATGCTTCCGCCCACTTTGTCGACAGATTCTGCAGAGGGCGGTGGCGAAGCTGCATAGTGTGCCGAGCTTGGTGTTAGAGTCTGGAGAAGATGATGAAGAAATTGGAAAGGAAGATATGGACGTTATCGACTTCTATGTTAGGAGGAGAAGGGGTTTGAGACTTCACGAGCTTGCTTGCTTGGCCTTTTGCAGGGCTCTGGATTTGGCGCCTTTCTTATTAACGTAAGCATTTATTAATGGTGTTTTTACTGCGAGAGCTTTTAGTGCTTTAAGTCGATTGTTTTTGTTGACGCGACCGAACATCTTCTATGCTCGAACTTTGTACTTGTCCATTCTGAGTTTTTTTAACGTTAAAATACTAATTTAACGACTGCAATGTACATGGACATCTATGATGAAATTCTACTGAATTTTCCCTTAAATTTGAGGGGTACTTTTCTATCAGACAATCAGCTCGATGCACTCCTCTACTTCAACCATCCAGCTTGAATTCTACTGATAATATTCCTATTTATTTCACCAACGCTTTCAACAATTGACTTGACATATCTATAACATGTTCTCTTTTTAATTATTTGATTGCCAAAGTCACAAACCCTCCATTAGATCTATTACTACTAGAATGACACTTAATGTATTCGGTTTTAGATCTAATCAAATGAATATCTTTGGACGCAATGGTTGACCTCCATAACTCAATTTTTTTCAACTCCCTCTAGTTTTATGAACAAGAAGAATATCATTAGAAAAAATCATACACCAGGGTACATCCTCTTGCGAATGTCTAGTAAGAACATCCATGACTAAAGCAAAAAAATATGGGCTTAAAGCTGATCCTTGATGTAATCCAACTGAAATAGGAAAATACTTGGTCAAACCACCTTGTGCTTGAACACGAGTTAGTAAATATCCTCTTGCGAATGTCTAATAAGAACATCCATGACTAAAGCAAAAAATATGAGCTTAAAGCTTAGCTGATCCTTGATGTAATCCAACTAAAATAAGAAAATACTTGGTCAAACCACCTTGTGTTTGAACACAAGTAACAACTAATGTATACATATCCTTAATAACTTGAATATAAGCATTATTTACGGCTTCTTTTTCTAAAACTCTCAGAGCACTTCTCCTGGGACTTTATCTAAATCAATAAATATCATGTAGATCCTCTTTACTCTCTCTATACTTCTCTGTCAAATCTCTCAACAAATGTATAGCTTCCATAGTAGATCCACTCGACATGAATTCAAATTGATTTTGAGAAACATTAGTATGATGTCATAACCTATGCTCAATTACTCTTTCCCATAGTTTTAATACTAAATTTTCTAAAGTGAAATATGCCTTTTCATATATATGTTTTGATGTGATTGAGACATTATAATGTTATATAAGTAAATATAAGAGTTTAAGTTTTAGATATATAAATATATAGGATTCATGTGGTATGCTTATTTTTTTTGTAAGTGCAACTGAATTTATTTAATTAGGCTATTTGTCTTATGATGGTTTCTAAATTGCGGAGTTTTTGTTTTGAAGTTATTGTCATAGTATTAATTAGTTTCTTAGATTTATGTGTTATTTATTAGTTTTTAGTATGAAATGTATATATTTACAAGCATACTTGAGCTTTGTCTGGTGGTACGTCATATATGAAACGAAATTTTTCGATCTCAAGAGCTTTTGAATTCAAATTGCAATCATTTCTGAGTTCATGGTTTCCAATGGTTGATACTTCTCTATCATAGGTCCAAAACACTGTTGGAGCAGTCTTTTGATAGAACGAAGGTTCCATGTTGACATTGTTTTCTCATAGATTATTTGCAAAGGTCTATAATTGCATTGAACTCAACAAAGAGCAACTCATTTATCAGCAAAAAATCAGATATTGCACGCCCATAGGATGTCGTTTTGCAAATATAAGGTGGACTGAAAATTAATTAATGTTCAAAATAAAAATTATCTATTAAGTATTTATCAAATTCTACAAGAACCACCATATTAAAATTACACAAGTTATTCAACTTTATACTTTGAGTAAAGATTAAGTAAATAATCTATACTCCAAAGTAACTATTAACTAAAATAGAATAACCTATGGAATCAAGCTAGAGCAAATATCTTGACTCATAACAAATTCTTTAGTATTAATCATTTTTTGGTTCTAGTTTCGATCTGAAAGTAGAGTAAAGTAGGAAATGAACACACCATAAATAGGAATCTCTTATTACAACCTTGAAAAGTCAATCAACATTTAAGACCAAGTAATTTGCAATGTAGACTCAGCTGTTAACACTCATGAGGTTTAACAATATGGTTCTACTCTACTTGGTACTATTCTTGAGATGGAAAGTTGATTCCCTTTTGCAGTGTTCCTAAACATTCTCCAAACATACCAAGTGCCAACCATCATCATTTATTATGAATTTTAAACTTCAAAGTTGTGTTCCCAAAAGTTGTTTTCTAGCCTCTTTAGTTGAAATTGAAAAAAATATCTATTTAACAGCCAAAGTGAAACCTAGAAAAGTCTTAACAACATTGAGTTCCATTTTTATATTAGTGCATAATTATTATATTTCAATAATAGAAGTGCGATAATTGCTAGATTTCAATCTTGATTAAGTGCAATAATTGCTAGAACTATGAATAGCATATTAGTTTATTAATATGCAAAAAATCACTGCAATCATTAATATTTTTTTAACTTATTAAATCAACAATCATATGAAAAGGGTTGTTGGGAAACCTAATTAGTTACCACCTTTCTCAACAATGATGGGTAAGTCCAAATGTGGGTTTGCTAGACCCTCTATTTTTGGGATGTGCATCAGTTGGATAATCTAAAAAACAAACTAGTTAGTTCTCTTCAGTTTATAATAATTTGGCATGAGCAATGAGAGCCAATCTTCAAAATTGTGTTCGCGAAGGTTATTTTCTAGCCACTTTACTTGAAATTGAAAAATTCCTAGTTAATAACCAAAGTGAAACGTAGAAAAGCCTCAACAACATTGATTTCCATTTTTATATTAGAGGTATTAGATTTGACTTATGTTAAGAAAGGTAGAGGGAGACCTAAAAAGACTTGGTTAGAAAATATTAGAAATGATCTTTCGTTTATTAGATTTAAACGAGAATTTGACTTTGAACCGGACACAATGGAGAAAAAGGATTCATGTTGCCGACCCCACGTAGTGGGACAAAGGCTTGATGTTGTTGTTGTTGTTGTTGCATAATTGCGAGATTTCAATCTTAATGTAAGTGCAATAATTGCTAGTTTTCAATTTACTATAAGTACAACAATTGCTAGATCTAAGAATAGCATATTAATTTATTAATATGCAGAAAATCACTATAACCATGAAATGAATTTTAAAATTTATCAAACCAACAATCATATGAAGAGGGTTGCCGGGAAGCTCAGTTAGTTGCCACCTTTCTCAATGTTGATATTTAATTTTGAGAGCGGATTTGCTAGACCCTCTAATTTGGGAATGTGCATTAGTTGGATAATCTAACAAATAAACTAGTTGGTTCTCTTCAGTTTATAATAACTTGGCTTGAGTAGTGATAGCCAATCTTTCTAAAATTGGTTTAGCTTAAAAAATTTAATTAAAAAAACTTTTTTTGGAATCTAGTTTCTAAAATCCACAAAATAGTTTGGATTCTTTACTGAGCAAAAAATAAAGAAAAAGGGAAACTAATCCCAAATCTAATTAATAATATTTGTTAAAATCATGGGCTTAGTTATAGTGGGGGCATTGGTGATTGTGCTTTCGTTGTCTCAGCCTAATTGAAAAAGTAATTCATGTTTTTTATTTTATTGAAACCCTAAAATAATGTATGATCCCCACTCCTTGCCCGATTCTACAGTCGCAAAAATGCATGCTGCATGCATAGATATGCGTTGCATCCTACGTCGACTCCCTTGTTCGCATAATCGCTGTAGATAGATTCTTTGGTTGGTGTGAGTTCTTCTGAAATTTATGCATGCTATAATTGCTATTTGAATGATATATTATATTTTGTGAAAGGTGGATGCGTATCAGTTTGTAGTTATGTTGCTCTATTTCTTTTCAAATATTATCAAAGAGTAGATTGAAATTTGTAGATTTTCCAAGTGATGTAAATTTTGCTTGTTTCAGGTATCTGTTAACTTATTTTCGGTTTGCCCCGGCTCCCTTCAGACGCCTTTTGTCAGAGGAGAAAGCATTGTACTTCACAGAAAAGGTTTCCTGTTTTGAAGCCTTTTATTTAGTATTAAATTTACAAAGTCAATTCTTATAACATCAAATCAGGATTCGATCCGTGGCTGCTGACATTAATAATATTGGCTACATGAAGAACATCGTTGTTAACTAAATTTTCATATGAAAATTCCTTTTTTTTTATGTTCACTTGAATTTAAGTTTGATGATGGTTCTTTAATACTAGATTTTGAAAGACAATCATATTTTACGGCCTTGAGGAGGATGTGACTCTAAGGTTTTAATACTTATTGTTAGATTTCCTGCCAATCTTTTGTTTGAGAAGTTTTGGCAATTTTTACATTTTTATTTGTTGTTTTTCTTAGCGATTTTTGTTGCATCAGGAAATATTTTTAATATTTTATTGATTCTTGTATATTTGTAGTATTATACATTACTGTGAAATATTAAGAAAGCTTTTTACGCAAGCCAAGAACCATCCTCAATGATTTACTTTTGACGGACTAAGCACTATTGCCATGCGATAATAGCACCACAACCATAGTAATTATCCAATTCTATTTTATGAGGTACAAAAACCATGATATCACTTAAGACCATGGTTAGGGACATACAAGAGGAAGGGGAAGATTATGTGGGGGAACTACACAGGCTGGACGTGATCAAATTGGAGGAGGGAGGGGATGTGTTTCCTTCAGTACAACCTTTGATTCAGCAATTTGGTATGCATTTTCAGCCACCTCAAGGGTGGCCACCTCCACAAGAACACGAGCATATCTCCACCTTGAGGACAAGGTGGATCTTTGGGAGGGGAGTATTGTTAGACCGGTCCAGCCGGTCCAGGCGGGACCGGCCCAGGCGCTAACGAGGCGGACATTGTCCGCCTCCCGCTACAGCTGCACGCGAGCCGCGATCTTGTGGGAGCCGAATAGGAAGGAATTTCGAGGGGTTTGAGAGGGAAATTTGAATGTAGGGACTGTTTAGGGATTTCCTTTTGATTTGTATGCATTAAATACTTTGTTTTCCTAGGATTAGGGCATCTTGAATTTGGTTGAAATTTGAGATCTCTTAGGTCTTTTGGGCTCTAGCGGCGTTTAGAGATTTGGGAGAGAAAGATCCTCCTCTCGAATAGAGGATCAATTGTATCTTGCTGTTTTCCATTTCCCTTTCATCAAATAATACAAATTATCTATTGTTTTTGTGATTTGTGTGGACTTTTGTGGAGTTTTCTCGCTGTTTTCTAAAGATTGATCGGAAATACTTGAGATCTTCAAGTGTTTCCTATCAGCATGAAACCCTAAAACATAGATGTGAATAACTCTAAAATTGAATTTATGATGCAAGCAAAAATTAGGAAAACCTCCTAATTTTTGCAAGCAAAAGAGAATACAACCACACTTTGTCTCCCTAACATTTTGGAGACCACAAAAGACAAAAATCATAGAAAAAACAACAATATTAAAACATAAAAGACACTTACAAACTTTGACATCAAATAAAACACCTAAAATAGCATTTCCTTGAGAAGAAAGATACAATGGGATGGACACTTGCGGATAGAAGAAAGAGGTTAGAAGCCGAGACAAAGAAGGAGAAGCTCGCAAGCTTTCCTAGAAGATGAAAAGAAGAGGTGGAACAAGCTCGCAAGTTTTTCCCAAAACCTGTAGGTTTTACATTTCCAAATATTGGTCACATATCTCTCTCTCTATCTCCTAAAACATCACATATTTATAGATAAAAGAGGGCAGCCAAACAGCCCCTAAAATCTCTAACCAAACCAATTAGATTTAGGGAAATGAAAGGCCAACAGCCACGCGCCCAAATCAGCACAGGAAACAGAGCACCAAAGCCACGGAAAACCCAACGAACAGCCACGGGAAAGCAGCCAGGCAAGGGACCCGAAGAGCCAACATAGAAAACGGGAAAAGGGGGACCACGGGAAAAACCACCAGGGAGCAAACCGAAGAGCCAACACCACAAGGGGGGCGGAACCAGCAGCAGACCCCAAACACCACCCAGAAAACACCAACAGACCGAGGAAATCAAGAGACAAAAGGGAGAGGAAAAGGCCACAATCCATTCCATTTAATGAACTAATTAAGAGTAATAATTTCCCAATTAATGAACTAAACTCACTAGCTAAGGCATTAATGAGCTATAACCAAGTAGAACCCAACTTTTTTTTGCTCAAAACCATAGCAGCCAAAGCCCATTCGAGAACATTAAAGGCCCAAATAGAGAACATCCAGCAGCCCAAAGGATCCAAAAGTCATACCTTGATTTGACCCCCCCTGCCTACATCAATTCTCCCCCACTTGAAAATTTTCTTCTCCTGATGATGAAGCTTTAGAATTGTCCTGACGAGGCGAAGGATCTGACTCCAAATCTTGAATCTTGGCCGCATATTTTTTTTAAATCTTTTCTCGTTCTTGTTTAAATTGGTCTTGCAGAAGTTTCTTTTTCTTCTCGTATTTTTCATCGCACAACGTTATTCTTTCCTGAATCTTATATAGCTCGTTCTGGATCGGATCAGTTGAACTTCCTTGCAATGGGATCCATCGACTTGTTTGACTTTGGACTTCAAAATCACATGGCTGATTTTCACCAACAATGGACTTGACTTCTTCTTTTTGTTTTTTCATTTTTTTTATATATAAATAAAAACAACACAAACTTAGACTCACATGACTCACCTAACAAACCTAGGATATACTGACCTAGGCTCTGATGCCAAATTGATGCAAGCAAAAATTAGGAAAAAGGCGTAATTTTTGGTAGCAAAAGAAAATACACCTAATAAAAAGATAAACTCTCCAAAACATGTAGGAGAACTCATAAAAACATCACAAAACACTTACCATAAACTTTCATAATAAAAACATAATATTTGCTTAACACATAACACACCTAAAGGAGCTTTTCATTAGAGAAGAAGGATACATTTGGAATGATCACCATGGAGAGACCTAAAGGAGCTTGCGAGCTTCTCCTTCTTCGTCTTGGCTTCTAACCTATTTCTTCTATCCGCAATTGTCCACCCCATTGTATCTTTCTTCTCAAGGAAATTATATTTTAGGTGTTTTATTTGATGTCAAAGTTTGTAAGTGCCTTTTATGTTTTAATATTGTTGTTTTTTTATGTTTTTTTTGTCTTTTGTGGTCTCCAAAATGTTGGGGAGACCTAGTGTGCTTGTATTTTCTTTTGCTTGCAAAAATTAGGGGGTTTTCCTAATTTTTGCTTGCATCACTATATTCTCATCTGCTACTGAGCTACTCCTCTATTAAAAAAAAAAATTGATGTAGGCCCGGGGGGGGGGGGGGGTCAAATCAAGGTATGAATTTTGGGTCCTTTGGGCTGCTAGATGTTCTCTATTTGTGCCTTTGCTGTTCTCGAATGGGCTTTGGCTGCTATGGTTTTGAGCTAAAAAAGTTGGGTTCTACTTGGTTATAGCTCATTAATGCCTTAGCTAGTGAGTTTAGTTCATTAATTGGGAAATTATTACTCTTAATTAGTTTATTAAATGGAATGAATTGTAGCCCTTTCCTCTCCCTTTTGTCTCTTGATTTCCTCGGTCTGTTGGTGTTTTCTGGGTGGCGTTTGGGGTCTGCTGCTGGTTCCGCCCCCCTTGTGGTGTTGGCTCTTCGGTTTGCTCCCTTGCCTGGCTGCTTTCCCGTGGCTGTTGGTTGGGTTTTCCGTGGCTTTGGTGCTCTGTTTCCTGTGCTGATTTGGGGGCGTGGCTGTTGGCCTTTCATTTCCCTAAATCTAATTGGTTTGGTTAGAGATTTTAGGGGCTGTTTGGCTGCCCTCATTTATCTATAAATATATGATGTTTTAGGAGATAGAGAGAGAGAGAGAGACATGTGACCAATATTTGGAAATGTAAAACCTACGGGTTTTGGGAAAAGCTTGCGAGCTTGTTCCACCTCTTCTTCTCGTCTTCTAGGAAAGCTTGCGAACTTCTCCTTGTTCATCTCGGCTTCTAACCTCTTTCTTCTATCCGCAAGTATCCATCCCATTGTATCTTTCTTCTCACGGAAATGCTATTTTAGGTGTTTTATTTGATGTCAAAGTTTGCAAGTGTCTTTTATGTTTTAATATTGTTGTTTTTTTTATGTTTTTTGTCTTTTGTGGTCTCCAAAATGTTGGGGAGACCTAGTGTGGTTGTATTTTCTTTTGCTTGCAAAAATTAGGGCTTTCTCATAATTTTTGCTTGCATCAATTTATAAGAATGTACACTCGTGTGTACATCACAAAAATTAAAAGAAGTTACCAAAGAATATTTGTACATAGATGTGGAGGCCTGAATTTGAGTTTATGGGTTGTACACATCTATTTTGAATTGAAAAATTAGAAGAATTGACTGCTAAGCATCTATACATTGCTCTGTGGAATCTCAAAATTAAACAATAATAGTCCGTACATAATTGTGTACATCATAAAAAATGGAAGAGATTCCCCAAAACTATTGTACATCATTGTTTTAACCATTAAATTGAGTTCAAAGGGATGTGCAGGCATAGTTACAACTCATAGTTTAAAAAAAAATGGCCACAAACCACTTGTACACTAATGTGTACAATGCTAAAAGTTTTATTGAATTATGCGCGACACAAAATGAAAGAACTTGCGACAAAACACATGTACATTAGTTGCTGGAATTGAGTTTAAAGGGTTTCATACAATTGTGTGCATCAGAAAAACGGTAAGAATTGGCCACAAAAAAAAAAAAAAACACTTGTACGCAATTGTGCACAACCTTGTGATGGAGTTTAAAGGGTTGTACGTATTGGTGTACATTACAAAAAAAAATTAGAAGAACTTGCCACAGAACACATGTACATATATTTGTGTAGCTCCAAAATTGAATTTGAAGCGTACAACTTAAAAATTTGGATGAACTTTCCACAAAACACTTGTAGACTAGTGCATACAACCCTAAAATTTAGTTTAAAGAGCTACATTATTCTGTGTACAACAAAAAAAACTTGAAGAATTTCTCACAAAACCCTTGTACACAATTGTATGCAACCCTGAAGTTGACTTTAAAGAACTGTACACACTCATTACAATATAACATTAGATTCCACAAAACATGTTTACATAGTGCATGCATAAACTTGTATTAATGAAATTGATGTGATACAATTAGGAATTGTTGGGAAATAATAATAAAAGATTGTATAAGCTAACCTATGTAGAAGTTGTAAATTCTAAGAATTCTCAGTTGCAATTTGTTTAGGCATGCAGTCACAAACTAGGATAGCAATACAATTAAAACAATAACAAAAATTGAAGTAAAGCTAAATATGCCGAAAAAAAATCCAATGGTTAATATATAGAACGTTCACCTCGAGCTTCCCTCACTAAATTTCTCTATGGCTTAGCGGAAGAAGAATTTTAGCACTATTGATGATGCCACAAAAGAAAGAGGGAGCTTACGATACCGTACAGGGAGAAGTTAGCCGGAGTTGGAGGAGTGGGTGGACGATGGCGAAGTTGCCACTGGGTTGGTTGATAGTAGTTGTCGATGGCGTTTGTCAAGGAGAAGAATATTCTGTCGACGTAGTCTTTCACAGTAGAATCGATGTCCCAATTGATGTCAAAGAAAGATGAATTCAATACATCAATCTGTTCTTGAGAGTCGAATACAAATCCATGATCAACTCCGGATCGGCCATGCATGGGGAAGATGGCTAAGTGGGTGTATCCTCGCCCTTGAAATGTGTGGGTAGCAATTGGAGAAGAGAAAGAGAGGTGGAGGGAAAGGAAAATAAAATATGAATTTTAAGTTAAGATTTTATTATTGAAAAGGGAGAGAAGATTTGAAATTTTAATCTCCCTTAATGGGGAATTAATGAGGTGGGATTGGGGGGAGGGGGGCCGGCGGCTTAGGAGGGGTTTAATGGCCTTAATTAATGGAGGGGGAATTAATTGGGGAGAGGATAAGGAAAGGGGAGGGGCCGGCCATAGGAGGAGAGGGAGGATGGTGTCCACATTCGATGTATGTGGGCCCGGGCTTTAATTGCTAATTGGATACTTAAATCTGAATTAATTTCAGGTTTAAAGTGATTGGGGGGAGTTTCCTAACTTAAATCTATAGATTAGGAAAGAATTTGAAATCCAAATTAATTTGAATTCAAATAAAGAAACTTTTCAAATCTATATCTGGGTGAATTAGGAAAGTATTTAGGAGGAAATTTGAATTGAAAATTTTGGGTTTGGGAAGTTGGGTGGCCGGCGGCTAGGAGTGGAGTTAGGTAGGCCGGCCGTTGGGGAGGGAGGCGGTGGGTTGGGTTCGGTGGGGATGACTGGATGGTTGAGCTGGGGCCATGGGTATGAAGAGGGGAGGCCGGCGGTGGTAGGGTAGAGGGGTGCTTGTTCAACGGCTTAGGGGTGGTGGTGGAGGTGGGGAATTGGGCCGTCGGGTAGGCAAGGAGAGGGAAGGGTCTGGCGGTTTGGGGGAAAAGGGAAGGATGGCCGGCGGGGGAAGCAGAGGAAGGGGAAGAAGAAAATGACACATATACTAACCGCGAGCCTGACCTCTACCGGCTGTTGACGGGTGATGCTTGGCCCTCTCCTAGGGCTTCTTCTTTCAAGAACTCACAAAGAGATAAAAAACAAAGCTGAATTTCATTAATAATCATTCATAAAAAAATACAATAGAGAGGGCCCTTATATATAGGCCTCAACAGGACAAAAGAAAATGGCTAAAGTGCCCTCATGGCTACAACATCAAGCTAATTACCCATAGGGGTAAAATAGGAAAAACTGAAATATAAAATAAAACAATACATAAAATGTATAAAAAATAAAGGCTCATGATTGTAGCCGTCGATTTCCGATGCCTCCTCTGATAAACCCGCCAAAATCTCCTGCTGATGTCCTCATCAGAAATACTCACTTTTTACCTTAATAGGCATGGTTTGCGGGGGGAAGACGAGATCATTTTTAGAGTTTCATAAGTACGTAAGAATAGCATTACATTTTCAAACCAACATATTATGAAAATCAACTTTTCAAGATATCAATACCCCAGTCATAACACACATTTGAAACTTTTTTAAATCGATGCTCTTTAGGCTTCAGATTTGAATTCTTATGCCTTGGGATGCGGACAGATGAATTATGACTGACTTTGTTTTAGAAGAAGAAGGCTAACTAGATCGAATTGGTGAATTTACCGTCTTTTAGAGCTAGTTGTGCAAGATACTAAAGTTTCCATCGGGGAAGCTAGTTGTGCAAGACACTAAAGGAGAATGGTGAGGAGTCTCAAGATAAGTGCTGTAAGTTTCCATCGGGGAATAGTAAATTGGTGTTCATGAATGATGTTCGTGGCTATCCAGTAGTAAAGCTAAGGGGATATGGGAAGAGAGGAGTCTAGCTCTTGCTTCACTCAAGTCTTTGAATGACTAAGAAGGAAACATGGCACATCGTTAGCTTAGCTGGTGGAATTTTTAAATGCAAAAAAAAAAAACCTCTTTCATTTTGAGCCCCTGACTTAAAGCTATTTTACATTAACGGCCTTGCATCATTAACTGATATAAACAATATAAATACATATAATTTAATAATTAAATAATTAGGCTTCAAAGTTATGTTGGATGGCCAACGGTGGGTGCTTTGCTTCTTTGTTATGCTTTGTACTGGAGAGAATATGAACTATCAACTTTGCTGTGCTTCGTTCAGACTCCATTACCTTTGACAGCATAAAAAATCTGTTTTTTAACTGTTTTGTTTAACAGCCTAGACTTTTTCTATCCTCCTTCTTTCCCTCCCTTTGTTTTTCATTATTTTTTTTTTCTTTTCAGATTACTGTTATGCAACATCATATTTTTCTTTCTCCCTGGTGAACCCCCTTTATTTGTTTAAAGATAATTTTTTCTGATGGTTAATATTGTTATGCAGCTGTTGAGTCGAAGCAGCTGATTTATTTTATTGGAGGCTGGTTTGAGTGATGTGATACAATAATGCAAACAAGAATTGCTTCACGGAAATTAATAAAAGTGAACTTTCCTTTGCTAAATTTAAACCAATGCTTGTTCAAGTTAGATTTTAGAAAGCTCCGTGAGAGATTAAGGAATAGCAAGTGGTCACAATCAATGTTTAAAATTGCGTAATCGGGTATTGAGGCGTTTTGCGTTCGTGAGGCGAGGCGTAAGCCTCAAGGCGTTTTGAGGCGTAAGCCTCAAAATCAAAGAATTGCGTAAACCAAAAATGATAAAATTTGTATATTCTAATAAGTAAATAATATATAAAACATAAAAATGCACAAGATATGAAGTAAAATCAAAATATCCTAATAATAAGAGAACATGAAATATAGTTCAACTTCAACTCAAACTCCATCTTTCCCAAATCACAGTATTCTTTTCATTAACATATAATTCCAAAAATAAATAGCAATGACATATCACATAAGAACTCATAAGTCATCAGCACTGTCATCACTAAGAGAGTCTTCATTTGAATCATCATTATGATGAACTGCTCTCTCTCCTTCCTCCTCTCCTATAGAGTCCAATGTCTCCCAAACAGCTCCTTCTTCCTCAATATCAGTTATCTTCCTCTTCCCTAAATATTTTTGAACAATATCATAATGAATAATAGTATAATACATTAATAAATTAAAGTCTAAGAAAAGAAAACTATATTATTTATATACCTTTTTTGATTTGTTCTTGAGTTGTGGTGGATGTAGATGCTTTATGACCATCAAAGAAATCAACATTTAAATCTTCATCTTGTAATTCAGATGGCATCACTTCAACTTCATCATCTACAAACCACTCATCATCAGATGCCACGTCCTCGCAAAGCAAAGGATCTTCATCATCCATTAATCATTTTTTCTTCAAATTCCTATCTCTGAGTCTCCTATTGTACATAATGTACACCAGTGAATTCATCCTCAATGTCGACAAGCGATTTCTCCTCTTTGTATGTACTTGGTTGTAGGTACTTCAATTTCTTTCACAGCCAGATGAAGAGCATGTCAAGCCCAAAACTTTCACAGCAAAACGCTGCAATTCTGGAGTCCCATCACCAAATTGAATCCACCACTCAACTAATATTTATATAAGAGAGTTTAATTAGTGTGAAGAAATAACTTTTAAATAAATGTTTAAACATTAAATAAAATCACCTGGAGATCGTTTGGCAATTGTATCCTTTGCTTGTTGTAATCCAAAAAAGCCTTCTTTGTTCCTAAAAGGTACCAATTGCATGTTAGCATTTGATCTTTCAGTTGCATCATTTATTAACCGATCCATGCAATGATACAATCCCAACTTTATTTCAGGGTTTGTAGACTTGTTCTCTGTATATTGATACTGAGGGTTAAGGTAATAGCCAGCTGCATGCAAGTGCCGGTGAAGCTGTAGCTCCCACCTATCATCAATAATATTCCAAATTTCCCTAAAGCTTCCCTCTTCGCCTCCTAAGTTGGAGGCAATCATCTCTTTAGCTTCATCCATGGCATTGTAGATGAAACCCATTGCAGGCTTCTTCTCAGCATCCACCATCCTTAAAACTTGTACTAAAGGTCTAGTGGTTGTAATGGCATATAAGACACTTTGCCAAAATCTGTCATTTAAAACAATCTTTCTAATCTCTTTTCCCTCAGCCTTCTTTGCCCAAGCACAACTCAACCACTGTGTAGATGTGAACATAGCCTCTAAAGGTTGTCTAGCATCCAACATGCTCTCTAAGGTCAAGTAAGCGGTGGCAAATCGTGTTGCTGCTGGCCTTAGAATTTCTTTCTTTGAAAATTTCCTCATAAGAGCTAGAACCCAAGAGTGGTTGTAAATAAACTTGGTTATTTTTTTTGCTTTAGTAAGTGCATTTTTATGTTGAGGTAGCTCCCCAAGCTTCTCAAGAATCAGATCTATGCAATGTGCAGCACAAGGAGTCCAGTACATATGTTTCCTCTTCTCCATAAGTTTTTTACCTGCAGCCTTATAAGCACTTGCATTATCTGTCACAACTTGTACAACCAAATGTTCTCCAACCTCATCAACAATGCTATCTAATAATCCAAATATGAACTCAGCATCTTTGACCTGGTCAGAAGCTTCAACTGACCTTAAAAACACAGTACCATAAGGATTATTAATGAGGATGTTGATCAGACTTCTATGTTTGATATCAGACCACCCATCTGACATAATTGTTACTCCTGTTTGGGCCCAAGTCCTCTTAATTTCTTCAATGCTTTTATCAGTGTTTTCCAACTCCTCCTTAAGAATCCATGTTCTCAAATCATACATGGTTGGAGGTTTGAACCCTCTCCCAAATGCTCCAACTGAACGAATCATGTTGTAATAGGCAGGTGATGTTGCAACATTAAATGGAATTGCATTTTCGTAGAAGAATCTGCCTATATCCTTACACACTCTTCTTCGTGCCTCCCTTGCATCTTCTGAGTGCTATGTTTCCATGCTGGATCTTTTCTATGACCTGATGCAGCTTTATCCTTACTTCTGACCATCCTTTATGAGAAGATTAGAAGAATATAAAATATAAGATCAAAACATCAAGTTATTACTAAAAAAACAATCATACATTTTCATTTTCTTACATATCAATGGCATCCATACACATAAGTCTAACAAAAAGATATCTAAATATTACATAAATAAAAAAGTTATATTATTTTCATAATTTCATTTACAAAGCATTTTATGTATAGATGAGTTGCACATTCCCAACCATCTTCATCTCTTTTCTACTAGCTTATATTCAATCGGAGTTACTCCAATCATCTCTCTAATAAAATCATTTATTACTTAAGCCTTCCGAGTTTTAATAACACATATCTTAGTGTTCTCATTCTTGTCATGGTAAAAATTTGACTATCAATGCTTCTTTATTGTCCAAACCAACATACATATAAGTCTAACAAAAAGATATCTAAATATTAAATAAATAAAAAGTTATATTATTTTCATTTTCTTGCACTATCAATGGCTACCATTCAATCAAATGAATCAATGTTTCATAAACCCTAAAGAAATAAGTTTCACCAAAAATGGATGTCTTTTCCTTCCTCTAAGGCTCTATTCATGCTTCCTAATGCAAAAAAGCAAAAACAAAAAAAAAAAAACTCAAAAAATTATAAACCCTAGATTTTCTATAACTTGAAAAATCTTTCCTTAAACTTAAAAAAAATACCTAAATCCAGTAGAAGAAACGTCTTGGAGGGCGGCCGGACACAAGGGCTTCACCGGCGTTAGGCGGCGCCGGCGGGAGGGGCGGCGGCAAGGCTAGGGTGCGGGATTTAGGGTCGCCTGCGAAGACCGTGCGGAAGTGGAACTTCCTTTCGGGTGAGCTGGTAGAAGGAAGGTTTGGGGTTTTTTTTTTTAAGTAAAACTTAAGTGAGTGGGACCCCCATGAGGCGTACGCCTCTAAGTTTATTGCGCAATAGCGCCTTGAGGCGCGCCTCAATGCCAGTGAGGCGTAAGCCTCACGAATCAACAGAATTGCTTAGGCATTGAGGCTATATGGGCCCAAATTGCGCAGAGGCGCGCCTCAAGGCGCGCCTCACATTGCGCAATTTTAAACCATGGTCACAATTGAGATTATTAGGATACTTGCAAAACAACAACAAAATAAATAGAGAATACTAATGGCAAAATTAACAATAGTCCACAGTTTAATAATTAGAAACGTTCACGTTGAGATCCCTCACTCTCGCTCATGAATTTAAGGCTTAGCGGAAGAAGATTACAAGCAACCCTAGGGATGCCACCCCAAGGCAAGTGGCGCGTAGGATCTTGTCTGCCGGAGAGGTAGTCGGAGTTGGAGAAGACGTTTGACGACCGAGGAGTTGCCACGAACCGGAAGGTTGTTGTTCTTCGATGACTTCCACCAACGTGCAAAGAATGCGATCAACGTACTCTTCGACGGTGAAATCCAATCCAAACCCGGGTTCAAGGAAGGGAGACTGTAGGATGACTAGTTGGCCTTGATCGTCATATGCGAACCCATGATCAACTTCGGGATCCGCCATCCATGAGTTTGAAAGTGTCTTGGTGGTGTTTCTTGGTGAGGCCGCCGGTTGGGGAGGTGGGGGCGGCGGGTGTGAGGGTTGGCGGGTGGAAGGAGAGGAGAGGGAGGGGCGGGTAGAACGAGGCTTGAATTGGGGAAGGGGTTGTAAGGAAAAATCTGAAGTTAATTCAGATTTTTCCTAAAAGAGGAGGGAGGGAATAGTTTGAATTTCAAGTTATTTCTAATGGAGCATGGGGCCGGCGGCTTAGGAGGAAATTAGGGAGGTTTTAATTGGAATTAGGGATTGAAATTGGGGAGAGGAGGGAGGGGGGTGTAATGGGGGCCGACCATATAGAGAGGAGAGAGGAGGGGGGGGGGGGAGGATTTTGTGTTAATTAAGTGGGCCCCAAGGATTTAATAGAGATTGAAATCAAATCTGAATTTAATTTCAGTTTTAATTCAATTTGTAAGGTTTCCAAACTTAGATTTTGGAGATTAGGGAAGTATTTGAATTCAAATCTTTAATTGAATTCTCAATAGGCAACTCTCCTAATTAGTGGAAACCTAATTTAGGAAAGTAAATAATTGCAATGGGAATTTGAATTTCAAAATTGGGAGCAAGGATGGGGGCCGACGGGTAGGTTAGTCGAGAGGGGTGGGTAGAGGAGAGGAGGCCGGCGGCTGAGTGGGCGGTGGCCGACGGTTGGGGTAGCCAAGGGAGGCCGGCAGGATTGAGGGTGGGGTGGTTTAGGGAAGGGAAGAGGGAAGCTAGCGGGTGGGGAGGCCGGCGGGTGATGGAGAAGGTGGTGATGCTTGAGGTATAAGGGAAAAAGAAAAAAAAAGCCGCGGACCTCGGAATCCTCCAAAGGTTGATGGGTACTACTCTCACCCTCACTTAGGATTTTTCCTCCTCAAGAACTCACAAAGAGATCGAGTAAGCAAAGTGAAATTTTCATTCATAATCATCATCGACCATTACAAAGCAAATAGACCTCAATATATAGGCCTCAACAATAAGAAAAACAAAAGGACTCTGTTACGCCCTTGCCGGCCCAGGAGGGGCTGGCTGGACCAGTCCTGGTTTATGCCAGGCGGAGGCCGCAAGCCAGGGGAGGGGGCGAAAATAGGGTGGGTCCCACTCTAGGCTTAATTAAATGTATGAGAGGGAAAATTTTGAATGAAAGGGCTGTTTAGGTATTTTGTAGAACTCCATTATGGTTAATTAGGAGGATTGGGGGGGAATTAGGGTTATCTTGAATTTGAATTAGAATTTGAGATATTCTTGGAGGTTTGGGCTCTAGTCTTCTTGGCTAGAGATTTTGGAGAGTTAATCTTCCTCTCGAATTGAAGATCCTTGTATCGTTTGCTATTTTTATTCTTCTACTAGTGGAATACAAGTTGTTTGTTTGGTTTTGCTTCAGTTTTCCTCTATTTTCTCTGTTTTTGGGCTGTTTCTCTGCTGTAAACAGCAGAAAATCTGATGTTTGCTCATCCATTGGAGTTAGGTTTGCTTGCGAACTCAAGTATTACCTTAGGGTTACTTGCGAACTCAAGTATTTCCTATCAAATTGGTATCAGAGCATTGTCTTGGGACCATCGGCGGCTGAAATCCTGAAATTTCAGCGGACTATTTGGGCATCCGGAAGGAGTTTTCTTGAGCTTCTTGAGAAGAAAGATGGCCGGGAAGAAGGTTGAAGTCTTGGAAGACGAATTTGGTCAGTTAAAATCAGATTTGGAGAGAAAATTTTTTTGATTTTCAAAATCAAATAACCTCCAACAATGAAAGATTGGAAGGGAAGTTCATTGTTATGGAAGAGATGATGAAGAAACTACTTGAAATGAAGACCAATCCGGCGACATCGGAAGTAAGAGAGACCACCGACGTCCATGGCGTAGGAGGAAATCCGAACCCGTTTCGGGGGAGGAGAATTCCGGAGGTGGAGATCCTTGAGGGGGAGAACGACATGCCTCCTCTAGAACTGCTTTCTAGAGAGGAGATGATCCTGGTGTACGACAGAAGGGGTTCTAATTTTGTTGGAAGAAGGGAAGAGATCCACCGCAGGGGTGCTGATTTTGAAGGGAGAAGAGGGGAATATGATGAAGGGTTTGGGTATAATCGCCGAAGGAACGATCTGGACACTTGGGGAGCACCTCCTTTTCGAGGAATGTAAGGTTATGGAGGATATCGGGGATATGGAGGAGATCCCAAGGTGAGGAGACTGAAGATGCCCATCTTTGAGGGCGAGGATGGCCATGGTTGGATTTACAAAGTGGAACAATATTTTGCCATCAACGGGTTGACGGAGGAGGAGAAGCTGACGGCGGCGGGTCTGTGTTTGGAAGGAAAGGCATTGGCATTGTATCAATGGCGTGACAAGAGAGTGCCCATCCGGAACTGGAGAGAGTTCAAATAATGCTTACTAGAGCGTTTCCGAGCCGACAGGGGAGGAGACTTCTATTAGCAATTCTTTGCCTTGACTCAGGAGGGTACCGTGGCGGACTACCGTGATAGGTTTGAGTTCTTGGCCAGCAGATTGGATCATATCTTAGAGTCAGCCCTGGAAGGGAACTTCATGAAGGGGCTAAAACCTGAGATATGTACAACAGTCAGGGTCTTGGAGCCGAGGAATTCAGGGAAAGCCATGGAGCTGGCACAGTTGGTGGAAGATTAGAAGAAATCAGAGAGGGGGGCTTGGGGAAGCTACTCAAGAGGATCGTACATGATGACTACCACCTTCTTACCGTACAAAGGGCAGCCCCAGGGAGTTTGAAGGAAATGCCGAAGGAGAGAATTGGAGGGGGAAATGGGGGACAGTTCAAAAAGCTGACTGAGAAGGAGTTACAGGAAAAGAGGGCAAAGGGGGTGTGTTTCAGATGTGATGAGAAGTACATGCCGGGTCATAGGTGCAAGGACCAGACTCTTCAGGTTCTCCTCGTTTGTGAAGACGAGGAAGACGAAGAGGGAGGTGGGAGTAGGTCAGAAGAGGAGGAGGAGAAGTTGCATCTGGATGTGGCAGAAGTCTCTCTGAACTCTGTAGTGGGATTCACTTCGAGTCGCACTATTAAAGTGAAAGGGGTGATAGCTGACCGTGAGGCGGTGTTGTTAATAGATAGTGGGGCAACCCTCAATTTCATTTCCACCTAGATTGTCGAGTTGCTTGGGATGGAGTTAGTGGATACAGGAGATTACGGGGTGATGATGGGCACGAGAAAGGTGGAAATGGGTAGGGGAGTTTGTAGAGGGTTAGTGCTGGAGATTCAGGGGATCCAGGTGAGGGAGGACTTTCTTCCCTTGGAATTGGAGAGCACTGATGTCATCCTAGGGATGAAGTGACTGCAGACCTTGGGGGAGACCAAGGTCAATTGGGGTACACTGAGAATGGAGGTGGTGATGGGGGGAAGAAGGAGGGTGATTCAGGGTGATGCTGGGCTGACCAAGGCGGGGGTTTCTCTCAAATCTCTAATCAGGACCATTCAGGAGGAGGGAGGAGGCTACTTAGTGGAGTTGCACCGTCTGGAAGGGGTCAAACTAGAGGAAGAAGGCAATATGCCTTCTTCAGTGCAGCCGCTCATACAACAGTTCAGCGAGATTTTTCAACCTCCACAGGGTTTGCCACCTCAGAGGGAGTTGGAGCACGCCATTACTTTGAAGGAAGGGGAGACTCCGATCAGCGTCTGCCCTTACCGTTACCCTTAGATTCAAAAAGATGAGATTGAGAAGTTGATCCGGGAGATGTTGGAGGCGGAGATCATCCGACCAAGTATTAGCCCATTTTCTAGTCCAGTCCTCCTAGTCAAAAAGAAGGACGGGAGTTGGAGATTCTGTGTGGATTACAGGGCTCTGAATAAGGGCACTGTACCAGATAAGTTCCCAATTCCGGTGATTGATGAGCTACTGGACGAGCTATATGGGGCAGTGGTGTTTTCTAAGCTGGACTTAAAATCCGGATACCACCAGATTAGAATGAAGGAGGCAGATGTTCCAAAGACCGCTTTCAGGACACATGAAGGGCATTATGAGTTTCTGGTAATGCCCTTTGGATTCACTAACGCTTCTACTACTTTTCAGTCTTTGATGAACAGGGTATTTAAGCAGTACCTCAAGAAGTTTGTATTGGTATTATTTGATGACATTTTGGTGTACAACAAGACTGAGGGAGAGCATTTAGAACATTTGAAGGTGATTTTGGGAGTATTACAGGAACATCAGTTAAAAGCCAACCTGAAGAAATGCAGCTTTGCCTAGGCTGGTGTGGAGTACTTGGGACATGTTGTGTCCCAAGGAGTGGTGACAGATCAGAGTAAAATTGAAGCAATGCAGAAGTGGCCAAGGCCTAAAAACATAAAGGAGTTGAGGGGGTTCTTGGGGTTGACTGGGTACTACAGGCGGTTTGTAAAGGGATACAGTGCTATTGCTTGGCCTTTGATTGAGCAACTAAAGAAAGATGGTTTTTTATGGGGAGAGGCAGCAACCCAGGCCTTTGAGAAATTGAAAGAAGCCATGACTACAGTTCCAGTGTTAGCACTTTCCAGATTTCAGCCAGGTCTTTGTAGTAGAGACTTATGCGTCAGGATATGGGCTAGGAGCAGTGTTGATGCAAAATCACAGGCCAGTTGCATACTTCAGTCAAGTGCTGTCAACCAGGGCTAGATTGAAGTCAGTGTATGAGAGAGAGCTAATGGCCATTGTATTGACTATTCAGAAGTGGCGGCCTTATCTCTTGGGAAGGCATTTCATTGTACGGACTGATCAGAGGAGCTTGAAGTATCTATTAGAACAAAAGATGGTGACCGAGGAGCATCAGAGGTGGTTATCCAAATTATTAGGCTATGATTTTGAGATCCAATACAGGCCTGGTTTGAAAAATAAAGCAGCCGGCGCTTTATCCAGATGTGATGTAAGCAAAAATTAGGACAAACCCCTAATTTTTGCATACAAATAAAAATACTCTTACATACCACCTTAAACACCATAAAAATAAAGAAATTCCTAACAAATACATAAAACATGACATGTAACATAAAACTTCACTTTAATATTATAAAAGACTAACTCTTACAAACTTTTATGACAATTAAAACAAACGTCATACATCTCACACTTAAAAGAACTTCATTCTAAACTTGCTTTGGAGAAGAAGGATACAGGTGGGGTGGACACTTGCGTAGAGAAGAAGGGGTTAGAAGCCGAGAAGAAGGGAGGAGAAACTCGCAAGCTTTCCTAGAGGGGAAGGAGAAGAGTTGGACAAAGCTCGCAAGCTTTTCCAAGACAAGAAACCCGCAGGTTTTTGGCTTCCAAAAATCACATTATCTCTCTTTCTAACATTACAAAACATGCTATATTTATAGGCAAACCATAAGGAAACCAAACAGCCATATCACCTCCAACTAAACCAATTAGATTTAGGGAAATGAAAGACCAAAGGTCACCAAACAGCAGCCATAAAGGGGTACATGAAACAGGGTAAAAGTCCACAGCAAACCAGCCATAAAGGGCACGGAACAGCCAGCTGGGAAGGAATCGAAGAGGCAAACCAGCAACCAAGGCAGCAGGCACAAGAAGCCCAACAGGTAAGTCCACGGAACCAGCCAGGTGGGAAGGAACCGAAGAGGCAACCAGCAACCAAGGCAGCAGGCACAAGAAGCCCAACAGGTAAGTCCACGGAACCAGCCAGGTGGGAAGGAACCGAAGAGGCAAACCAGCAACCAAGGCAGCAGGGGAAAAACGAGAAGGCAGCAAGGGGAAACCAACCAGCAGCCATGGGAAGAGCAAACAGCCACCAAAACCGAGAGGGAAGGGAGAAACCGAGGAGCACAAGGGAAGGGAAAGAGACACAAGTTAACTTGTGTTGACCCCCCCTTTGCCTACATCAGACTCCCCTTCTTGAAACTTTTCATCTCCCGATGAAATTGCTGTAGAACTTTTTTTCTGATGAGTTGAAGACGCCAAATCAAGTTCTTGAATTTTGTCTTCATATTTCTTTAGAATCATCTCTCGTTCTTGTGCAAATTGGTCTCGAAGAAGTTGCTTCTTCTTCTCGTATTTTTCTGTGCACAAAATCATTTTTTCCTGAATCTTGTATAACTCCCTCTGGATAGGATCTGTAGAATCACCTTCTGATGGAACCCACCTATCCATAGGTATTTGATTGTGAAACACTTCTGGCTGAATTTCATTCACCACGGGCTCACTTTTGTTATCTTTTTCCATTTTTTTTTTTAAACACCAAAAAAAACACAACAATCAACAAGACATAAAGACACCTTACAATAGACACCAAGACTTACTTGATAAAGATACCTGACAACCAAAATCTAGGACACCCTAAACTTGCTCTGATACCAAATTGATGTAAGCAAAAATTAGGACAAACCCCTAATTTTTGCATACAAATAAAAATACTCTTACATTCCACCTTAAACACCATAAAAATAAAGAAATTCCTAACAAATACATAAAACATGACATGTAACATAAAACTTCACTTTAATATTATAAAAGACTAACTCTTACAAACTTTTATGACAATTAAAACAAACATCATACATCTCACACTTAAAAGAACTTCATTCTAAACTTGCTTTGGAGAAGAAGGATACAGGTGGGGTGGACACTTGCGTAGAGAAGAAGGGGTTAGAAGCCGAGAAGAAGGGAGGAGAAACTCGCAAGCTTTCCTAGAGGGGAAGGAGAAGAGTTGGACAAAGCTCGCAAGCTTTTCCAAGACAAGAAACCCGCAGGTTTTTGGCTTCCAAAAATCACATTATCTCTCTTTCTAACATTACAAAACATGCTATATTTATAGGCAAACCATAAGGAAACCAAACAGCCATAGCACCTCCAACTAAACCAATTAGATTTAGGGAAATGAAAGACCAAAGGTCACCAAACAGCAGCCATAAAGGGGTACATGAAACAGGGTAAAAGTCCACAGCAAACCAGCCATAAAGGGCACGGAACAGCCAGCTGGGAAGGAACCGAAGAGGCAAACCAGCAACCAAGGCAGCAGGCACAAGAAGCCCAACAGGTAAGTCCACGGAACCAGCCAGGTGGGAAGGAACCGAAGAGGCAACCAGCAACCAAGGCAGCAGGCACAAGAAGCCCAACAGGTAAGTCCACGGAACCAGCCAGGTGGGAAGGAACCGAAGAGGCAAACCAGCAACCAAGGCAGCAGGGGAAAAACGAGAAGGCAGCAAGGGGAAACCAACCAGCAGCCATGGGAAGAGCAAACAGCCACCAAAACCGAGAGGGAAGGGAGAAACCGAGGAGACACAAGGGAAGGGAAAGAGACACAAGTTAACTTGTGTTGACCCCCCCTTTGCCTACATCAAGATGTGTTTGGGAGCTTCAAGAATTAGCTGTCTGTTCCATTGATGGTAGATTGGGGGGCCATCAAGGAAGAAGGTATGCTGAATGAAGAGTTGAGAAAGATCAGGGAGGATCTGAGAAAAGACAAGAGTAGCCATCCTAATTACTGCATTGAGGGGGAGAGACTGCTATATCAAGGGAGGTTTGTGATGCCACGAACTTTCATACATATTCCCCACTTGTTGCAGGAGTTCCATGGTAGTGCAGTGGGAGGCCATTCAGGAGTTCAAAAGACATACATGAGACTAGCATCTGAGCTCTACTGGAAAGAGATGCATAAAGATGTTGAGGAGATGGTGGCGAGGTGTGAAGTGTGCCAGAGAAACAAATACATGGTTATGGCTCCGGGAGGAATACTACAACCATTGACACTTCCAAACAGAGTTTGGGAGGAAGTGTCCATGGATTTTATTAATGGCTTACCAAGATCAGAGGGGTTCACAGTCATCATCGTGGTGGTTGACAGACTTAGCAAGTATGCACATTTCATCCTCTTAAGACATCCTTACACCGCAGTGTCAGTAGCCGCAACATTTATCAGAGAGGTTGTGAGGCTACATGGGGTTCCTAAATCGATTGTGTCTAATCGAGACAAAGTGTTCCTCAGCCAGTTCTGGAGGGAGCTGTTTAGGATGCAAGGCACTGTTCTAAAGAGAAGCACCGCCTATCACCCACAGAAAGACGAGCAAATGGGGGTGGTAAACCGAAGTTTGGAGACTTATTTGAGGTGTTTTGTTTCTGAAACACCGCGGATGTGGGCTAAGTGGCTGCCTTGGGCTGAGTATTGGTACAATACCTCGTACCATTCCGCTTCTCAGATGACACCATTCAAAGTGTTGTATGGAAGAGACCCTCCACACCTAATGCACTATGGGAGAGGTAGTACACCCGTTTTGTCAGTTGAGCAATACCTGGAGGAAAGGGACAAGGTGCTGGAAGAACTGAAGAAACATCTGACGAGGGCACAACAGATCATGAAGAAGCAGGCGGATTCACACAAAAGAGACATGCAATTTGAAGTGGGGGAGAAGGTATTCCTAAAACTACGTCCGTACAGGTAAAGGACCGTGGCTAGAAGAAGGAATGAGAAACTGGCACCGAGGTACTTTGGCCCCTATGAAGTTTTGGACAGGATTGGAGCCGTGGCATACCGATTGAAGTTGTCCCCATCAACCACTATACATCCAGTGTTCCATGTATCTCAGCTGAGGAGGGCCATAGGGGAGCATGCAGCGAGTGCAGAACTACCAGCTACAATGATGGAGGATTTAGAAGTAGTCTTAGAACCACTAGAGCTTGCAGGAGTCCGATCAGAAAGAAGTGCTGATTGAATGGAGAGGTCTCCCTTATTTCGATGCTACTTGGGTGCCGTTTGAGAGAGTGAAAGAGCAATTTTCCTCTTTTCACCTTGAGGACAAGGTGAGTTTTTGGGATGGGAGTAATGTTACACCCTTGCTGGCCCAGGAGGGGTCGGTTGGACCGGTCCAGCCTGGATCGGTCCTGGTTTATGCCAGGTGGAGGCCGCAAACCAGGGGAGGGGGCGGAAACAAGGTGGGTCCCATTCTAGGCTTAATTAAATGTATGGGAGGGAAAATTTTGAATGAAAGGGCTGTTTAGGTATTTTGTAGAACTCCATTATGGTTAATTAGGAGGATTGGGGGGGAATTAGGATTATCTTGAATTAGAATTAGAATTTGAGATATTCTTGGAGGTTTGGGCTCTAGTCTTCTTGGCTAGAGATTTTGGAGAGTTAATATTCCTCTCGAATTGAAGATCCTTGCATCGTTTGCTATTTTTATTCTTCTACTAGTGGAATACAAGTTGTTTGTTTGGTTTTGCTTCAGTTTTCCTCTATTTTCTATGTTTTTGGGCTGTTTCTCTGCTGTTAACAACAGAAAATCTGCTGTTTGCTCATCCATTGGAGTTAGGTTTGCTTGCGAACTCAAGTATTACCTTAGGGTTACTTGCGAACTCAAGTATTTCCTATCAGACTCAAATGCCCTCGGGGCTACAGTAGAGACTCACTACCCATAGGGGTAAACTAGGAAAACTGAAATGGAAATAAATAAAACATAAAATACATCAAAAATAAAGACTCTGAATCGTAGCCGTCGATCTACGACTCCGTCGATGGTACACATGTCGAAATCTCTGACTGATGTCCTCATCATTGAGACTCCTAAAGTTTTGTTCAATGTATTAGCACTCAAGATGGCATCCATCATTGGTTAGACATTTCTATTAGGCCGCTATGTTGGTTCACAATGCAACCTAGATTTAAAATGAGTATTTTTTTTGGGTTTATTGTTTTCACATTCCTTATTGTTTATTGTTATACAACCTTTATTTGTTCTTAAGGGTTGGTTTTTTGTATAATTGAGAATCTCTCTCAAATATGTTGACCCTGGTCGAATATAATTTGTTATTGCTTATATGGTGAATGCTTCTTTGATATTGCCATGATTCTTTCTTAATGAATAAAATGATAATACTTTTTAGAAATCTGGTATTATTGTGGAAATTGGTCTTGATATCGCATTAGTTGGCCATTTTTTCTCTGAATGTTTATCGCATGCATGTTTCATCTTTTCTTTGATCTGTAAATGATTATGTATTCCATCTATTGTTTTGATTTCAGATTGATATCAGAATTGTTGACATAATTCGCGTATCGTATCGTTTGCTACTGTTGGACCCCAAAGTTTTTTCTGAACTATGGGATTGGTCTGCTTTTTGTGATCTGGTGCAGCATGTTAACTGTCCCAAGATAGAAACTGCAGATCCAGTATTTAATGATTTATTGGACATTAGGTGGTGTGTGATACAGATATTATCTGTTGTTATGCGAACAAGTGATAGAATTATTGCTAATCTTGGCATGGGGGCAGAGGAAGCTTTTATGTGCTTACTTCGGTTAGTCATGCCTGCATTACTTTGGAGTTCTTACCTTTATAAGATATATCTCTGATAACCTTGTTGTCATGATAACTTCTTCATTTCCTACTTGCAGCTGGCAGGAGTATTGTCAAGACACGTCACTTGAAAAAGTTGGTTGGTACCTAAAAGAAGCTGAAGTGACACATGAAAACAATAATAATGAACTAGCCAATCATTATCAATACATTAAATTTTTTGATTGCTCATATTCTTTGGATAGTGGCTGTCAAAGGAGCCCCGAGAATAAGGTTTCATGGTATGAAGTTTAAATCAATTTAAATTTGAAAAATGCAATTCTCTCAGTTTTGTTTACTTTCGCGCCAAAAAGAATTTTATGTTTTTCCCTCTTGATTTGACACATTGGCAGTGAACAAAAGCCATTGACCGGGAATTTTGTCTTGACAACTGCTGTGAAGAGGAGCTTCGAGATGGTTTTGATGGCAGCCAGTCAAAAATGGCCTGTACTACTTTATGGCCCTGCTGGTTCTGGAAAAACCGCATTGATTAATGATTTAGCACTTAAAAGTGGAAGTAGAGGTATATATTTGATGTTTTTTTTTCAGTTATTATGCTTTTTAAGCATTTGTTGATTGACTTTTTCCCATATAATATATTATTATGATAGTATTAACTTGGTGATTGGCTATTTGATCAATTGAATTTAGTGATATAAAGCATGCCTATGCGTCTATATCAGTCCACATTAGTGGAAGTAGATTTTTTGTGTATTTTCACTCAATAAAATTTGTTTCCATTTATTAATTTTCACATCTGTTTCTTAATTGTAATAGAAATATATGGTATTTACTATTGTTATATTTTCTGATTGAAGATACTCTCCTTTATTATTTTCTTTTGCCTATATATTGGTGCATATATGCTTATATTATCAAGACAATCGAGTAAAGATATAATCTTTTCTAATTTTGTTCCTTTTAACATGATATCATCGTCGTCATCATCATTGTTGTCGTTGTCTTTATCCCCATTATTTGGGTTGGGTTTATGAATACCTCATAGAACATGAATTTTCTTATCATTGATAGACATGATAATAATAATAATATTATTATTATAGTTAAATTTATGAAAAATGATTACATCCTAACATTCAACTTAACTTTAACAACATGAGGATGAACCGAAGCTTATAATATCATAGCTTATTCCTTACATCTGTATTTGGAGCATCATATGAACATGAACGTAAATCACCTCTGGCTGATACGACTGATACATCTCCTATCAGTATCATAGGGCATATAGCTCACAAGTCTATTATTGTATGTGGAGGAAAGACACCTGATTCATCATTAGTGGATACCTCCTCTTGTAAGCATAATAAGACATAACTTATGCGTCTAATATTGTTTGTGGCAGAAAGGTTAAAGTTATCAATGCATGCGGACATTAGTGCCCCGACTAATTCAATCAGGAGTTGTCTTCATTTTACTATATGATCATACAAACATTTTTATACTTTATTTATTTTGCATTCTTTTCAGCATACAATATCTATTTATAAGGAACATGATAGGAAGTGGATGTAATTTTAGCAAAACCACGAGAAATTTAGGAAGAACACAAGAACTTTTTTTTTTATTGAAATAAGCATAAGATGGCTCAAATTTTTACAAACACTTAATATACACAAGAATAAACATAAAGTCCTTACCAGGTTCAATTTGGATCGACTTGTTTCTATAATAGCAATTATTACGTAAAGTTTGGCCACTAGTGTTCAAACCATGTTGAAAACATACTTGAACCTAATTCAAAGTTTGTCATCTGTTCAGTTTTTAGATAAAAATTATGTTCAAATATGATTTAAACTTTCCCTAAAAAGTGTGAATACTATTAAAAACTCTATCAACTAAGCTCTTCTTAATTCTACATTCAATGACTAACAATTAAAGAGATTACTTTATATGTTACATTATATGAATTGTAATGACATTATATTATATAAAATATAATATTTATTTCAAATTAAAATGAAATATTTATTTCAATTATCATATTCAATTAATCAATTATCATTACATGTGATGAAATATTTATTTCAATTATCATATTCAATTAATCAATTATCATTACATGTGACTTTATTAAATCAATAAATAGTCGTCACTCTCTACCTATCGGCTTAATCGATTATCTGTTACATGCTACAATCAGGATAACACCACAAATCATCTTTAAAGGAAAGCCCGTCGGCCTACCCTCCTGCGCAGGTATTATGTTTTAACAACCAACCCATTTTATAGTATTAACAGCCAGCCTTTCTTGCTTATGCAAATGCGACAATCAAAATGCAGTAGGAAATAATCAATTCTGTTCATTACAAAAAAAATCTATATAATAATCAAAATCATTGAAAATTAAAATAAGATTTGAGTTACTTACAAGAAATAAAAAAATATTTGAACAAAATTGACAGATGAAAATGCCCCAAACAACATTCTCTCTCTTCCGTTTCTCTTCTTCGATGTGGCACGGCGCTGAAATTTAAATTTTTTATTTTAAAATAAATTCAGATTATTACAAGTGCAATATCCTTCTTTATAAAATACACAATATCAACTTTAATAATAAAATGATCATTTAGGAATGTAACAGCTCAAGCGTATGCTTGCTTACACCCATTTTATCTCTGCTCTTGTGCTTGAAAGCGTAATATTCATTTTTAGAAAACAATCAATTAAATTGAAAAAAATATTAAAAGGTAGTTTTATCAACATTCTATATCATTTTAGACTTATAATAATTTTTCATGTAGGTGTTTGATTTTTGTATATTTGGAGTCAGACCAAGTTATTCCTCTTACTATTTGTGAGGCTTATTTTAATCCCATATATAAAATGTTTGATTTAGTCTACAAACTCTTTTAATATGAACTAAAATAGTTCAACAGTCAAAATAAAAGGATGAATTTGATGCCAATGTTACGGGATTAGCATAAATGTCATAGATGAGACCTAAATATAGGATATCTTTGGAAGTAGGAGTGTCAAAAAGTGGTCCTACTCGAATCCGATCCAAAAAATTCAGGTTCGAGTTGACCCTTTTAATAAATGGGTCAGGTTCATGTTCAGAATTCAGACTCGTATTCTTCGAACAACCAAGCAACCGAGCAACAAAAAAGTAAATGACGGTCGGTCCTTCATCTCTCCTGCTTTCAACCCTTCTCGCCTCCTTCCGTCACTCGTTTTGTTCTCTTCGAGACTCTAGGAGTCGAACCCCTACGGTCCCCTTTGTCTTTCTCAACTCCAAGCAATGTCAGTTCGGGATTTTACAACCTGCAACATATATATTCACTTCAAAGATTATCTTCTGTCATCACAAAGTGAAGAGCTGAATGGGAATTCCGAATTACCTAGCATTTTATCTTCAATAATAAATTATATTATTTTATCATTCTATGATATTTTTAATAACAAATTGTCAAATAATATTGATGAAAGTAATTAAACAATTGGAATGCTTAATTTATTCTTTCTAAAAAATAATTCTTATAAAATTAATTTAAAAATTTAAAACTTCAATTTTCTGAAATGAAAGAATTAAACTCAATGTATTTCGTTATTATGGAATCAATATAAAAAACGTCAATTAAAATCAATTAGATTCTGTAAAATTTTCAAGATGTATATTCTTAAAATACCCTCCTTTTTAATGCTATCCATTAAGTTTAGCTTCAATTTGCATTGCTTTTGATGGCAGAAATATTTTAGCTTTTGTTTAAGGATCGCAGGGGCTAAATCGGACCTTTTTATATACTTTGGAACTTAAATAGCCCCCCAAGTAGTCGGGAGACCATTTTGCTTTTATTTTCTCCTCTACATTTACATATGGTTACCAAATGAATTTTTTTCTATTCTATTTTTTTTTCAGTTTTATTTATTCATATGGATGAACAAATGGATAGCAAATCACTTATTGGAAGTTACGTCAGCTCAGACCAGCCTGGGGAATTTAAATGGCAACCTGGATCTCTTACGCAGGTGTAAATTACTGCTTTGTTTTTTTATCATCAAGACCATTATGTTCACTGATTATTATGCTTTCGTCTTCAAAACTGAGGCAGGCTCTTTTGGGTGGCTTTTGGGTGGTATTTGAAGACATTGACAAAGCCCCTAATGAGATACAGTCAATTATATTACCTTTGTTGGAAGGCTCAAGTTCGTTTGTTACAGGCCATGGCGAGGTCTTAGTCTGCTCTTTTGATAGTTTTATCTTCTTCTATGCTGTTTATGCTTTTTTTTTTCCGTTACTGCTGAACTTTTTCATGCTGTGTTTTACATGTATGGTTTTTCTTTAATCTATTGGTTTCCCCACTAAAAGTGGAACTTGGTTGTTGGCATAGGAATGCGAATTTGTTATAACTTTGAATCTGCCGGTATTTTTTGCATACGTATTGAGACACTTGCACTTTGTGTCTCAGGACTTGGGCAACACAAGAACTCAGCACCTTACACGTTCCCAGACAATCATTTAGTGGTTTTTAGAATCCTTTGTGCTGTTGCAGCTTTAGATAAATGCTTGCCTTTGTTGGTACCTTGTAGTTTTAAGCAAATTTTTAAAATCATTTATGTTTTTTTTAATGTTTTTCTTTTTACACATGAGATTGTTGTTTTACTCCTCCAGCCCAATTCTTTTCTCTTATTTCATTGTAGTTTTTTTTTTGCACGTTTTGTCCTCATGTTTCTAACCATGTTCATCTTTCTCATTGCTCTAAGTAGCATTCACAGCATTCAATGCCAGGTCTTGTGTTTTTAGATTGCATGAGGTGCGGTAATCAGTAATTTTGATGCTGTTATGTAAATATTATTATCTATATTGTTTAACTCAATTGTGGCAAGAAAAAAAGCAAAGGTTGCTATAATGTTACCTGGAATTGATGCTCCACAACTTGTTCTAATTATTTTGAAAATTAATGGTTGCCAAAAGTGAGATTAGATTAACCACATGGAATTCATGTAGTTTTAATAGGAAGGCAAGATAATTGGTGGAAATAAAAAATATTATTTGTTTGCAAGAAATTAATATGGAAAGGGTAAAATCCAAAGGCATTGGAAATGTTTTCAGTTATTTTATGTTGAAAATCTTGACAATATAAATGAGGTTGGGATACTAGTAAATAAGGAGTTAGAAAGAAAAAAATATTAAGGTGAATAGGTATTGTGATAGGGTGATTTCTATTAAAATAATTATTGTTGAGGGCATTATAATAGTGCTAATACTCCTGTGTTTGATTAGAAGTGAGTTCAAAAAACCAATTTTGTGATGACATAGATGAACCAAGAATAATAAATACCTGTGTATGTAAAGATGTTTCTTGTGAGTAATTTAAATGGACATAGATGTTTTAGTATGATGAGCCGTGAGAAGATTCACAGAGGAAATGTAAAAAGTGATAACAATGCAATGGGAGAGGTTATACTATGAACACACATATGTTGTAGTATGAGTTATGAGAGGATTCATGGAGGGTATGCATGAAGAGGTAAAAAATGCAATGGAAATTTATAAATATTTGTTGGAAAAGTGATAGGAATCTGATCTTCACACAACAAAAACATCAATAACCAAGAGAAAACGTAGCAGAAATCAATGAGGAAGAAAGATATTATGGGCTAATTTTATTGACATAGGCATAACAAACCAAGATACAAGTTGATCTACTAATCTAGAGGTAGATTGACTCTCCCACAAACCCTAGGCGCCATTAGGAACAACTCGAAAGAAAAATTACAGCAAACACACAAATTATATAATGAAAATAAAAAAACCTAATTAGCCCTATATAAGCTTTCTTAATTCCCTCCCAAATTTAAATTCAAATCAGCCCCTGCCCCCCTTTCCCTAAATAAACTTTTCTAATTCCCTCCCAATTTTGGTTTCCTATGGTAAGTAACTAAAGGTGGAATTAGTTCCCTTTGGATACCTGATGGGGACATCCGATCATGGAAAGTATATCAGAGACGTGGCCGACGATCTACGACCACGATCGCACCGATCTATTTTTGATTCATTATATTTATTTGTTTGCATTTTCCTTTTTTACCTTAAGGTTTTGTCATATATAAGTCCTAGGGGCAAAGTTGTCATTTAATTTTCTTTCATTGTATGAGGCTATTTATATGCCCCTTATGTTTCTTTTCAAGGTAATGAATGATTATTACAAGAAAATTCCTACAACCCTTGTATTTTTGTGAGAGCTTGAGAGCTTTGGAGAGAAATCCCTAAGAGAGGGAAATGGATCACCCTTCCTTCCCCTCCCTCTTTGGTCGGCCCCCCCTCTTTCTCTTTAATTCTATTCAATTAATGATCTCCAATCAAATCCCTAAATCAAGTCCAATTAAAAATTCAAATTTGATTTGATTTAATCTATTCATTCCTAATTGAAAATTCTTGATTAGGCAAGCCATAAATCCTCTTACCAAATCCCTCCCTCCCTCCTAATGCGGCCAGCTTATCCCCTCTTCCCCTCTCTCTGCCTGCCGACCCCCTCTACCCTATCTCCCTGAATTATTTCAGAAGGAGGAGATACACTTTAAGAAACTCTTAACCCCACTACCCCATCCTCTTCCACTCAAAATAATCAATCAAACCTAATTTTCCCTGGGCTGAATTGCTGTTCAGAATTACGAAGTTTGTGAACCTTCTGACCAGAGTTTTCCACAAGCCAACGTTGCTGTCCATGCTTTTGTAATTGCTGTCCAGAGAATTCTACACCTTCCCCTTGCTGTCCCGCCGATTGGAGAGGTCTCCAAATGCTGTTCAAGGCAGCTAGGAAGTTCGGATTACTGTCCACTCCTTCTCAATAACCAAAACGAATGCACCGGGGCTTCGTATCTTCTTCCATTGGGTAAATCTTTCCGACAACTCTTATATCTTCCTAGTTTACTTCTCAATTGTGATTATATTTTGATTCATGAAGATCATACTAATTGTCCTCCGCTAAAGTTTAGTAATCTAGTGAATTGAGTAAGGGATTCTTGCATAGTGACTAGTCTTATTGTTAACATATGGATTTCTCGTTGAAACCCTTAATGCATTCAATGTTAGAGTAATTGACTGTTTTAAGATCTTAACCTCTACGCATGTGATTTGGCCTAAGCTTGTTTTATCGCCTTATTATTTTATCTTATCATTTAGATCAATAGAAGTTTTACTTAATATTGTTCTCTAAAATTTGAGCGTGTAAAATCCTAAATCAATATCATCTAAGCATTATAATCATGTATCAATACCGCTCTTTCCTTGCCTGTTGTTCATCCTAGTAGGGCTCACAGCCTTCGCTGGACCATCAATACTCTCCTCCCAAAGAGCTACTTTGTCCTCAAGGTGGAAAGAGAGAAATTGCTTCTGGATGGTACTGTAGGGCTCCCATGTTCCCTCATACTTCGGTAACTCCTTCCACTTGATCAACACCTTTTGGATTCACTTGTCTCCTTAGCGCACCCCTTTCATCTAATATCACCTCCATATCCTCTGCCAGTGTGGTTGTTAGTGCAGGCGAGGGTGTGTGATTTCCAATAGGGGTGCAAACGAGTCGAGTTGAGCTCAAATCCGGCTTAACTCAAGCTCGTCTCGCAACCCAAATCCCGAGCTCAAACTCGAGTCGAGCTCAACTCGCTACTGAAAGCGAGCTAGTTAAGCGGCTCAATTTCATGACGGCTTCGCCCCTTTCCCCGTTTGCACGCAGACGGCTTCGCCCCTTCCGTGATTCGCATGCAGGCAGCAGTTCTACTATTCGCACAGCCTTTCACTTTCCGCCATTCCGCCATTCCGCCATTCCGCCTTCCGCTTCAGAGTAAGAGCCCGACTTTTAACCTTCCGCCTCCAACACGCGAGCAGCTCCATGAGTAATCGAGTCGAGCCTTCTGTCGTTTGAACTCAAGCTTGATAATCCAATGAGCTCATAATTCTGCTTGAGCTTGAGCTCGAAACTCGATAAGCTCGACTCGCGAGCTCGATAATGAGTCAAGTTTGAGCCGGCTTGACTCGTTTGCACCCCTAGTTTTTAATGGCTCATTTAAGTTGCGATATATGAAATATAGGATGGATGACTAAGGTCAGTGGCAACCGTAGGCGATATACTACTGCGCTAATGTGCTCCACTACCTCGTAGGGCCCAAAGTAATGGGGGAGAGCTTCTCATTCCTTCGTTGAGCCAAAGTCCTCTGTCTATAAGGTCGGATCTTCAGATAAACCCTGTCCAACCTCAAACTGTACGTCTCTCTTGTCTCCATCCATTTGCTTCTTCATGATTCTCTCCATAGATGTTCATTCAATTCTGTCAAAATTTGATCTCTTTCTCCCAAGTACTTGTCCATTGATGGCACTGGTGTGTTGCCATTACTCATAATGTATTAGATCCAGTGGATCCCTCCCATATAAGATTTTAAATGGCGTTGTTTGGGATGCTGTATGATATGAAATGTTATACCAATATTCCGCCCAAGCTAATCACTTGGCCCACATCTTTGGTGTTTCTGATACAAACGAAGATAAATCTTCATACTGCTATTCACCACCTTCGTCTGGCCATCCATTTGGAGTTGGTAAGCTGTACTCCGCCTCTATCTTGGAAAGATCTGCAGTTGCTCTTGAATTGGACACCATATGTCTCAAATACTCCACCCTAGGTTGTGCAAATGAATACTTCTTCAAATTGACATACAGTTGATGCTCCTTCAATGTTACTAACACGACTCTTAAGTGCTCCTCATGCTTTGCCTCAGATAGGCTATACACCAAAATGTCATTGAAGAAAATCAATACAAACTTATAGAGGTAGGGCTGTAATACATTGTTCATAAGCGATTGGAATGTAGTTAGGGCATTAGTAAGCCCAAAATGCATCACTAAAAACTTGTAGTGACCTTCGTGAGTCCTGAAAGCAGTCTTGTGGATGTTAGCGGGCCACATTCTGATTTGATGGTATACCGATCCTGATTTGATGGTATATCCTCAGGTTTTTAGAGAATTTTGTTAACATCCACAAGAGCAAATATAAAGTGGTTGTTTGCTGAGCAAAATTCTCTAAAAACCTGAGGGTTTCTTCTTGGGAAAGCTTGCGAGCTTGTTCCATTTCTCTTCTCCTCTCTTCGATTTCATCTTGGGCTTCTTACCTACTTCTCTCCACAAGTACCATTCCACTTGTATCTTTCTTCTCAAGTTATTGGAGGTATTGGTTGGCCGGTTTGGTAGCATTTGTCGGAGGAGATTTGTGGTGGATGTTGGCCCAAGTAGCTGTGGTGGACCCTTGGTTTGCATGTCCTTAAGCACTTATTTTATTTTACCTACTATTCGCGCATGTGAGGTGACCGCTAGTCGGTTGTTCCGAGGGTAGCTTGTTTTATTTTTAATTTAGTTTTCGTTTTCGTTTTCGTCCAACTTTTGTTTGTTTGGAGGTTTGTTTGATGTTGACTTTCTAAATTTTGTATCGAGAAAAGTTCTACTAGCTATTGTGTTCTCCCTTTTGGTTTTTTATCTAGTTGTCTGCATCAAGACCCCTAGCCCGCTTCTCTTGAACCTCTGCCTTAGTCAGCCGCTTGAAATTTCCCCTAGGCTATGCTCCCAATCCCTTATCCTTGGATACTTCTCTCTGAATGGCATAGACTGTAGCTTCAAGGCCAAAAAGTAGTCGTCGTTTGGTATGAAGCTCCATATAGCTACCCATGCTGCTTCTCTCAAGTGAGTTTTTGTCCTTCACCAACTAGGCTAGCTCCGTAGTCTCAATAACCATACAACAATCCTGATCTTTTTGGCTTGAGCCCCTACATGATATTTCCTTCCAACAATGTCTCACAGAGTCTCCCCAATCAGCTAGAAAGTTACTCAAACCTCTCCCAATAATCCATCACCGTGTCTTCCTGAACCAGAGTAAAGAACTGCTCGTAGAAGTCTCCTTCCCTTCTGGTTCAAAAATTTTCTAATAAACTATTTTTGAACTCCCTCCATGATTGGATTTGATCTATCATGTCTCTCCACTGATACCAAGACAAGGCATTCTCTCCAAGTATAGAGCCGCCGCCGTGAGTCTCTCCTCCTATGTCAGACCATTCACCGCAAAGTACTTCTCTACCTTATAGATCCACTAATGAGCATCTTCCCCCTCAGAAATGGGCATCTTTAGCTTTCTCACTCTCGGATCCCCTTCTCCCCAACACCCTCTTCCACCTCCGACTCCTCTCATATGGCAATTGTTGTGATCTCTCCATTTTTCTCTCCCACCCCTTCTTTCATAGATATCCTCTTCCTCAAAATCAGCCCTCATTTCTTTCTCCCAATTTCTTCTCATGCCATATCTTTCGCCCATTTCTCTCATGGTTATCGGTTCAAGAGGGGCATATCATTACCAATTGTGTCGATATTGGGGTTTCCCACACTTCCTTGGCCACTCGCCGGTGCTCTCGCCTTCGATGTTGTCGGTTGGGTGTGAAACATCCGTTCTTCAATTTCAGATTTGAGTTGACCAACTTCTCATTCTAGTTTCTCTTCCAAAGCATCTACTTTCTTTGACGCCATAGGTCCAGAATTGTGCTCTGATACCAATTTGATAGGAATTCGATCTCCATACAACAAAACAACAATAAAGAAGAAAAAAACACAACATAAATTAGCGATAAAGAAAGAGATTATGGGCTAATTTTATTGATATAGGAACAAACCAAGATACAAGTTGATTTACTATTCGAGAGGTAGATTGGCCCTCCACAAACCCTAGGCACCGCTAGAAACAACTCCAAAGAAATACTACAACAAACACAAATCACATAATGAAAATCAAACAACTTAATTAGCCCTATGTAAGCTTTCTTAATTCCCTCTCAAATTTGAATTCAAATCAGCTTCCTTTCCTTAAATAAAATTTTCCTAATTTCCTCCCAAATCTTAATTTAAATCATCCCCTCTTTTCCCTAAATAAACTTTCCTAATTCCCTCTCAAGTTTGATTTCCTATGGTAAGTAATTAAAGGTTGAATTATTCCCCTTTAGATCCCCCTCTTTCCTTGACCGCCGTCTGTCCTAGTGGGGCCCACAGCCTCCACCGGTCCATCAAAATATTGACAATAAAAATAAGGTTAGGATAATTGTGGATAGAGAGTTGAAAGATAAAATTGTTGAGGTGATTATATTTAGTGATAAAGTGATTATTTCTAAATAATTTTTGCTGAGGGCATTATAATGATTTATGCTATGCTCCTTAAATTTGATTAGAGGAGAGTTTAAGACAATTAATTTTATGAAGTTAGGGATGAATTAGTACAATTAATACCCCAGTATGTTGGGAAATTTATTGAGAGGGATTTAAATGATATATATCTTGTCGTATGATTAGCTATGAGAAGTTTGCTTTAAATGTTGAAGCATTAACTCAAAGAGACTCTTTTCTATTTAGAAGGATAGTAAAAAATGTATTGCAAAGATTAGGTAGTGATTCACAAGGAAATAGTTTGATTAGATGACATAAAACAGTAGTTTTTGCATGCTAAAAATATTTGGTGTAGAAATAGATTCTTTTGTTTTGATGTTCACAATGGTTACTTTCTTCTTGCACATAATAAAATAAAAAGGTGAATTTATCTTGACAAATATTTTCCACTGAAGTTACTTTGATACTATAGTTAGCAAGCCTTATCAAGAGCTTAGGAATGAATGGCTCTATTGCTTCACATTTAGTCTTAGAAATTAGGGTCAATTTAAAGAATTAAGTTGTTTCATGTCACAAAAGTTGATTTTGGAAGCAATTTATGGGTTAGGACTACTAATGGACATGTATAGAGATTAGATAAATGTTCTTTATATTATTTTTATTATATTTTTATAGGGCGTATGATCAAGTACCATGATAATTGATTTGATATTTATTAAGTAAGAAAGGTGTTTATCAAAGTTATGTTGACTATATTAAATCTACGAATATTTAATATAAGTGTGATCGAGTGCTGATTAGCATTAATAGTTGTGGAGTGATCAAAGAATTTTCTATTTTAATAAGGTTACATCAAAGATTAAAATTAAGTACATATCATATGCAATAATTGTAAAGGTGCTACTAAAGGATATTCAAAGTGATGTGTCTTTATATTTGCTTTTTGCATATGACATAGTTATAATTTGTGAGGCAATTATTGAAATATGTGGAAGGTTGTAACATTGGAGAAAATACTTTATAGATATAGGGCATATATTGGCAGAACAAATATGAAGTATTTTATATACAATTTTAGTTGGTTTGATATTATCCATTATCTTTTAGTATTATTAAATGATGAAGTTTATATGTAATGTTTAAATATCTTGGTTTTATCATGCAGAAAAATGATTATATAAATCTAGATATATTCTAGAGAAGCATGGGTGGCTAAATTGGGAGATACCTCAAATTATTATGTGATTAGAGTATATAATGTCAATATAAAGTTAAATTTATAAAATAATAATTAGTGATGCAATCAAAGTTTTAAGAAAAAATTAAGATTGCAAACAAAGATGACGTCTTCCTTCCAAAATAACAAAAAACACACTAAATTTGACATTACAAGCTTGTACAAACAACACAACTACCATATAAGTTTTTTTTAAGAGAAGAAGGATACAAATGGGGTGGATACTTGCGGAGAGAAGAAGTAGAAAAGAACCCCGAGACGAAATCAAAGAGAGGAGAAGAGAAAGGGAACTAACTCGCAAGCTAGAACAAAACCCGCAGGTTTCACATTCCAAATATTTTCTCACCAAAATCTGCTCCAAAGCCACAAATCAGCCCCTAATATATAGGAGAAGAAAGGAATCTAAACAGCCACTCAACTGCCCCAATGACCCAATCAGAAAAGAGAAGAAAAAGTCAGCAATTACTCACGTTGGGAGTCCAATAACCAAAAGTAACCAGTCATAAATATATGCAGGAACCGAACAATCAGCCAGGGAGTTGAACCGGAAATCCACGGGCAAAGCAAGGGAGCCGAACAGGTAACACCCAGGGAACCAAAAAGAAAGCAATCAACCAGCTCCCCATCCCATCTTCTTCCAAACATCAAACAGCAATACACCTCAATGGGCCAAGCCCATTAAGCCACAATAAATGAGGAAGCCCAACAACTATCCAACAACCAAAAATCAGTCAACCCCCCTAGCCTACATCAAATTCTCCCCTAGTGGAAAGTTCTCATCTCCTGATGAGATGACTTTAGAACTTTTCTGACGAGTTGAAGGTGCCACATCCAATTCTTGAATCAAGGCCACATACTTTCTCTGGATCATTTCTTTTTCTTGCATAAACTGGGATTACAGAAGTTTTTTTCTCTTCTCGTATTTTTCCGTACACAAGTGCATTTGATATTGAATTTTGTACAACTCGTTATGTATGGGATTTGTAGAACTTCCTTGCAGCGGGATCCATTGGCTCGTTGGAATTGGATCCACCATTTGTTGATGAGGGTCCATAATTTTTTTTACTTTTTTTGAGGTTGCATCAATTAGGTGGCTATATTGCATTTATCCGAGTTAGATAGACAAAAAGTTGTTAATTGTTAAGAAAATATTGCATGTAAGCATGAACGTGAAGCCTTATGCATTTATTTCTTCGCATAGTGGGATAGAGGACCCCTTTGTCGTGATGTCTTTGGACACCAACCATATTTATCTTTCTTGGCGTGGTGGGCAGACCGATAGACCTAGCTCTCTGGTAGACATTAGGAGGTTGCTGTAATTCACAATGAGAGGGGACCCAAATAGGGCAAAAATAGGAACTTATGACTTAAAATAAAAATTATAATGATGTAAGCTAAATTTGAAATTGCAAAAATGATGGAATGAGAATAAAATTACAACATGAGAACAACATTGCACTGTACATATAGGATTTATAGGGGACTTGTAATAAACTAACGACTCACTAGTGAACATGAATAGATCTCCTTTCGCACTTAAACTCTCAAAATCATTACGATTCTAGTTCAATGACTTGAATGCGAATGAATTAAAATAACTTCCTTATTTTCAGATAGAAAAATGATTCCCAATGGGGCTCACCAAACAAAAATTCAACCAGATGAGACCGCAAAAGGACGATGTGAAACATATTTTGATTGCAACTCATGAAACTCACATCTAAATTTTCAATACTTGCACAAGCAGACTGAATGCTTGCAATAATAAACCTAAAATGCAAAATCATGAGCATGGCCCAATGACACTAAATTCATGTCACACTCTAGGATCTATATTGAAATTGATAGAAGATTCTAAGCCTTCAAAATTCAAGAAAATAGAGTATATGGCAATATTTCATGATAACCTATAGCAAAGTGAAATGGAGAAGATAATCATATTCATTAAAATCCTATACAAATGGTGTTCATATTATTCATGAGCTACTCAATCACATTTGAATGCTGCTAATGATCATGCGCATACTGGTATGTACTGTCGAAGATTTATATTATCTATAAGATTAGCAATGATTACCATTGTAATATGACTCTCCAAAGACTTTCATTGCTACTCTTGGGAAATATTTTAAGAAGTTTTCAAAATCAAGCACATCAAAGACTTCAGATGAGACAAGAAAAAATGACGAAGAGCAAAATCCAAAAAGAAGTCGAGTTGAATTGAATCATCAAGAAATTTGGAATTAGATCTAGAAAACCTTCTAATATAGATCCTGGAGTGTGACAATTCATTTGAATAATTTCCATGTCAGACCCTTATGCATCTCAAACAAGTTGAAATAGTTAAATCTATTGCACCTTATGGGTGCATGAGTGCCCTAATTGTTGTATAGGCTAATTATTAAGAGGAAGCTCATACACTTCCCATGAATAACCATTAAACCATGTGAATGAGCAATGTACATTATAAATGATAATCTTTCGGATTAAATAAGGCAATGCCTTATTGCGCATCACAAGTCGTATGACCTTTTTGACATAGTGTACGACGCACATCAAATTATTGATAGAAATTTTGTCCGCGCGTCTCTTAAATGTACAATGCAAATATACTAAAAATGTGCTAGTGCATTGTGCAAGCACACATAAGAACGCGTAAATATAATGGTGTCTTAGTAAGCGCATAAATCCCCATGCTCATTTCGCGGTTGCATTGTAAAATGCACATAGACATCTCAAAGGTGCATCGAAAAGTGTACGTTACATATCAGACTGTTGAAATCAATCTACTCGCACATGCTTGGACTAGTTCATTAAGATCTTAAATATGAGATATGGCAATGCTATGCTGGTTAAGATGAATGAATTCAAATTCCTTTCAGCTATAAAAAAGATATGATAACATCAAAAGTTGACAATTATTTTGAAAATTCACAATTTCCTTCTTTTTCAAATTCAAGTTAACATTCATTTCCTCCACATGAAATGCACCAAACTCTTAAATTTGAGGCCTGAGAATGCTGTGAGGGTTAAAATGGAATGAATTCAAATTTGCTTTGCCTTAAAATGTGTGCAAATTTTTTGAAATCTTATAATTGTTTCAAGAAATTTAAACTCACTTTTAAAAATCAAACTTGTTATTGCACGATGCTCTCGAGCAGACTGTTGTGTTTATAGGGTAGAATTGTAAGTCCCCTTTTTTAAGTTCGATCCTCCTAATTAAAAGGACAAGAATTGATAATATTTAAATCTCATGAGATATGCATGAGTAGTGAATTTCAAGAAGGTTGCTATGGAATAATCATTTTTAAATCTTATTCTAATTAGTAAACATGTGGCTAAAAAATCCATAGAAATATTTTATTTTATGCTTATATTGGCCTTTAATATCTTTTATAATAAAAATTCATTATAAAACACAAAATTTTTAGTTCGCTGTTCTTATCGCTGCTCACGATGTTGATACCTAAAATTGATCTTCTGTTAGCAAGTAGGTAGATTCGATAAGGTTTAGTTAACAAAATAAATTATTTCAATATCCTATTGATGTCCGCATTGACAAAAATGTCATCCTAGAGGGCCTATATATGATTTTCAAAGTGCCTCAAATTTTAAAGTTATTCACTCAAGCTTAAATTATGATAAAATTCGATTTAGAATACTCAAGTGAAGTCTAACGCTCCCGAAAAAGAAAAATCCCTCTATCCCCTACAACTATTTGTCAAGTATGATAAATTTGAGAATAACCTTAGCTCACAAAAGTTTAATATTATGTCAATCATATCGCCACAATTCATTCTTAAATGATCCTATCAGTAAGGACATGACATGTCTCTAACCAATGGTTTTGTCTCCAAATAGAATTACAAGTAAATGGTTATGACCAGGATCTTGGTGATTTTGCCGTGAAATAATATTATTAAATTATGTTCATTGTTAGAACCCACAAGTTTCCAATGGTTAAAAAAATAGTATAATGAATCATATAATATACTTGATAGAGCATAAAGTCATCTTTTAGCTAAGATTGACTCAAATTTATCTCAGACAAATATCCATTTTAAGTCTACAAGGTAATCTCGGATGAAGCAAACCATGGATGCTGATAAAGATCTTTCGGTCAGGTTGGGTCAAGTATGTCCTCTAACTAAGTAGGTTAAAGACTATGACAACTTGGGAAGATTGAATCGTGGGATCTTGATCAAGTTCATCATTATTCTCTTCATTATCTATTTTAAGTATAAGATAGTAAAATTTAATCCTAAATTAATTTGCCGCTATTATCCACTATGCATTTAGTGCCCATCTATTGACTAGCCTTAATTGAATGATCTCTATCATTACCAAGTGGAATAATTAAATATAGGGCTTTGTGCCTATGAGAAACCTGAAACTTGCTTATAAAGTCCCCAAAAAATGAGGGTAAAATCTCGATGTATTGTTTATCTTAAATCTAATCCGCTTTTATGAAAATACGACCCTAAAATATCCTAAACTCTTCTTGTGAGAAATAGGGTGTGAATTTTTGAGCTCACAGATTTCTGACGATTTCGCTAGGGAATGTTTTTCTTTCTATCTTTAGTTAGTTGTATGTAAGCTATAATAACAACAAATATATAATAAAGTAAAAAATTTAAAATTATGTATAAAAATAAACCTTTAATGAATCCCCTAAAATCCTTTATGCCTGGTTCTAAACTCTTGGATTTATGTTGAACCTCCTCATTTGGTTTTGTTATTTTAATTTGTTAAGTCTTGACATTTTAAAAGTGTGGAGTGATATATTGAGTTTTGATCATTGTTCCCTATCTTTCACTTGTGGATCTCTAGGACACATCTTTTATTGTTCAGCTGGGATGTGGAGCCAACATCCAATTAGTTAATGTTATCAATACTAAAAATTTTGGGCAGAAGATCAGGAGGCAGAGGACAAGGTGTAACATTGAGTTGCAAGCTTAACAACTGCTACCAGAGCAGCCTGCGGTGCCACATAATCCATAGCTGAAAGCAAGCGTTTCTTCCCAGAATAAATTAACAAATTTAAATGACCAAAGATGAATAACTGTACTAGTGATTTGAAACTTTATTTTTGGGCTCCCCCATAAAAGAAAAAGCTTGAGACTTTAAACTCCATAGTGCACAAAGTCCTCAAAATTCTTGTGAAGAAGGGATTAATGAAGAAGAAGCACAAAATGTCACTTAGTATCGAGGCCAGAAAGGCTTTTGCTAGTTGACTATCATCTATTGTGATAGTAGAAAGAGTTATGAAGGCTTTGCGAGGTGAACATTGGGGGCATGAATCTTGGACCCCATGTCTAAGAATAGTCGCTGAATGTTCGCGGTTGAAGGTAAAGCAGATATGAAGGCCAATGTCTCTAGAAGAAAAAAATATTGAGAACGCCTAGTGTTTTTTCCCACAAATCTGCCTCTGCTAAGGGCTGTCAAGAATATTCTTTGAATGAGATCCCACTGACATCCCCCATGTTGTCAACACCCTGTAGAATCCTCCAAGGGATCTCATTGCTAGCAGATTTCACTTTCTTCAGAAGAGGCCAATTTCGACCTCAATCCCTTGATCGAGGAACTCTTTATCCCATATGCTGAAATTGAGATCCAGTTGAAACGTTGGTTGGAGAGTTGTGTATAAGAAGAAGAAGAGGATGAGATCATGAAGGTTGAAGTGGTCTATATGGTGTGGCATAACAGTGGGGCAGCCCCCTCCCCCCCGGCGAGCTATTCAGTGACTCCATGAAGATGGATCTACTACCACTGGAACTGCAGTCCCTCCTGAAGATCAAGCACATAGAATGTTCAAGCAGAAAATATAGGTTCCTCAGGAGATGAACTAGTAAAGGAATGGGAGCAGAATCCTTTTTTTGCTTACACGATGATGCTAGCAAAGGCGCAAAAGCAAATAAAAAGACAATTGATTGCAAATGATAAATAATAACTCAATTGAACACCAAGATGACTGGGATGATGATGCACATGGGCATAATGATGCTGTTGATATGGAAGAGCATTGTTGCAAACCCTGCTCCTGCCCCTCCCTTTAACCAACATGTACAATCAACGCTCTTAACATACTTCTCTCTCTACTGTGCTAGGAGAAGCCCACATGAGTCTGTTAGACCCGGTCCCAATTGGACCTTCCAGCGGTCCAGTCGTGACCGGCCCCAGGCGGAACGAGGCGGACATTGTCCGCCTCCCGCTACAGGCGCACGCGAGCCGCATCCTTGCGGAGCCGAATAGAAGGATTTTTGAGGGTTTGGGAGGGAAATTTGAATGTAGGGACTGTTTAGGATTTCCTTTTGATTTGTATGCATTAAATACTTTGTTTTCCTAGGGTTAGGGTATCTTGAATTTGGCTGAAATTTGAGATCTCTTAGGTCTTTTGGGCTCTAGCGGCGTCTAGAGATTTGGGGAGAGAAAGATCCTCCTCTCGAATAGAGGATCAATTGTATCTTGCTGTTTTCCATTTCCCTTTCATCAAATAATACAAATTATCTACACTGTTTTCGTGATTTGTGTGGACTTTTGTGGATTTTTCTCGCTGTTTTCTAAAGATTGATCGGAAATACTTGAGATCTTCAAGTGTTCCCTATCAAATTGGTATCAGAGCGTTGTCTTGGGACCATCGGCGGCTGAAATTATAAAATTTTAGCGGTGAAATCTCATCCGGAAGAAGATCTTCTCGTGGTTCTTGGAAGAAATATGGCCGGGAAGAAGGTTGAAGTTTTGGAAGGAGAAATTGCGCAACTTAAATCAGAGTTGGAGGAAAAATGGTCTGATTTTCAAATCAGATTTCATCCAATAATAAAAGGATGGAAGAGAAGTTCGTCGTGATGGAAGAGATGTTGAAGAATTGCTTGAAGCCAAAATCAAACAGTGACATCGGAAGCAAAGAAACTATCGGCGGCCATGGAAGAGATGGGAACCCTAACACGTTATGGGAAGGGAAAATCCAGAAGTGGAGATCCTAGAGGGAGAAGATGGAATGCCTCCTCTACAACCACTTTCTAGAGAGGAGAGGAGCAGTGACTACGCAAAAGGGGTGCTGAATTTGAAAGGAGAGGGGATGATTTTGATCGCCGGGGTGCTGATTTTGAAAGAAAAGAGGGATTTTGATGAAGGTTTTGGTTATGATCGTCGGAGGGAAGATCGTGATAATTGGGGAGCACCTCCTCTTCAAGGAATGGGAGGTTATGGAGGATTTAGGGAAATTGGTGTGACCCGAGGGTGAGGAAATTGAAGATGCCAATCTTTGAGGGGAGGATGCGCACGGGTGGATCTACAAGGTAGAAAGATATTTCGCCGTCAATGGTTGACAGAAGAGGAGAGACTGACGGCGGCGGCCTATGTTTGGAAGGGAAGGCTTTGTCTTGGTATCAGTGGAGGGACATGCGACGACCCATACGGAGTTGGAGAGAGTTCAAGGATTGTTTGGTAGAACGTTTCCGAACTGGCAGGGGAGAGACTTCTACGAGCAGTTCTTCGCCTTGACACAGGAGGGTTCAGTGACGGAGTACCGGAGAGATTCGAGTACCTGCTAGCCGATTGGACCGCCTTCCTGAGACAGTGCTCGAGGGAAATTTCATGAAGGGGCTGACACCAGAGATCCGGGCAGCGGTTAGAGTAATGAGACCTCGTGACTTGGGAGAGGCTATGGAACTAGCTCAGTTGGTGGAGGATCAGAGGCACCTGGAGAAAGGGGTGGAAGGCAGCAACTCAAAAGGCACGTACAGGATGGCCACCACCTTTTTGACACCTAAGGAGCCGACATCGGGTACCTTTCGGGAGACTCCGAAGGAGAAGACTGCCGGCGAAGACCTGGGGACAACTTCAAGAAGCTCACAGAAACAGAATTACAGGAAGAGGGCGAAGGGGATCTGTTTCAGATGTGATGAGAGGTATACGCCGGGGCACAGATGTAAGGACCGAACTCTTCAGTTCTTGTTGTTTTTGATGAAGAAGGATGGGAGGATGGTGTCGTCTTTTCCACCTTGCGGACAAGGTGGATCTTTGGGAGGGGAGTATTGTTAGACCGGTCCAATTGGACCGGTCCAGCCGGGACCGGCCCAGGCGGAACGAGGCGGACATTGTCGCCTCCCGCTACAGGCGCACGCGAGCCGCATCCTTGCGGGAGCCGAATAGGAAGGATTTTTGAGGGTTTTTGGAGGGAAATTTGAATGTAGGGACTGTTTAGGGATTTCCTTTTGATTTGTATGCATTAAATACTTTGTTTTCCTAGGGTTAGGGCATCTTGAATTTGGCTGAAATTTGAGATCTCTTAGGTCTTTTTGGGCTCTAGCGGCGTCTAGAGATTTGGGAGAGAAAGATCCTCCTCTCGAATAGAGGATCAATTGTATCTTGCTGTTTTCCATTTCCCTTTCATCAAATAATACAAATTATCTATTGTTTTCGTGATTTGTGTGGACCTTTGTGGAGTTTTCTCGCTGTTTTCTAAAGATTGATCGGAAATACTTGAGATCTTCAAGTGTTCCCTATTAGAGTCTTGCTTGTTGTGCCAAATGTGCTGCAATCAAAAATTTTGAGAGCTTTTTTTATACCTTTGTGTGTGAATTTGTGATGACAATGACAGGGTGAGGTGAGTCAACGAGGAGAATTTACAAGATTATATATATATTCTTTTCTTACTTTCTTTTTATTCTTTTTAAAGAGAGAGAAAGGGAGAGGGAGAAAGAGAGAGAGAGACGAAGAGAGAGGAAGAGAGAGAGTGAACGAAGGAGAGATTGCGAGAGACAGAGCAGGAGAACAAGGGAGAGATTACAAACTTGAGGGGAGTCATGCGTGAGACATTGAAAAATATTTTTTATTGTTTTTTTGGGGAGGGGGGGGGGGGGGGTTCATGTGATGGGATGAGGGGCTGTAGATATGGGTTTTTCCCTTTTTATTTATAAAATAGGTCAACAATTGTTATTGAGCTTTCTGCACGCAAGATCTTCTTGCTTAGCTTGAGGGTTCTCCCTGATGCAGGAATCAGCCCTATTGTGGACCTCTCAATCATAATTCCTTCTGAGAATAGCAGCTGTTGATTCCTGCAGCTATTTATCCTTGCAACAATCAGATTTAACTATCAATATGACATGGATTAATGCCCTGGACCCCACTTGATTTGTGGGTCATTACTGTTGTTGGCGCTATTGTGTTATTTTCTTTCCTATTTTACCTATTAAAAATTTGCTTTGATTAATTTTCTTATTAATGACCTATGACAAAGTCTATATAAACAATCACTTCATACACATGCATACAACAATGAAAATCATTAACGTTTTCTACTTTTCTTCTCTCATTTTTTCTGATTTTACATTCCTTTAAGCCTGTCTTTGTTTTCTCAACAAACTCTGAATCATGGAAATGTTCTCATCATTGGTAACTCACGCTGGCCAGCGCGAGTTAAGGCTGATGGAGTTTTCTAATGGTTGTGTCTTTTACTATTTTTCTAAGGATCAGACAATGTATATATATTATTTATATGATTTCCATTCTTATTTATTAATCTTGTAGGTGATAAGCGTTTCAGAAAGATTTTGTTTGTTTGGTACAATATCGACCTCAATGCATGAATTTCGTCAAACAACTGAAGGTAGATAAAAATAATATTTAGTATGTTTCCTTTGTGAAAATTTTCATGTTAATTTTTTTAATGAAGTTTATGTATTCCAAATAACACATGCTTTTAGTGATAATTGGCATTTCATTTATTTAATGAAAGATAAGATAGTTTATATGGTTTCTTGATGTTTGTGTTGAACATTCATTTGCACTATATGCAATTAGTGATAATTGGCATTTCATTTATTAAAAGCGCTTTTAAGATTACTGCATTATGTTGTATTAATAGACATCTTGTTTAACAATATTTGATAGCATCATTGAGAAGTTTTCTAGCATTTTTTTAAAGTTTTTTTTAATGATGTTTTAATGCAAATCCTTGGAAATAATAACTTATGAATGTATTTTTGTGTCCTGCTATAGGAAATTTATATATCTTTCTTAATTCAATACATTGAGGAATTGTGATATCTTTATTGAATATCTCAATCATCCTATTAAATTGCCTTCAAATAATAATACTCACAAGGATTAATTATTGTCGAATTTTGGTGAATTTGGATGGGTTTTGGTTTGTGTGGAAGATAAGAAAGATGAATGGGATCCAAGTGGGTGCCAAGTAGATTAGGAGGAAAAGGATGGTATTCATTGCATGGGTATGGTTTCTCTAGAAGAAATTAATGAATGGCTTACAATTTGTTGAAATATCCTTGTAATATCTTAGAAATTAATGAATGAATCAGAATTTATTTCAATCTTAAAATTGTATATTCTTTTTTTATCAAGTTATCATAGAAATTGAATTTATTAGTGTTAAATTCAGAGAATCGGAGAGGGAAAATGCTTAATTTTATTGCACAAAATTATCCCTATTTATAGATCTATGCAAGATATCTTAATAAAGAAATAAATAATTATTGAACAATGTATAATTGCTCTAATATAATCCTTCCTAAATCAACCATCTAAATATGGAAGGAGATCAGCTTGATCTAGGTGAGCCTCCCACATATTCCCATTTTAGTCATGGGATCAAAATGCTAAGTGACGGCTAGGATTTAATAGATGAGCTTATCACGAATTCCCATCTTAGTTGTGGGATCAAAATGCCAAGGGGCGGCTAGATTTAACACTCCCCCTCAAACTGGGGAATACTGATCCGTCATTCCCAGCTTGGTAATCAGTCCTAGAAAGGTGAGAAATTATTATGTGCAGAGACTGGACGGCGAGAATCGTCCGATTTGTTGCGCTTTTAGCTGCGCTTTTGCAAATACTCAGCAAAAGGGCATCAAATATGCATTCATAATTGTATATTTGCTACACTTTTGTTGAGTATTTACAAAAGCGCAGCAAATATCCTACTAATTGAATATTTGATGCTCTTTTGCAAATACTCAGCAAAAGGGTAACAAAAGTGAATTCATAATTGCATATTGGCTGCCTTTCTGTTGAGTATTTACAAAAGCGTAGCAAAAGGGTAGCTAAAGGGCAGTCAATCAGGATGTTTTTTGCCGTCCGGTCTCCGCACAGAATAATTTCTCTAGGAAGGTAGAGTTATCGAGTCCCTTGGTAAGAATATTTGCAAACTGGTCTTTTGATGAGACATGGTCGATACATATAAGACCATTGTCTAATTTCTCCTTTATGATGAAATGTCTATCCATTTTTATGTGCTTGGTCCTATCATGTTGAACCGAATTGTCAGCTATGCGGATTGTTGATTTGTTGTCACAATGTAGCTTCATGGGTCATTCTCACTTGATCCTTAGGTCTTCTAGAATTATCTTGATCCACAGGAGCTGACTTATTTCTAAGGCCATAGTTCTGTATTCTACTTTTGCACTAGATCCTGCCACCACATTTTGTTTCTTGCTTCAATTCTCATCAGATAAGGCTTCATAAATATCATTAGGAATATGAATATCATTTAGTGTAACCATGAAATTTTTGTGTGAATGTGAGAAGTTATGGAAGGATATAAAGATGGTTATGAGGTGCAAGGGATGTTTTTTTGGTGAATTTGTATTTAACTCAATTTCAAGAGACGGTTCAAATTCTTGGATCTACTCTGGAGCATAATTTGAATTTGTACGCCTTGAATACGTTTTCCCAAACTTCGTATTGCCCATAATAGTTTTGTCCTCAGTTTCCTTGGCTTTGATTTCAGGTTTAGGTGGATTGGTTTGAGGTGGAGCTAAAATGTCAAGAGGGGCAAGCTCATTTTCCTCAACTTCCTCAGTTTCAATCCCCCCTTGTGTGTGGTGAAATAGTATTTTTTGTTCTTCAAAAGTAATGTCAACATATATAAGAGTTTTCTTGGTAGAGGGATGATAACACTTATAACCTTTTTGGGTGAATGAATATCCAATAAAGATACATTTGAGTGCTCTTGGATATAATTTTCTTCTATTTTGACTGTGAATGTGAACATATGCAGTGCATCCAAATATTTGGGTGTGAGTTATGAGTTGAAATTCAGGATAAAAAGGGGATAGAATATCCATTGATGTTTTTAGTCTCAAGGTTGTTGAAGGTAGTCTTTTTATGAGATATGTGGCGGTTAGAAGGGCTTCCCCCAATAGGATTTGGGTACATTGTGGTGGAGTAGAAGTGACGGGTGGAGGCCAGAAGATGGCCATTTTTTCTTATTGCAACTCTATTTTTTTTCGAGGTATGAATGCAGGAAGACTCATGAATGATATGTTTTCTTTTGAAAGGAGGATAGAGTTTGGTTAAAATAATCTTTGGCATTATCGGAACGAAATTTTTTATTTTTATCCTGAATCAATTCTGGATCATGGTGTGAAAAATGGGAAGGATAGTACTCGCATCAGATTTATTTTTGAGAAGAAAGATCTAAGAGACTCAAGTGCAGTCATCAATGAAGGATACAAACTATCGAGCTCCTGAGATGTTAGGAATTTTTTAGTGTCCCCAGATATCACTATGAATAAGATAAAAAGGGGTATGAAATCTTTCATTTTGTTTGGAAAAGAAACTCATTTATGCTTGGCTAACTTACGAGTTTCAAAATGAAAAGATTTATTTTCCTACTTGTAAAAAAGTTTTGGTACATATTTTTTAAGACATCAAAAGATGGATGTCCAATCTAAAATGATAAAGTTAAATAGTAGATTTTTTATTAAATAAGGATAACATAGAATAACCATTGTTGATAATAGTGGATTTGTTCAGTTCTTCCAGGTAGTACAATTCATCTCTCTCCTTAGCAAGTATAATCTTCTTCTCTGATCCGTGGTCCTGAAATAAGCAACAAGTACGGTTAAATAGGACTTGACAATTATGATCATTGGTAAGTTTTTATATAGAGATTAGATTTGTCGATAATTGAGGTATCTTGAGCACATTATTTAAAGTGAGGGAGGGAGATAAGGGTACGTCTCCTTGGCCTGCTACTGTGGTAAGAGAACCATCAGCAGTGATGATTTTCTTATCACTCGTGTATTTGATGAAGTGGGTAGTGGAGTGTGTCATGTAACATGTGGCTCTTGGATCAATGATCCATACTCCTTTAAATGATTTCTAGAGGCACTTAATCCAATGACAATAGGAAATTTACTTGAAAGTGCAAGAGAAGAAGATGCAGGTGGTATTTCAAGTGATGTCAGGAGTTGTTTTAGCTTATCAACATCTTTGTTGATCTCTCTAAAATTGGACTTTGTTTCTGGGTTGGACTAACTTGTTGTAGTGTTAGCTTGAGATGTTTCCTTTGTCTACTTTTTTAATTCCACTCATTACTTGGTGGCTTTTCATGTAACTTCCAGTATATAATATCCTTTGTGTGTCTTGATTTCTTGCAATAGCTGCACTGAAGAGAGTTTTTGTCTTGAGGTTTTGAGAAATCCTTACCTATTTAATTTCATGACGCTTCTTTGGCTATCACCATTGCTGAACTTTCAACAATCTTTGGTTCCAGCATTACGCCTCGTTGGATTTCCTAAATACGAATGAGAGAAATGGTCTCATTCAGTGAGGGTGTCTCCTCTTTGTCAAGGATCTGAACTCTAACTTGGTCAAACTCTGTATTTAATTTTTTAAGAAAGCCATACGCTCTATCTTTCTCAATAAAGCTTTTTAGGATAGCTGCATCTTCTGGACACTTGATCTCTATGCATCTGCAGTGATCAAATTCTTACCACAATTTTAAAGGAGACTGTCATATTCAGTCACGGTCTTGCTTCCTTGCTTTGTGCTTCCCACTTGACTTTAATTTTGAAGATTTTTGCAACATCCCGAGCTTTTGAGAATGTTTGCCTGGCAGCATCCTATATGTCTTTTACAATAGATAGAAACATGTAAGTATTGCTAATTTTTGGAGTATTGAAATCCAGAACCATGACATGATCATAGAGTCTGCTTCATCCCATGCCTAAAAATTAGGATCTTCTTCTTTTGGTGCTACCCCAAGGAGGTGATTCATCCTTCCTTTTCCTTTCAAATAGGTCTTCTCAAATTGAGACCACTTCAAATAATTATTCTCATTTAAGCGATAAGAATGTTGCATATTTTGGAGATCTCCTCTTCTTTGGTGCACCATAGAGTCCTCAATTTGGTCAAAGCTTTGGGAGGAATTTGCCTCAGACATTGCGGCGGCAAAGGGCAACAATGAAGGCTATATCAACCAGGACAACAATGAAGGATGCGTTGGTTATATAAGAGGATAACAACAACAAAAGAAG